>JALBCR010000267.1:282500-780634 GCA_030710515.1 Abscondita cerata
ATCTTCATTCTACATTTTTTTTATGCTTAAATTGTGTATTTTGCGACAATACGTTTCTTGTTTCTTCATTCTTCAACTTTTACACATAAAATTCAAATCAATATTCTCTCTTTTATCTTCATTTTCTTCATTCTTCAAGTTTCAAACATAAAAAAATCACTTTATTCAATACACTTAAAACACTCTTAACGAATAATTTCTTCTTTAGTTCCAAACCTCAAGTTTCTTCCTTTTTCATTCTTCATTTTTCACGTTCTTCAATCTTCATTATTCAAATTATAGTATTATTCGATATTTTCACTATTCGGTTGTAAAGAAATTTTTGTCATTAACCGTTTCCTTCATGCTTCCTATCCGTTTTTCTTCATTCTTCAAGTTTCATATATAAAAAAGTCACTTGATGAGAATCAATTCAAACCACTTTTAACGAATAATATCTTCTTGTTTCCAAAACTTGAGTTTTTCCTTTCTTCATTTTTCGGATGTTAAGATTTATATAGTGCGAAAATACAAATTCAATGTAACAAACCTTTCTTCATTTTTCCTGTTCTAATGTCAAAACTTTTTTATTCATTCTTCAAGTTTTGTAAACAAAAAGTCAGGTAATGAAAATCAATTAAACCACCTTTAACTAATGAGTTCTTCTTCATTTCTAAAACTTGAGTTTTTTAATTTCTTCATTCTTCATTTCTTAAATTGGGTATTGTGCTACAATACATTTCTCCTTGGTCATTCTTTTCCGCATAAAATTCAAATTAATAAAAGTTTCTTCATTCTTCCTGTTCTAATGTCACCACTTATTTCTTCATTCTCCAAATTTCGAACATAAAAAATGCGATCAATTAGAGCCGCATTTAACAAACAATTTCATCTTTATTCCAAAATTTCCAGTGTCTTTGCTTTCACAGGAATTTTTTGTCTTATCAACGTCGTTTATTATCCTATGTGTTTTCACCAAGCACCTTGAAGAAAAGTTTCTTCAATATCCGCTCTTTTTCTTCTTTATATTTTAAGACATATTCTGAAACAATTTCTTCATTCGCTAATGTTTTTCTTCATACGATTCATCGATTCTTCTACATTTACGTTTACCTTTTTTAATCCGTGTTAATCATTCCGACGCACACTAAAATTTTCTGTTAAAAATGCGCGCACTTTTCTTCTTCTTCGTTTTCTTCTATCATGTTATTTAGTTTTATTCTTCGATATTTTCAGTTTTCGGTTGCAAAGAAATTTTTGTCCATCTTCTCCTAGTTTCATTACACGCTTTCTTCATTCTTTCTGTTCTAATGTCAGCACTATTTCCTTCATTCTTCATACACTAAAAATTTAATCGTCACTTCATTCAAATCAATTAAAACCGATTTAAGCAATAATTCTTCTTTATTCCTAAAACTTGAGTTCCTCCTTTCTTCATTCTTCATTTTTTGTGATATACTTTTATCCTTATACTTTAATTCATTTTGTGTGAAAATAAGTTTCGTTAATTTTTCAGTCGTTATATTTTAATAAAAGCGACTGCCAAAATTAATTGCTTCTATTTTCTCACAATTCAAGTTTCTTCACTTCTCACTTTTCGACTGTAGACGAATGCAGGCTTAAAAAACGTTTCGCCAGTGCATACACTTTATCTTTGAACTCTCAATCGTCGCTTTCTTCTTCTTAGTTACAACATTTACATTTTCTTCATTTTCTTGTTCTTCAAAAATAGTTGCGTTAAAAAAATGCTTCAATTCAAGTCAATAAACGCTCGGAACAAACAATTTCTTCTTTATTCCCAAATTCTTTATACCTTGATTCGTTGTTGTCTTACCATTCTTCAATGTTGCGCCAAATAAATTATTTACATACCTTGGTCCCCCGTTTGTATTCTTCAATCAAACCTTCTTCAATATAGTAATTATTTCTTCATTCTTCCCAATTTGACGCTAATATTTTTTTCCTTCATTTTTTTATTCTCCTATTTTCATATTTAAAACACAGTTAATTCAACTGAATAAAACCGTCTTCTTCATTTTCTTCATTTTTCTTAATTTAATGTCAAAATTTTTTAGTTTCTTCATTGTCTAAGTTTTATACATACTAATTTGATGGTCGTTTCATACAAATCGATATAATCCCACATGAAGAAATAATTTCTTCTTTATTCCCAAAATGCCAATTTCTTCGCTTTCACAGGAGTCTTCTGTTTTATTAACGTCGTTTATTAACCTTTGTGTTTTAACGTTTTAACCAGGCATTTTCTTCTTTATTCTTCAATAATCATACTTAAAAAATCTTGAAGAAACCTTTCTTCAATATCTGCTCTTTTTCTTCTTTACATTTTAAGACATATTCTGTTTCAATTTCTTCATTCGCTATTCAGATAAAGGTAAGCTGAAGGAATATTATATTTTTTTCTTCTTTTCTTCATTCTTAGGGTTTAAGCATTTTTTTTTAGAAATCCCTTTCTTTCATTTCATCACTTATCTTCATACTTTCATTCATAAGTTTCTTCATTCTTCCTATTTTTCTTACATCTAATATACCAGTTTCTTGCTTTCTTCATGCTTTATTATTGGTTACATACGTTTTAAGAATTAATATCTTCGTTTTCTTCATTCATCTTGACGTTCTTCATTCTTCAAATTTTGGGCGTACTACATTGGTTAATCAACTTTTATTCACGACCGAACTTGTATCGACAACGAAGATAAGTTTCTTCAATATCTTCATAATTTTATTTATAATTTTCTTCTTTCTTCATTTCTTATTTCTTCATTTATGTATTTTTCTTTTAAACTTCTCAATTTTCTTTTATGTTTTATATTAGAATGCGTCTATAGGAAAAAATAATACTTCATTAATTTCTTCTTTATTCTTCATGCTCGATTTACTCTTAATTCTAGCGTTTAGGTGTTCCGATTGCATCTCGGCCTTCGCGATTTGCAAAATCAACCACTTGTTGGCGAATGATCGAGTGTTCTTTGCGAAACAATTCCACGACCAACCGCGTTTTTTTTTGAACCCAGCTCATCGCTCTTCCGTAAAACACAAAATTAACCCCCGAATCGATAGCGAACGGGGGTTAAAAAATAAACGTTGTGCGAGACAGAAATAAATTCGAATCGAACTTTGAACCCGAAGAAAATGCGTTTGCTATTGAGGTACCTGCGAACGACCTGTCTGAGTTGACACGATTATTGATCCCCTCTAAGTGAAATTAATTCTTTATTTTACATACACGGAGGTACAACAAACAACCTGTTGTGTACGTAAGGTGTTAATTAATTTTTTTTTTATTATTGCAAGGGTGAGTTGCAGTTGGCGCGAACCAACTATATATTCTTTTGCGAAATCGAAGCGGCGGTGACGCGTCAAAACAATTGAGCGACGAACGCGCGCCTGCCAATCGCAATTAATTTACGTCCCGACGGACATAACCTAATTTTTCGGGTGCGTTAAGACAAACAGACATTAAAAAAAAAATTAAAACACGCAGTACCTTATAATTAACGAAAGACTCAAAGAAGTGCATTGTGTTTCCAAAAGTCTTCGAAAGACAAGGTCAAAGCACAGCCACAAAATTCCAAATCACAGAACATTCCGGCCAAAGGTGGTGGGAAAAAAATTTTTTTTTCTTCTTCTTTGGCCTTGACTAATCGGCTACGTAATCATCTTCGTGTTGGTCTATGGAGAAGACGACCGTGCCGCGTAAAACACTGAAGTTTTTGCTCGATTTAGGTTCACGTGCAAACATTAAGCGCGCGCACTTTTCGAACGGAGCAGAAGAATTAGATTTTCTAGGTAGGGGTCTGAAAATTTCAATGTAATGACCTATGAAAACGAATAATCACTTATGGTTAACGTGGAAAGTCGATCGCTGAAAAATTTCCATTGGACGCGTCGCAACAACGGAGAACCGAGAAAAGATGCGCCGGTACGTTTTCCACTTCGAAAGACCAACACGAAAAGACAAAAGAGCGCCGATGGTAATTTAATCAAAGTGTGCCCCGAAAATTGATTACAGATACCTAATTTCTTTTCGATACTCACTTTTTTCCATAGCCACCTACTCATTGTTAGACAAATATATATATAGAGCATATACATCGTGTCTCGCCTTAAAGACGATGCTTCCGAAAAAAAAAATTAAAGCGGGGATGCCGAACAAAAATTGACGCATTAAATTATTCACTTTTTTTATTACATCTGCTTTAAAGAACCCAAAATTTTCGATAATTGTTGAAAAATATTAACCGGTTATAATGAAAACCGGTTATCGCATAAACCGGTTTGTGTTTCAAACTAAAAATATTTTTTCTTAACCGGTTTCAATTAATCAAAAACATTCAAAATCGTGAAAATAACAGGTTAACAATCACAACATTTATTTTTATTAACCGGTTCCCGTTATTTAAAAAATTAACAATTCAAAACAAATTATTTACGACTTTGAGTACCCTTAACCGGTTACACCCTTTACAAAATTCTTGGATATAAAAAACTGTATGCTTTTTCACCTTCTATTAACAATTCAAACAACAACAATCGTAAACATACCAGATTGGCAAATACAGCATCTATTTTTATTAACCGGTTTCGGTTACTTAAAAAATTTACAATTCAAAATACTCCGGTTACACACCTTTAAAATACTCTTAGATATAAAAACTTTTACCTAATAATTATAATAATCAAACAACAGTTAGAATCGTAACAGGTTAGCAATTCCAAAATTTATTCTTAATAACCGGTTTCGGTTACTTATATTTTTAAACTAAACTGAATTCTATTATTTTATTTTGTATACATTTAAAAGTACGTATCTAAAGTAACCTGTTTCCGGTTACTTAAAAATTTACAATTTAAAATACTCTGAATACACTTAACCGGTTACACACCTTAAAAAAATCTTCGATATAAAAACTGTCTCAACTTTCACCTAATAAAAATAATCCCAACAACAGTAACAATCGCAAAAATAACAGGGTAGCAATTCCAATATTTATTTTTATTAACCGGTTTCGGTTACTTATATTTTAAACTAAAATACATTCTATTTTATCTTCAATACATTTAAATGCACGGATCTAATTAACCTGTTTCGGTTACTTAAAAATTTAGAACTCAAAATACTCCGAATACCCTTAACCGGTTACACACCTTTAAAAATTCTTAAATCCAAAAACTGTAACAAATTTCACCTAATCATAATAATCCAAACAGTAAGAATAGTAAAAACAACAGGTTAGCAATTTCAAAATTTATTTTTAATAACCGGTTTCGGTTACTTATATTTTTAAACTAAACTGAATTCTATTATTTTATTTTGTATACATTTAAAAGTACGTATCTAAAGTAACCTGTTTCGGTTACTTAAAAATTTACAATTTAAAATACTCTGAATACACTTAACCGGTTACACACCTTAAAAAAATCTTCGATATAAAAAAACTGTCTCAACTTTCACCTAATAAAAATAATCCCAACAACAATAACAATCGCAAAAATAACAGGGTAGCAATTCCAATATTTATTTTTATTAACCGGTTTCGGTTACTTATATTTTAAACTAAAATACATTCTATTTTATCTTCAATACATTTAAATGCACGGATCTAATTAACCTGTTTCGGTTACTTAAAAATTTACAATTCAAAATACTCCGAATACCATTAACCGGTTACACACCTTTAAAAATTCTTAAATCCAAAAAACTGTAACAAATTTCACCTAATCATAATAATCCAAACAGTAAGAATAGTAAAAACAACAGGTTAGCAATTTCAAAATTTATTTTTAATAACCGGTTTCGGTTACTTATATTTTAAACTAAACTGAATTCTATTATTTTATTTTGTATACATTTAAAAGTACGTATCTAAAGTAACCTGTTTCGGTTACTTAAAAAATTTACAATTTAAAATACTCTGAATACACTTAACCGGTTACACACCTTAAAAAAAATCTTCGATATAAAAAACTGTCTCAACTTTCACCTAATAAAAATAATCCCAACAACAGTAACAATCGCAAAAATAACAGGGTAGCAATTCCAATATTTATTTTTATTAACCGGTTTCGGTTATTTATATTTTTAAACTAAAATACATTCTATTTTATCTTCAATACATTTAAATGCACGGATCTAATTAACCTGTTTCGGTTACTTAAAAAATTTAGAACTCAAAATACTCCGAATACCCTTAACCGGTTACACACCTTTAAAAATTCTTAAATCCAAAAAACTGTAACAATTTTGTTTTGTTTTTTTTTTGTTTGGTTGTTTTTTTTTTTTTTTTTTTTTTTTTTTTTTTTTTTTTTTTTTTTTTTTTTTTTTTTTTTTTTTTTTTTTTTTTTTTTTTTTTTTTTTTTTTTTTTTTTTTTTTTTTTTTTTTTTTTTTTTTTTTTTTTTTTTTTTTTTTTTTTTTTTTTTTTTTTTTTTTTTTTTTTTTTTTTTTTTTTTTTTTTTTTTTTTTTTTTTTTTTTTTTTTTTTTTTTTTTTTTTTTTTTTTTTTTTTTTTTTTTTTTTTTTTTTTTTTTTTTTTTTTTTTTTTTTTTTTTTTTTTTTTTTTTTTTTTTTTTTTTTTTTTTTTTTTTTTTTTTTTTTTTTTTTTTTTTTTTTTTTTTTTTTTTTTTTTTTTTTTTTTTTTTTTTTTTTTTTTTTTTTTTTTTTTTTTTTTTTTTTTTTTTTTTTTTTGAGGAAGAGGAAGGGGGGAGGGGGGGGAAGGGAGGGGGGGGGGGAAAGGAGGGGAAGGGAAAAGGGGGGGGGGGAGAGGGGGGGGGGGAAAGAGGAAAGGGGGGAGGAGGGAAGGGAAAAGAAAGGGGAAGGAAGGGAAGAAGAAAGGGGGGGGGGGAAGGGAAAGGGGGAAAAGGGGAAAAGGGGAAAGGGGGAAAGAAGGGGAAAAGGAAGAAAAAAAGAAAAAGAAAGGGGGAGGGGGGGGAAGAGGGGGGGGGGGAAAAAGGAAGGGAGGAGAAAAAGGGGGGGGGGGGGAGGGGGGGGAGGGAAAGAGGAAAAGGGGGGAGGAGGGAAGGGGAAAAAAAGGGGAAAAAAGGGAAGAAGAAAAAAGGGGGGGGAAGGGGGGGGGGGAAAAGAAGAGAGAGAGGAAAGGAAAAAGGAAGGGAAGAGGAAGGAAAAAAAAGAAGAGGAAAAGGGGAAGGGGAGGAAGAGGGGGGGGGGGGAGAGGAAGGGAAGAGAAAAAGGGGAGGGGAAGAGGGGGAGGAGGAAAGAGGAAAAGAGGGAAGAGGGAAAAAAAAAAAGGGGAAGGAAGGGAAGAAGAAAAGAGGGAAGGGAAGGGAAGGGAGGAAAAGAAGAAAGAGGGGAAGGGAAAAAAAAAGGGAAAAGGAAGGAGAAAAAAGGAAAGGAAAAGGGGAAGGGGAAGAAAAGGGGGGGGGGGAAAAAGGGAAGAAAAAAAGGGGGGGGGAAAAGGGGGAGGAGGAAAAAGGAAAAGAGAGAAAAAAAGAAAGGGAAAAAAAGGGAAAGAAGAAAAGAAAAAAAGAGGGAAGGGAAGGGAAAAGAGAAAAAAAAAAAAAGGGGGAAAAAGAAAAAAAGGGGAAAAAGAAAAAAAAAAAAAAAAAGAAAAGGGGAAGGGGAAGAAAAAGGGGGGGGGGGGAAAGGAAGGAAAGAAAAGGGGGAGGAAAGGGGGGGGAAGGGGGGGGGGATTTCACCTAATCATAATAATCCACAACAGTAAGAATAGTAAAAACAACAGGTTAGCAATTTCAAAATTTATTTTTAATAACCGGTTTCGGTTACTTATATTTTTAAACTAAACTGAATTCTATTATTTTATTTTGTATACATTTAAAAGTACGTATCTAAAGTAACCTGTTTCGGTTACTTAAAAAATTTACAATTTAAAATACTCTGAATACACTTAACCGGTTACACACCTTAAAAAAAATCTTCGATATAAAAAAACTGTCTCAACTTTCACCTAATAAAAATAATCCCAACAACAGTAACAATCGCAAAAATAACAGGGTAGCAATTCCAATATTTATTTTTATTAACCGGTTTCGGTTATTTATATTTTTAAACTAAAATACATTCTATTTTATCTTCAATACATTTAAATGCACGGATCTAATTAACCTGTTTCGGTTACTTAACAAATTTACAACTCAAAATTCTCCGAATACCCTTAATCGGTTACACACCTTTAAAAAATTCTTAAATCCAAAAAACTGTAATAAATTTCATCTAATCATAATAATCTAAAACAGTAAGAATAGTAAAAACAACAGGTTAGTAATTCTAAAATTTATTTATATTAACCGGTTTTGGTTACTTATATTTTTAAACTAAAATGATTTTTATTTTATCATTTAATACACGATTCTAAAATAACCGCTTTCGGTTACTTAAAATTAACAATTCAAAACAAATTATTTACGGTTCTGAATATTCTTAACCGGTTACATACCTTTGAAAAAAATCTTTTGATATAAAAAGACTGTATCCTCTTTCACCTTCTACTAATAATTCAAACAACAACAATTGTAAACATATCAAATTGGCAATTACAGCATTTATTTTTATTAACCGGTTTCGGTTACTTATCTTTTAAAGTAACCTGACATTCTATTTTATCTTCTATACATTTAAATGCACAGATCTAATTTAACCTGTTTTGGTTACTTAAAAAATTTACAATTTAAAATACTCCAAATACCTTTAACCGGTTACACACCTTTAAAAAAGCTTTGATATAAAAAACTGTATCAACTTTCACCTAATAAAAATAATCCAAACAACAGTAAGAATTGCAAAAATAACAGGGTAACAATTCCAATGTTTAATTTTATTAACCGGTTTCGGTTACTTATATTCTTAAACTAAAATAAATTCTATTTTATCTTCAATACATTTAAAGGCACGGATGTAATGTAACCTGTTTCGATTAATTAAAAAAAATACAATTCAAAATACTCCAACTATCCTTAACCGGTTACAAAAATAGTAAATATAACAGGTTAAAAATTCTAAAATTTATTTTTATTAACCGGTTTCGGTTACTTATATTTTTAAACTAAAATACATTCTATTTTATCTACAATACATTTAAATGCACGGATCTAATTTAACCTGTTTCGGTTACTTAAAAAATTTACAATTCAAAATACTCCGAATACCCTTAACCGGTTACACACCTTTAAAAAATTCTTAAATCTAAAAAAACTGTAATAAATTTCACCTAATCATAATAATCCAAACAACAGTAAGAATAGTAAAAACAACAGGTTAGAAATTCTAAAATTTATTTATATTAACCGGTTTCGGTTACTTATATTTTTAAACAAAAATGAATTCTATTTTATCTTGAATACCCAAATCTAAAGTAACCTCTTTTGGTTACTTAAAAATTAACAATTCAAATTAAATTATTTATTTAATTATTAATTGTTAAAATTCTAAAATTTATTTTTATTAACCGGTTTCGGTTACTTATATATTTAAACTAAACTGAATTCTACTTAATCTTTTAAAAGCTTCAAATGCAGGTAACTAAAGCAAAAATAACCGCTTTCGGTTACTTACAGTAAATTTTTTTGTTACAATTCAAAACAAATGATTTACAACCGCAAATAATCTTAACCGGTTACAGATTTTAAAAAATATATACAAAACTATATCCAATTTCACTTAATAATAAACCAAACAAAAGTAAAAATAATAAAAGTAACAGGTTAACAATTTCAAAATTTAATTTTGTTAACCGGTTTTGGTTATTTATATTTTCAAACTGAAATAAATTTTATTCTACCTCTTGACACTTAAATAAAGAATGAAAATTAAACAAAAACATTATTATGTATTAACCGGTTACGGTTATTTAATTTTTTCAATTTTTTATTAAATGTGAATAACCGGTTGCGGTTACTTCTACTGGGGAAACACAATTTTTTTTACATTTTACCAAGTTTGTGCTCTTTATGAATCGTAATCGTAACCGACCTTCTTAGACCTTAACCGTTTTTTACAAAATATGCAATCTGATTAAAATGTGTGAATTTGTCCTCCATTTTAACAGAACTCATATAGTAACCGATTTTGGTTACCTACGTTCATCAATTTTTATGTAAAAAATATTTAAAATCACAACCTGTTTAAGTTTTGTATAGCTCTCAATAAAAGCTAAAAACTAAATGCAAAAATTAACCGGTTATGGTTACTTCAACTGTGAAAGTATCAAAATAACCAATTTCGGTTACTTGAAGTAATTTAAAACAAATAACATGTTTCAATTTTAAATAAGTTAAAAACTAAATAAAACACAATAACATTAACCGGTTACGGTTATTCCTATTATTTGAACTTTAATAACTTTATTTCCATTTTATTAAAAATGTACACATCGAGACAAAGTATAACCAGTTTTGGTTACTATTTTGCTTAAGAAACAATAACATTAACCAGTTACGGTTAATAAATTTTTTGTTTTTAACTTTTTTCATCCAAAACTACTTCACTTTCAAATAAATTAAAATTTAAATAAAAAAATTAAATTAAGCGGTTACGGTTATTTATATTGTTTTGATTTTAACTTCATTTAATTTAACCGGTTTCGGTTACTATTTTGCTTTTAAATTTCAGTTTTAAATAAGCTGAAAACTAAATGAAAAACATAACAGTAACCGGTTACGGTTATTAATATTTTTGGCTTTTAATTTCATTTAATCTAACCGGTTTCGGTTACTACTTTACTTCTTAAATCTTAACCGCTTTTATTATTAAATGTGCAAAAATTTTAACAAAGTTAATAATAACCGATTTCGGTTACTTGAAGTGATTTAAAACAAATAACCCGCTTCATTTTTAAAAAGTTAAAAATAAAAAGAAGAAAAAAAAAATTAACTGTTGTTACTCATATTTTTGGTTTTTAATTTCATTTAATTTAACCGGTTTCGGTTACTATTTTGTTTCTTAAACATTTAACCGCCTTTATTATTTAATTTGCAATAAATTTTAACGAAGTTAATAATAACCAATTTCGGTCACTTGAACTGATTAAGCGAATAACTCGCTTCAGTTTTAAATAAGTTGAAAATTAATGAAAAACAATAACATTAACCGGTTACGGATATTCTAATTTTTTGGGCTTCATTTAATCTAACCTGTTTCGGTTACTTAAAGTGATTAAACGTATAACTCGTTTCAGTTTTAAATAAGATAAAAATTAATAAAAAACAATAACATTAACCGGTTACGGTTATTCATATTTTTTGTCATTAACTTCATTTAATCTAACCAGTTTTGGTTACTAATTTGTTTCTTAAATCTTAACCGCTTTTATAATTAAATTTGCAAAAAATTTTAACGAAGTCATTAATAACCGATTTCGGTTACTTGAAATGATTAAACGAATAACTGGTTTCAATATTAAATAAGATAAAAATTAATAAAAACAATAACATTAACCGGTTACGATTATTCATATTTTTTGGTCTTTAACTTCATTTAATCTAACCAGTTTCGGTTACTATTTTGCTTCTTAAATCTTAACCGCTTTTATTATTTAATTTGCAAAAAATTTAACGAAGTTATTAATAACCGATTTCGGTTACTTGAAGTCATTAAACGAATAACTGGCTTCAGTTTTAAATAAGTTGAAAATTAATAAAAAAAACAATAACATTAACCGGTTACGGTTACTTATATTTTTTGGCCTTAACTTCATTTAATCCAACCAGTTTCGGTTACTATTTTGCTTTTTAAATCTTAACTGCTTTTATTATTTAATTTGCAAAAATTTAACGAAGTTATTAATAACCGATTTAATCTAACCAGTTTCGGTTACTATTATGCTTCTTAAATCTTAACCGCGTTTATTATTTAATTTGCAAAAAAATTTAACGAAGATATTAATAACCGATTTCGGTTACTTGAAATGATTAAACAAATAACTGGTTTAAATTTCAAATAAGTTGAAAATTATTAAAAACAAAAACAATAACCGGTTACGGTTATTCATATTTTTGGTCTTTAACTTCATTTAATCTAACCAGTTTCGGTTACTATTTTGCTTCTTAAATCTTAACCGCTTTTATTATTTAATTTGTAAAAAAATTAACGAAGTTATTAATAACCGATTTTGGTTACTTGAAGTCGTTAAACGAATAACTGGCTCAGTTTTAAAAAAATTTAAAATTAATAAAAAACAATAACATTAACCGGTTACGGTTATTTCTATTTTGGTCTTTAACTTTATTTAATCTAACCAGTTTCGGTTACTATTTTGCTTCTTAAATCTTAACCGTTTTTATTATTTAATGAAAAAAAATTTTAACGAAGTTATTAATAACCGATTTCGGTTACTTGAAGTCATTAAACGAATAACTGGCTTCCGTTTTAAATAAGTTGAAAATTAATAAAAAAACAATAACATTAACCGGTTAAGGGTTATTTATATTTTTTGGCCTTCATTTAATCTAACCAGTTTCGGTTACTATTTTGCTTCTTAAATCTTAACCGCTTTATTATTTAATTTAAAAAATTTAATCAAGTAAATAATAACCGATTTCGGTTACTTGAAGTGATTAAACGAATAACTCGCTTCAGTTATAAATAAATTAAAAATTAATGATAAAAAGACATTAACCGGTTACGGTTATTAATATTTTTGGCTTTTATCTTCATTTAATCTAACCAGTTTCGGTTACTATTTTGCTTTTTAAATCTTAACCGCTTTTATTATTTAATTTGCAAAAAATTTTAACGAAGATATTAATAACCGATTTCGGTTACTTGAAGTGGTTAAACGAATAACTGGCTTCAGTTTTAAAAAATTGAAAATTAATAAAAAACAATAACATTAACCGGTTACGGTTATTTATATTTTTGATCTTCAACTTCATCTAATCTAACTGGTTCGGTTACTATTTTGTTTCTTAATCTTAACTTCTTTTATTATTTAATTTGCAAAAACATTTAACGAAGTTAATAATAACCGATTTCGGTTACTTGAAATGATTAAACGTATAACTCGCTTCAGTTTTAAATAAGTTGAAAATTAATAAAACAATAACAACAACCGGTTACGGTTATTCATATTTTTGGTCTTTAAAACTTCATTTAATCTAACCAGTTTCGGTTACTATTTTGTTTCTTAAATCTTAACCGCTTTTATTATTTAATTTGCAAAAAATTTTAACGAAGTTAATAATAACCGATTTCGGTTACTTGAAATGATTAAACAAATAACTGGTTTCAATTTTAAATAAGTTGAAAATTAATAAAAAACAATAACAATAACCGGTTACGGTTATTCATATTTTTGGTCTTTAACTTCATTTAATCTAACCAGTTTCGGTTACTATTTTGCTTCTTAAATCTTAACCGCTTTTATTATTTAATTTGCAAAAAATTTTAACGAAGTTATTAATAACCGATTTCGGTTACTTGAAGTCATTAAACGAATAACTGGCTTCAGTTTTAAATAAGTTGAAAATTAATAAAAAACAATAACATTAACCGGTTACGGTTTTATATTTTTGTTTTAATTTATTTAATCCCCTGTTTCGGTATATTTTGGCCTTTAACTTTTTTTTTTTTTTAATTTAAAAAAAATTAAAAACATTTAATCTAACCAGTTTCGGTTACTATTTTGCTTCTTAAATCTTAACCGCTTTTATTATTTAATTTGCAAAAAATTTAACGAAGTTATTAATAACCGATTTCGGTTACTTGAAATGATTAAACAAATAACTGGTTTCAATTTCAAATAAGTTGAAAATTAATAAAAACAATAACAATAACCGGTTACGGTTATTCATATTTTTTGGTCTTTAACTTCATTTAATCTAACCAGTTTCGGTTACTATTTTGCTTCTTAAATCTTAACCGCTTTTATTATTTAATTTGCAAAAAAATTTAACGAAGTTATTAATAACCGATTTCGGTTACTTGAAGTGATTAAACGAATAACTGGATTCAGTTTTAAATAAGTTGAAAATTAAAGAAAAACAATAACATTAACCGGTTACGGTTATTAAAATTTTTTGGTCTTTAACTTCATTTAATCTAACCAGTTTCGGTTACTATTTTGCTTCTTAAATCTTAACCGCTTTTATTATTTAATTTGCAAAAAAATTTAACGAAGTTATTAATAACCGATTTTGGTTACTTGAAGTGATTAAACGAATAACTGGCTTCAGTTTTAAATAAATTGAAAATTAATAAAAAACAATAACATTAACCGGTTACGGTTATTCATATTTTTGGTCTTTAACTTTATTTAATCTAACCAGTTTCGGTTACTATTTTGCTTCTTAAATCTTAACCGCTTTTATTATTTAATTTGCAAAAAATTTTAACGAAGTTATTAATAACCGATTTCGGTTACTTGAAGTCATTAAACGAATAACTGGCTTCCGTTTTAAATAAGTTGAAAATTAATAAAAACAATAACATTAACCGGTTAAGGGTTATTTATATTTTAGGCTTTAATTCATTTAATCTAACCAGTTTCGGTTACTATTTTGCTTCTTAAATCTTAACCGCTTTTATTATTTAATTAAAAAAATTTAATCAAGTTAATAATAACCGATTTCGGTTACTTGAAGTGATTAAACGAATAACTCGCTTCAGTTATAAATAAATTGAAAATTAATGATAACAATAACATTAACCGGTTACGGTTATTAATATTTTTGGCTTTTAACTTCATTTAATCTAACCAGTTTCGGTTACTATTTTGCTTTTTAAATCTTAACCGCTTTTATTATTTAATTTGCAAAAATTTTAACGAAGTTATTAATAACCGACTTCGGTTACTTGAAGTCGTTAAACGAATAACTGGCTTCAGTTTTAAAAAAATTGAAAATTAATAAAAAACAATAACATTAACCGGTTACGGTTATTTATATTTTTTGATCTTCAACTTCATCTAATCTAACTGGTCGGTTACTATTTTGCTTCTTCTTAACTTCTTTTATTATTTAATTTGCAAAAACATTTAACGAAGTTAATAATAACCGATTTCGGTTACTTGAAATGATTAAACGTATAACACGCTACAGTTTTAAATAAGTTGAAAATTAATAAAAACAATAACAATAACCGGTTACGGTTATTCATATTTTTGGTCTTTAAAACTTCATTTATTCTAACCAGTTTCCGTTGCTATTTTGTTTCTTAAATCTTAACCGCTTTTATTATTTAATTTGCAAAAATTTTAACGAAGTTAATAATAACCGATTTCGGTTACTTTAAATGATTAAACAAATAACTGGTTTCAATTTTAAATAAGTTGAAAATTAATAAAAAACAATAACAGTAACCGGTTACGGTTATTTATATTTTTTGGTCTTTAACTTCATTTAATCTAACCAGTTTCGGTTACTATTTTGCTTCTTAAATCTTAACCGCTTTTATTATTTAATTTGCAAAAAATTTAACGAAGTTATTAATAACCGATTTCGGTTACTTGAAGTCATTAAACGAATAACTGGCTTCAGTTTTAAATAAGTTGAAAATTAATAAAAAACAATAACATTAACCGGTTACGGTTATTTATATTTTTTGGCCTTAACTTCATTTAATCTAACCAGTTTCGGTTACTATTTTGCTTCTTAAACCTTAACCGCTTTTATTATTTAATTTGCAAAAAAATTTAACGAAGATATTAATAACCGATTTCGGTTACTTGAAATGATTAAACAAATAACTGGTTTCAATTTTAAATAAGTTGAAAATTAATAAAAAACAATAACAATAATCGGTTACGGTTATTCATATTTTTTGGTCTTTAACTTCATTTAATCTAACCAGTTTCGGTTACTATTTTGTTTCTTAAATCTTAACCGCTTTTATTATTTAATTTGCAAAAAAATTTAACGAAGTCATTAATAACCGATTTCGGTTACTTGAAGTCGTTAAACAAATAACTGGCTTCAGTTTGAAATAAATTGAAAATTAACAAAATAACAATAACCGGTTACGGTTATTTATATTTTTGGTCTTCAACTTCATCTAATCTAACCGGTTTCGGTTACTATTTTGCTTCTTAATCTTAACTGCTTTTGTTATTTAATTTGCAAAAACATTTAACGAAGTTAATAATAACCGATTTCGGTTACTTGAAATAATTAAACGAATAACACGCTACAGTTTTAAATAAGTTGAAAATTAGAGAAAAACAATAACATTAACCGGTTACGGTTATTAAAATTTTTGGCCTTTAACTTCATTTATTCTAACCAGTTTCGGTTGCTATTTTGTTTCTCAAATCTTAACCGCTTTTATTATTTAATTTGCAAAAAATTTTAACAAAGTTAATAATAACCAATTTCGGTTACTTCAGGTGATTAAACGAATAACTCACTTCACTTATAAATTAGTTGAATATTAATGAAAAACAATAATATTAACCGGTTACGGTTATTAATATTTTTTGGCTTTTATCTTCATTTAATCTAACCAGTTTCGGTTACTATTTTGCTTCTTAAATCTTAACCGCTTTATTATTTAATTAAAAAAAAATTTTAATGAAGTTAATAATAACCGATTTGGGTTACTTGAAGTGATTAAACGAATAACACGTTTCAGTTATAAATAAATGGAAAATTAATGATAAACAATGACATTAACCGGTTACGGTTATTAATATTTTTTGGCTTTTAACTTCATTTAATCTAACCAGTTTCGGTTACTATTTTGCTTCTTAAATCTTAACCGCTTTTATTATTTAATTTGCAAAAAAATTTAACAAAGTTATTAGTAACCGATTTCGGTTACTTGAAGTCGTTAAACGAATAACTGGCTTCAGTTTTAAATAAATTGAGGGTTAATAAAATAACATTAACCGGTTACGGTTATTTATATTTTTTTGTCTTCAACTTCATCTAATCTAACCGGTCGGTTACTATTTTACTTCTTCTTAACTTCTTTTATTATTTAATTTGCAAAAACATTTAACGAAGTTAATAATAACCGATTTCGGTTACTTGAAATGATTAAACGAATAACACGCTACAGTTTTAAATAAGTGGAAAATTAGAGAAAAACAATAACATTAACCGGTTACGGTTATTAAAATTTTTTGCCTTTAACTTCATTTATTCTAACCAGTTTCGGTTGCTATTTTGTTTCGGTTACTTGAAGTGATTAAACAAATTACTCCCTGCAAAAATTTTTTAAAAAATTAGTAATAATAGATTTCGGTTATTTGAAGTCTATCAAAGCAAATAACCTGCTTCACTTTCAAATAAATTGAAATTTAAATAAAAAATTACTTTTCGGTTAATTGAAGTGATTAAATAACTAGCTTCAATTTAAATAAGTTTAAAACTAAATAAAGAACAATAACAGTAACCGGTTGCGGTTATTCATATTTGGTGGCTTTTAATTTCATTATATTTAACAGGTTTCGGTTACTATTTTGCTTTTTAAATCTTAACCGCTTTTGTTATTTAACTTGCAAAAAATTTTACGAAAATTAATAATAACCGATTTCGGTTACTTGAAGTCATTCTCAACAAATAACCTGCTTCAGTAGCGTTAACCGGTTAGGCTTATAACTTCTAACCAGTTTTGGTTACTATTTTGCTTCTTAAATCTTAACCGTTTCTATAATTTAATTTGTGAAAAATGTTAACAAAAATCAATAATAACCGATTTCGGTTACTTGAAACATATAACCGGTTATGGTTTTTTTCCGTTACTTTTCAAAATTTCAATTTTGAAAATTAATTGCAATCTAATCGAAGCGCATTGTAATTAACCGAATTTGTTTATATTTCGGATAATTTGACAACGTCGCCGTAGGCGGGCGTTATTTACTTATCGAAGAGAAATTAGCAAATTGTTCGTCGATCGCGGAATGCGTTGGAGATATTTTAATGATCGTCCGATAAGGAGAGCAATCTGTAGTGAGGTTATGGCGGAATCGAAAAAATGCAACACAAATATGACGTGGCCCGATACGAGGAAGGAAAAAAAAGACGACGTATCGTCTGAACGACCAAGTATTTCTAAAATTCGGTGGTCGAAATATAAATTGTTGAATTATAAAGGACTCAAAAATATTTTTAAGACCGAAAACAAACAAAGAAGGAAACAAAAGGCGGCATCGGTCGAAAGACAAAAGGATCGCTGCATTTCTGACGAACTTCTGACATTGACGTACGACTGTCAGGTCTAGTAAAAAGTGGTTATAAAATTCCACGGCCTACTGTTTTCGTACGCGTCGAACCCGACTTTTCGTTAATAACCCACTTGGATTCTTTCACTAATTCATCATCAACCCCTTATTTTTATTTCGTTAAACGTCCCGACCTCTAGCGCAGGGTAGAGGAACTAAATTTGGGGGATGAATTTTCGGCTGTATTGATCTTAGGGTGCCGTGCTTAGGGGGCGCTACGCGTCCGTTTTTCGAATTATTACGTTTTCGACCGGTCAAGTAGGCTCTGTACGCACTCACAATTTGTAACAATTACTTTTAATTAATTTAAAAAGACGACGCTTGTTTAACAACCTTGAACGAGTTAATTATTATTATTGTTGTTATTAACGCCTATTTCTATGATGGTATTAATTTTCACATACGCTTTTTCCTACAAAAGTACAATGTACAGCGTGACACCGTGACACTCATTTACATAAGTGTTTTAACGATCACATTGTCTATCGATAATTATAAGAGAAATAACAGTAATTTTTGCACGCGCAAAAAATTTATGCCCGTTTTGCATTTACCGCATTATGCAAATTGTGTAACTTCTGACAATTATTAATAAAAAGGATTAAAGTTTAATTATCGTATTTTTTCTATATGTCTGTCTTTCTTTTACCAATCGCGATCGCGTTTTGTTTGCACACGTGTGGGCGAGAGAATAACAAAAGAACTACGAAAAGTGCAAGTGAGTAATACCGTTGTAATACAAAAGAAAAAACTGCGGTGTTATCACAAAAATACTGAGATCATCGTCGTAGGCCTTGAAAAAAAAACAAAAGCGGCGTGCCGTGCCAACTAGATTTTAAAAACCAACGACTTTAGAAAACGAATAATAATGGAAGTTACTAAACAAAATCAGCGTTCTTAAATTCGTGAAAAGTTGACTTTGATATTTAGAGAAAAAATAATAACACCTCCAACGCATTGGAAAGTAATTAAATCATCTTTCACAGCTATAATCGCAGTAGGCTATGATGTTATTAAGTGTGAGAAAAACAAAGCAAACCGTGAAAAAAATGAAGATTGAGCAGTTGGTTTTGAGATATTAGATAATTTAAAAATGGAATATTTCTTGCTGCCACCAAAACTTGCCTAAAGAAAACGCATTTTAGACTCACTTAAAACCTTTAAGTAGAGACAGATGGCTTTGAGAAAAGAAACACTGCCATTAAGATGATGATAGGTGATTTTTCAGTGGCATAAAAATGACAAGAAATGGAATTTCACTTGCTGCCACCAAAACTTTCCTAAAGTAGACGCATTTAAGAAAGGAAAGACAGTTGGCTTTGATAAAAAGTACGATCATTAAACTCGAATGATGATAGATGATTTTTAAATCGCAAAAAATGTCAAATAATTAAATATTACTTGTTGCCACCAAACGCATTTTACTCATTTATAACATGCTAGGAAAACAGTTAGTTTTGATAAAAAAAAACACGACCATGAAATCCTCGAATGATGACAGATGATTTTTGAATCGCAAAAAATGACAATCAATTGAATATCGCTTAGTGCCACCAAAATTTGTGCAAAAAAACGCATTTTAGACTCATTTAAAACCCGGAAAGAAAGGTTTTGATTTAAAAAAACACGATAATCAACATCCCGAATCATGATAAATGATTGTTAAGTGGCAAAAAATGACCAACAATTGAATATTGCTTGTTGCCACCAAACGCATTTTACTCATTTATAACCTGCTAGAAAAACAATTAGTTTTGATAAAAAAAAACACGATCATGAAATCCTCGAATGATGACAGATAATTTTTGAATCGCAAAAAATGACAATCAATTGAATATCGCTTGGTGCCACCACAATTCGTACAAAAAACGCATTTTAGACTCATTTAAAACCCGGAAAGAAAGGTTTTGATTTAAAAAACACGATCATCAACATCCCGAATCATGATAAATGATCGTTAAGTGGCAAAAATGACCAACAATTGAATATTGCTTGTTGCCACCAAACGCATTTTACTCATTTATAACCTGCTAGAAAAACAATTAGTTTTGATAAAAAAAACACGATCATGAAATCCTCGAATGATGACAGATAATTTTGAATCGCAAAAATGACAATCAATTGAATATCGCTTGGTGCCACCACAATTCGTACAAAAAAACGCATTTTAGACTCATTTAAAACCCGGAAAGAAAGGTTTTGATTTAAAAAACACGATCATCAACATCCCGAATCATGATAAATGATCGTTAAGTGACAAAAATGACCAACAATTGAATATTGCTTGTTGCCACCAAACGCATTTTACTCATTTATAACCTGCTAGGAAAACAGTTAGTTTTGATAAAAAAAACACGATCATGAAATCCTCGAATGATGACAGATGATTTTGAATCGCAAAAATGACAATCAATTGAATATCGCTTGGTGCCACCAAAATTTGTGCAAAAAAACGCATTTTAGACTCATTTAAAACCCGGAAAGAAAGGTTTTGATTTAAAAAACACGATCATCAACATCCCGAATCATGATAAATGATTGTTAAGTGGCAAAAATGACCAACAATTGAATATTGCTTGTTGCCACCAAACGCATTTTACTCATTTATAACCTGCTAGGAAAACAATTAGTTTTGATAAAAAAAACACGATCATAAAATCCTCGAGTGATGACAGATAATTTTGAATCGCAAAAAATGACAATCAATTGAATATCGCTTGGTGCCACCACAATTTGTACAAAAAAACGCATTTTAGACTCATTTAAAACCCGGAAAGAAAGGTTTTGATTTAAAAAACACAATCATCAACATCCCGAATCATGATAAATGATCGTTAAGTGGCAAAAATGACCAACAATTGAATATTGCTTGTTGCCACCAAACGCATTTTACTCATTTATAACCTGCTAGGAAAACAGTTAGTTTTGATAAAAAAAACACGATCATGAAATCCTCGAATGATGACAGATGATTTTTGAATCGCAAAAATGACAATCAATTGAATATCGCTTGGTGCCACCAAAATTTGTGCAAAAAAAACGCATTTTAGACTCATTTAAAACCCGGAAAGAAAGGTTTTGATTTAAAAAACACGATCATCAACATCCCGAATCATGATAAATGATCGTTAAGTGGCAAAATGACCAACAATTGAATATTGCTTGTTGCCACCAAACGCATTTTACTCATTTATAACCTGCTAGGAAAACAGTTAGTTTTGATAAAAAAAAACACGATCATGAAATCCTCGAATGATGACAGATGATTTTTGAATCGCAAAAAATGACAATCAATTGAATATCGCTTGGTGCCACCAAAATTTGTGCAAAAAAACGCATTTTAGACTCATTTAAAACCCGGAAAGAAAGGTTTGATTTAAAAACACGACATCAACATCCCGAATCATGATAAATGATCGTTAAGTGGCAAAAATGACCAACAATTGAATATTGCTTGTTGCCACCAAACGCATTTTACTCATTTATAACCTGCTAGGAAAACAATTAGTTTTGATAAAAAAAACACGATCATGAAATCCTCGAATGATGACAGATAATTTTGAATCGCAAAAATGACAATCAATTGAATATCGCTTGGTGCCACCAAAATTTGTACAAAAAACGCATTTTAGACTCATTTAAAACCCGGAAAGAAAGGTTTTGATTTAAAAAACACGATCATCAACATCCCGAATCATGATAAATGATCGTTAAGTGGCAAAAAATGACCAACAATTGAATATTGCTTGTTGCCACCAAACGCATTTTACTCATTTATAACCTGCTAGGAAAACAGTTAGTTTTGATAAAAAAAAACACGATCATGAAATCCTCGAATGATGACAGATGATTTTTGAATCGCAAAAAATGACAATCAATTGAATATCGCTTGGTGCCACCAAAATTTGTGCAAAAAAACGCATTTTAGACTCATTTAAAACCCGGAAAGAAAGGCTTTGATTTAAAAAAACACGATAATCAACATCCCGAATCATGATAAATGATTGTTAAGTGGCAAAAAATGACCAACAATTGAATATTGCTTGTTGCCACCAAACGCATTTTACTCATTTATAACCTGCTAGAAAAACAATTAGTTTTGATAAAAAAAAACACGATCATGAAATCCTCGAATGATGACAGATAATTTTTGAATCGCAAAAAATGACAATCAATTGAATATCGCTTGGTGCCACCACAATTTGTACAAAAAACGCATTTTAGACTCATTTAAAACCCGGAAAGAAAGGTTTTGATTTAAAAAAACACGATCATCAACATCCCGAATCATGATAAATGATCGTTAAGTGGCAAAAAATGACCAACAATTGAATATTGCTTGTTGCCACCAAACGCATTTTACTCATTTATAACCTGCTAGGAAAACAGTTAGTTTTGATAAAAAAAACACGATCATGAAATCCTCGAATGATGACAGATGATTTTGAATCGCAAAAATGACAATCAATTGAATATCGCTTGGTGCCACCAAAATTTGTGCAAAAAAACGCATTTTAGACTCATTTAAAACCCGGAAAGAAAGGCTTTGATTTAAAAAACACGATAATCAACATCCCGAATCATGATAAATGATTGTTAAGTGGCAAAAAATGACCAACAATTGAATATTGCTTGTTGCCACCAAACGCATTTTACTCATTTATAACCTGCTAGGAAAACAATTAGTTTTGATAAAAAAACACGATCATGAAATCCTCGAATGATGACAGATAATTTTGAATCGCAAAAAATGACAATCAATTGAATATCGCTTGGTGCCACCAAAATTTGTGCAAAAAAACGCATTTTAGACTCATTTAAAACCCGGAAAGAAAGGTTTTGATTTAAAAAAACACGATCATCAACATCCCGAATCATGATAAATGATTGTTAAGTGGCAAAAAATGACCAACAATTGAATATTGCTTGTTGCCACCAAACGCATTTTACTCATTTATAACCTGCTAGAAAAACAATTAGTTTTGATAAAAAAAAACACGATCATGAAATCCTCGAATGATGACAGATAATTTTTGAATCGCAAAAAATGACAATCAATTGAATATCGCTTGGTGCCACCACAATTCGTACAAAAAAACGCATTTTAGACTCATTTAAAACCCGGAAAGAAAGGTTTTGATTTAAAAAAACACGATCATCAACATCCCGAATCATGATAAATGATCGTTAAGTGGCAAAAAATGACCAACAATTGAATATTGCTTGTTGCCACCAAACGCATTTTACTCATTTATAACCTGCTAGGAAAACAGTTAGTTTTGATAAAAAAAAACACGATCATGAAATCCTCGAATGATGACAGATGATTTTTGAATCGCAAAAAATGACAATCAATTGAATATCGCTTGGTGCCACCAAAATTTGTGCAAAAAACGCATTTTAGACTCATTTAAAACCGGAAAGAAAGGTTTTGATTTAAAAAAACACGATCATCAACATCCCGAATCATGATAAATGATTGTTAAGTGGCAAAAAATGACCAACAATTGAATATTGCTTGTTGCCACCAAACGCATTTTACTCATTTATAACCTGCTAGGAAAACAATTAGTTTTGATAAAAAAAAACACGATCATAAAATCCTCGAGTGATGACAGATAATTTTTGAATCGCAAAAAATGACAATCAATTGAATATCGCTTGGTGCCACCACAATTTGTACAAAAAAACGCATTTTAGACTCATTTAAAACCCGGAAAGAAAGGTTTTGATTTAAAAAAACACAATCATCAACATCCCGAATCATGATAAATGATCGTTAAGTGGCAAAAAATGACCAACAATTGAATATTGCTTGTTGCCACCAAACGCATTTTACTCATTTATAACCTGCTAGGAAAACAGTTAGTTTTGATAAAAAAAAACACGATCATGAAATCCTCGAATGATGACAGATGATTTTTGAATCGCAAAAAATGACAATCAATTGAATATCGCTTGGTGCCACCAAAATTTGTGCAAAAAAAACACATTTTAGACTCATTTAAAACCCGGAAAGAAAGGTTTTGATTTAAAAAAACACGATCATCAACATCCCGAATCATGATAAATGATCGTTAAGTGGCAAAAAATGACCAACAATTGAATATTGCTTGTTGCCACCAAACGCATTTTACTCATTTATAACCTGCTAGGAAAACAGTTAGTTTTGATAAAAAAACACGATCATGAAATCCTCGAATGATGACAGATGATTTTGAATCGCAAAAAATGACAATCAATTGAATATCGCTTGGTGCCACCAAAATTTGTGCAAAAAAACGCATTTTAGACTCATTTAAAACCCGGAAAGAAAGGCTTTGATTTAAAAAAACACGATAATCAACATCCCGAATCATGATAAATGATCGTTAAGTGGCAAAAAATGACCAACAATTGAATATTGCTTGCTGCCACCAAACGCATTTTACTCTTTTAAAATTTGCTAGAAAAACAGTTGGTTTTGATAAAAAACACAATCATTAACGCCTCGAATGGTGATAATTGATAAATGATTTTTAAATCGCAAAAAAAAACTGTCAATAAAATATCGCTTGGTGCCACCAAAATTTGCCTAAAGAAAACGCATTTTAGATTCATTTAAAACCTGGAAGGAAAGACATTGATTTAAAAAAAAACACGATCATCAACAGCTCGAATCATGATAGATGATCTTTATGTGGCAAAAACTGACAATCAATTGAGTATAGCTTAGTCCACCAAGATTTGCGTAAAGAAAACGCATTTTAGACTTATTTAAAGCCTAGAAGGAAATATAGTTGGCTTTGAAAAAAGAAACACGATCAGGAAGATCTCGAATGATGATAGAATAAATAAATAAATAAATAGATAATTTTTAAATCGCGCAAAAATGACAAGCAACTGAATTTCGCTTGATGCCACCAAAACTTTCCTAAAGAAAACGCATTTTAGACTGATTTCAAACCTGTAGAAAAGACTGACTTTAATAAAATAAAAAAAAATGATCATTAACGCCTTGAATAGATGATTTTTAAATTGAAAAAAAATTAGAAACAATTGAATATGGCTTCTTGCAACCAAAATTTGGTTAAAGAAGGCGCATTTTAGACTCATTTAACACCTGTAAGTAAAAGTAGTTGGCTTTGAGAAAAAAAAACACGATCATTAAGACCTCGAATGTTGATAGATGCATTTTAACTCGCACAAAAATGACAAGCAATTGAATTTCGCTTAGTGCCACCAAAGCTTGCGTAAAGAAAACGCATTTTAGGCTCATTTAAAACCTGGAAGGAAGACTTTGATAAAAAACACGATCATCAACATCTCAAATCATGACAGATTAAAAAAAAAAAAAAAAAAAAAAAATTTTTAAATCGCAAAAATAACAATCAATTGAATGTCGCTTGGTGCCACCAAAACTTGCGTAAATAAAACGCATTTTGGACGTATTTAAAACCTGGAAAGAAAGACTTTGATTTAAAAAACACGATAATCAACACCTCAAATCATGATAGATGATCTTTAAGTGGCAAAAAATGACAATCAATTAAATTTTGCTTGCTGCCACCAAACGCATTTTACTCAAGAAAAACAGTTTTAAAAAACACACATTAACCCTCGAATGATGACAGATGATTTTAAATCGCAAAAAAATGACAATCAATTGAATATCGCTTGGTGCCACCAAAACTTTCGTAAAGAAAACGCATTTTAGACTCATTTAAAACCTGGAAGGAAAGACTTTGATAAAAAACACGATCATCAACATCTCAAATCATGACAGATAAATTTTAAATCGCAAAAAATAACAATCAATTGAATGTCACTTGGTGCCACCAAAACTTGCGTAAAGAAAACGCATTTTAGACGTAATTTAAAACCTAGAAAGAAAGACTTTGATTTAAAAAAACACGATAATCAACACCTCAAATCATGATAGATGATCTTTAAGTGGCAAAAAAATGACAATCAATTAATATTCTTTTCCACCAAAACTTTCTAAAAAAACCATTTAACTCATTTAAAACCTGGAAAAAATTTTATTAAAAACACATCATTAATATCATAAAAAAAAAAAAAAAATTTTTCAAAAAATACAACATTTAAAAAATAAAAAAAAAAAAAAAAAAAAAAAAAAAAAAAAAAAAAAAAAAAAAAAAAAAAAATAAAAAAAACACGATCATTAACGCCTCGAATGATGACAGATGATTTTAAATCGCAAAAAAATGACAATCAATTGAATATCGCTTGGTGCCACCAAAACTTTCGTAAAGAAAACGCATTTTAGACTCATTTAAAACCTGGAAGGAAAGACTTTGATAAAAAACACGATCATCAACATCTCAAATCATGACAGATAATTTTTAAATCGCAAAAAAATAACAATCAATTGAATGTCGCTTGGTGCCACCAAAACTTGCGTAAAGAAAACGCATTTTGGACGTATTTAAAACCTGGAAAGAAAGACTTTGATTTAAAAAAACACGATAATCAACACCTCAAATCATGATAGATGATCTTTAAGTGGCAAAAAAATGACAATCAATTAAATTTTGCTTGCTGCCACCAAACGCATTTTACTCAAGAAAAACAGTTTTAAAAAAAAACACGATCATTAACGCCTCGAATGATGACAGATGATTTTAAATCGCAAAAAAAATGACAATCAATTGAATATCGCTTGGTGCCACCAAAACTTTCGTAAAGAAAACGCATTTTAGACTCATTTAAAACCTGGAAGGAAAGACTTTGATAAAAAAACACGATCATCAACATCTCAAATCATGACAGATAATTTTTAAATCGCAAAAAAATAACAATCAATTGAATGTCGCTTGGTGCCACCAAAACTTGCGTAAAGAAAACGCATTTTGGACGTATTTAAAACCTGGAAAGAAAGACTTTGATTTAAAAAAACACGATAATCAACACCTCAAATCATGATAGATGATCTTTAAGTGGCAAAAAAATGACAATCAATTAAATTTTGCTTGCTGCCACCAAACGCATTTTACTCAAGAAAAACAGTTTTAAAAAAAAACACGATCATTAACGCCTCGAATGATGACAGATGATTTTAAATCGCAAAAAAAATGACAATCAATTGAATATCGCTTGGTGCCACCAAAACTTTCGTAAAGAAAACGCATTTTAGACTCATTTAAAACCTGGAAGGAAAGACTTTGATAAAAAAACACGATCATCAACATCTCAAATCATGACAGATAATTTTAAATCGCAAAAAATAACAATCAATTGAATGTCGCTTGGTGCCACCAAAACTTGCGTAAAGAAAACGCATTTTGGACGTATTTAAAACCTGGAAAGAAAGACTTTGATTTAAAAAAACACGATAATCAACACCTCAAATCATGATAGATGATCTTTAAGTGGCAAAAAAATGACAATCAATTGAATATTGCTTGCTGCCACCAAACGCATTTTACTCAAGAAAAACAGTTTTAAAAAAAACACGATCATTAACGCCTCGAATGATGACAGATGATTTTAAATCGCAAAAAAATGACAATCAATTGAATATCGCTTGGTGCCACCAAAACTTTCGTAAAGAAAACGCATTTTAGACTCATTTAAAACCTGGAAGGAAAGACTTTGATAAAAAACACGATCATCAACATCTCAAATCATGACAGATGATTTTTAAAAAAAAAAAAAAAAAAAAAAAAAAAAAAAAAAATAAAAAAAAAAAAAAAAAAAAAAAAAAAAAAAAAAAAAAAAAAAAAAAAAAAAAAAAGAGAATGACGCAGAAGAATTTTAAAAAAAATAACAATCAATTGAATGTCGCTTGGTGCCACCAAAACTTGCGTAAAGAAAACGCATTTTGGACGTATTTAAAACCTGGAAAGAAAGACTTTGATTTAAAAAAACACGATAATCAACACCTCAAATCATGATAGATGATCTTTAAGTGGCAAAAAATGACAATCAATTAAATTTTGCTTGCTGCCACCAAACGCATTTACTCAAGAAAAACAGTTTTAAAAAAAAACACGATCATTAACGCCTCGAATGATGACAGATGATTTTAAATCGCAAAAAAATGACAATCAATTGAATATCGCTTGGTGCCACCAAAACTTTCGTAAAGAAAACGCATTTTAGACTCATTTAAAACCTGGAAGGAAAGACTTTGATAAAAACACGATCATCAACATCTCAAATCATGACAGATAATTTTTAAATCGCAAAAAAATAACAATCAATTGAATGTCGCTTGGTGCCACCAAAACTTGCGTAAAGAAAACGCATTTTGGACGTATTTAAAACCTGGAAAGAAAGACTTTGATTTAAAAAAACACGATAATCAACACCTCAAATCATGATAGATGATCTTTAAGTGGCAAAAAAATGACAATCAATTAAATTTTGCTTGCTGCCACCAGGAAACGCATTTTACTACAAGAAAAACAGTTTTTAAAAAAAAACACGATCATTAACGCCTCGAATGATGACAGATGATTTTAAATCGCAAAAAAATGACAATCAATTGAATATCGCTTGGTGCCACCAAAACTTTCGTAAAGAAAACGCATTTTAGACGTATTTAAAACCTGGAAAGAAAGACTTTGATTTAAAAAAACACGATAATCAACACCTCAAATCATGATAGATGATCTTTAAGTGGCAAAAAAATGACAATCAATTAAATTTTGCTTGCTGCCACCAAACGCATTTTACTCAAGAAAAACAGTTTTTAAAAAAAAACACGATCATTAACGCCTCGAATGATGACAGATGATTTTAAATCGCAAAAAAAATGACAATCAATTGAATATCGCTTGGTGCCACCAAAACTTTCGTAAAGAAAACGCATTTTAGACTCATTTAAAACCTGGAAGGAAAGACTTTGATAAAAAAACACGATCGTCAACATCTCAAATCATGACAGATTATTTTTAAATCGCAAAAAAATAACAATCAATTGAATGTCGCTTGGTGCCACCAAAACTTGCGTAAAGAAAACGCATTTTGGACGTATTTAAAACCTGGAAAGAAAGACTTTGATTTAAAAAAACACGATAATCAACACCTCAAATCATGATAGATGATCTTTAAGTGGCAAAAAATGACAATCAATTAAATTTTGCTTGCTGCCACCAAACGCATTTTACTCAAGAAAAACAGTTTTAAAAAAACACGATCATTAACGCCTCGAATGATGACAGATGATCTTTAAGTGGCAAAAAAATGACAATCAATTGAATATCGCTTGGTGCCACCAAAACTTTCGTAAAGAAAACGCATTTTAGACTCATTTAAAACCTGGAAGGAAAGACTTTGATAAAAAAACACGATCATCAACATCTCAAATCATGACAGATAATTTTAAATCGCAAAAAATAACAATCAATTGAATGTCGCTTGGTGCCACCAAAACTTGCGTAAAGAACATTTTGGACGTATTTAAAACCTGGAAAGAAAGACTTT
This sequence comes from Abscondita cerata, assembly GCA_030710515.1. NCBI lineage: Eukaryota > Metazoa > Arthropoda > Insecta > Coleoptera > Lampyridae > Abscondita > Abscondita cerata. Next base: position 312,056 of record JALBCR010000267.1, read on the forward strand.
GATTTAAAAAAACACGATAATCAACACCTCAAATCATGATAGATGATCTTTAAGTGGCAAAAAAATGACAATCAATTAAATTTTGCTTGCTGCCACCAAACGCATTTTACTCAAGAAAAACAGTTTTTTAAAAAAACACGATCATTAACGCCTCGAATGATGACAGATGATTTTAAATCGCAAAAAAAATGACAATCAATTGAATATCGCTTGGTGCCACCAAAACTTTCGTAAAGAAAACGCATTTTAGACTCATTTAAAACCTGGAAGGAAAGACATTGATTTAAAAAAAAACACGATCATCAACATCTCAAATCATGATAGATGATCTTTATGTGGCAAAAAATGACAATCAATTGAATATCGCTTGGTGCCACCAAAGCTTGCGTAAAGAAAACGCATTTTAGACTCATTTAAAACCTGGAAGGAAAGACTGTTGGTTTTGATAAAAAACACGATCATTAACGCCTCGAATGATGACAGATGATTTTGAATCGCAAAAAAATAACAATCAATTGAATATCGCTTGGTGCCACCAAAACTTGCTTAAAGAAAACGCATTTTGGACTTATTTAAAACCTGGAAAGAAAGATTTAAAAAAACACGATAATCAACACCTCAAATCATGATAGATGATCTTTAAGTGGCAAAAAATGACAAACAATTTACTATTGCTTGCTGCTACCAAACGCATTTTACTCAAGAAACACAGTTTTGTTTAAAAAAACCATCATTAACGTCTCGAATGATGACAGATGATTTTAAATCGCAAAAAAATGACAATCAATTGAATATCGCTTGGTGCCACCAAAATTTTCGTAAAGAAAACGCATTTTAGACTCATTTAAAACCTTGAAGAAAAAACAGTTGGCTTTGATAAAAATAAAAACATTATTACTAACGTCACGAAAGGAGTTTGTTTTTAAAACAAATGAATCTCGTTCCATAATAGTAATCGTAGTAGGCACTGATCTTATTAACCGCAAAAAACCAACCCTTGCCAGATAAAAAATTGAAACCTTCACTTGGACAAGATCTAAATAAGTGAACATTATTTTAAAAAAACAGTAGGCTTTAATTTCAGACAATTTTAAAATAAAAGGCAAATGAATATTGCAAAATATGCCTTCAAAATATCAGATTCATTCAAAACCTAACAAAGCATGGCTTACTATGGTGTTTAAAAACTTCATAAACACAAAAAACAAAACCTAGACAAATAAAAAATTGAAACCTCAACTTCCACAATAGTAGGCTTTGATTTTAGATAATTTTAAAACTTAAGACAATTGAATATGGCTTACTGCCACCAAAATATGTCAGATTCACTCAAAACCTAGCAGTAATTGCACACAACGCACTCTAAATAAAAAAAACATTCTTAAAACACAGTTGGCTCTGAAAAACAATTGTATATTCATTGATGCTACCAAAATTGCCATATGGTTAAAAAAATATCACCAACGTCTTGAAAACAATTGAATTTTGTTACAGAACGATAACTTTAGTAGCAAGCTTTGATGTTATTAAAGCCAAATCATATCAAAAAAAAAATTAAGATGGTGGATTTAAACTCTATAAAACGGTGACCTTCAGAAAAAAATAAAAAGACAGTTGGCTTTGATAAAAAAACATGAACACTGACGTTTTGAATGCAAGGTTTCGTTTTAGAAAACAATTGAATATTGTTGTCTCAGAACAATAATTCAAGAGTGTGCTGTGAATGTAGACAATTGAAGATCACATATTGTGAGTAAATATTAATCATGGCCACCTAAGAAAACACCACAACCTAAAAAATAAAAATTGAAGACTACGAGTCACAGCTGACTTCCATCATGTAGAGATGATTAAAATTTAATCTGTAAGTTGGCTTTGATCGCACCTAAGCTTCAAACCTAAAAATAAATAAAAATGTGAAGATCAAGTAGGTTATCATCAGATTGATTAAAAATCTAGCAGCTTCAAGAATTTCTTCAACTTGTACAGAAAACCGTGATTATGAACCAAAATCAAGGTGTCGCCGTGAAATGATGATTAGGAGGCTTACATACAAATAATCCAGTAGGCTGTGACGTTTGGAAAAATTGAAGAGGTCAACATAGATTATCGCCAACTTGATTCACTGCCTTATTTTTATATTTTTCGATAAAATTCCTGGATTGTCAATTACTAACTAAAATTAAAAACATGATGAAATTGAAGAGATAGAATGAGGAGAAAGGAAATCAGATTATAGCAGGCTATGATTGAATGGAACTTGACACCAAGGCAAAACAAACTAAATTACAAAAGAAAAAGATCAGAAAAGTCTCAGGTAACTCGATTTTCAGAACAAAAAAGCTCGAACAATAAATAAAATATCAAATCGTAGTAGCCTTGACAGTTATTACGAAAATAAGCGCTAGTTATAGACTTTTGAATTTTAATTTAGAATCCATAACGTGTTTCATTCAAGGTTTCGTTTTGTATAAGTATCTTAAGTAGAAGTACAATCACAGCAGCCTTGATATTGAATCATAACCCTTTTGAAAACACAACCTATTAGTAAGGTTAACAATCCCTCAAAATGCGATACCCCGCTTACCCTAAAACATAAAACTACAAAATCAAAGTCGGCTGTGGTTGAAAGTAGTAATTTACCCCATTTAAATCAAAATTTGAGTTTTCTGATGGGAATCAAGCTTAAATGTAAAATTGAAGAACAAATCGTACCAGCCTGACTGCGATTTGAAACAATGTATCCCAGTTACCCCAATTATTTAAAAATATATTTTAAAATCGATAAAAATTTCCAAAATCTGCAGCCGACTTTAAACTAAATCAAAAAAATTCCAAAATTTCGTTAGTCGGTTGCACTTGAAAATAGTAAGTTTACCCCATTTACAACCGAGTTCAAATTTTCTGATAGGGTTAGAAGCTTAGATGCAAAATTTACCAATTTATAAAAACTTAGGAGCCTTAACTGCGATTTGAAAAAAAATAACCCTGTTTACCCCAATTAATTAAAAAGGCAGTTTTAAAATCGAAACTGTTTTCTCGTAATCAAATCTCAGCAGACTTTGAACAAAATCAGAAAAAAAATCCAAAATATACGATACCCCTTTTACCCCATTTACCCCTGATTTGAAATTTTCAGATAGGGTTAGAAACTTAGATGCAAAATTTACCAATTTAAGAAAAACTTTAGCAGCCTTGACTGAAATGGTTGACTTGATTGGAAAAAAATACCCCGTTTACCCCAATTAATTAAAAAGTTTGACTTTAAACAAAATCAGAAAAGTTTTCCCAAACTTGCGATACCTCGTTTACCCCAAAACGTAAGACTACAAAATCAAAATCGGTGGCACTTGAAAATAATAAGCTTACCCCATTTACCCCTGAGTTAAAGTTTTTGATGGGATTGAAAGCCTAAATGCAAATTTACAAATTTAAAAAAAATTAGCACCCTAGACTGCGATTTGATGAAAAATTACCCTGTTTACCCCAATACTTTAATAAGTATATTTGAAAATCGAAACTGTTTTTGCGTAGTAATCTCAGCCAACTTTGAACAAAATTTGGAAAAAATGTTGCAATACCCTGATTATCCCAACACGTAAGACTACAAAATCAAAATCGGTGGCACTTGAAAATAATAAGCTTACCCCATTTACCTCTTGAGTTAAAGTTTTCTGATGGGATTGAAAACCTAAATGCAAATTTACAAATTTCAAAAAATTAGCAGCCTTGACTGCGATTTGATAAAAAATTACCCTGTTTACCCCCAATACTTTAATAAGTATATTTGAAAATCGAAACTGTTTTTGCGTAGTAATCTCAGCCAACTTTGAACAAAATTTAAAAAAATGTTGCAATACCCGATTATCCCAACACGTAAAAGACTACAAAATCAAAATCGGTGGCACTTGAAAATAATAAGCTTACCCCATTTACCCCTGAGTTAAAGTTTTCTGATGGGGTTAAAAACCTAAAGCAAATTTACAAATTTAAATAAAAATTAGCAGCCTTGACTGCGATTTGATAAAAATTACCCCTGTTTACCCCAATACTTTAATAAGTATATTTGAAAATCGAAACTGTTTTGCGTAGTAATCTCAGCCAACTTTGAACAAAATTTAAAAAAATTTTGCAATACCCGATTATCCCAACACGTAAAGACTACAAAATCAAAATCGGTGGCACTTGAAAATAATAAGCTTACCCCATTTACCCCTTAGTTAAAATTTTCTGATGGGATTAAAAGCCTAAATGCAAATTTACAAATTTCGAAAAAAAATTAGGAGCCTTGACTGCGATTTGATAAAAAATTACCCCGTTTACCCCAATACTTTAATAAGTATATTTGAAAATCGAAACTGTTTTTGCGTAGTAATCTCAGCCAACTTTGAACAAAATTAAAAAACCAAATTTGTAATGACCCGATTATCCCAACACGTAAAAGACTACAAAATCAAAATCGGTGGCACTTGAAAATAATAAGCTTACCCCATTTACCCCTGAGTTAAAGTTTTCTGATGGGATTGAAAACCTAAATGCAAATTTACAAATTTCAAAAAAAATTAGCAGCCTTGACTACGATTTGATAAAAAATTACCCCGTTTACCCCAATACTTTAATAAGTATATTTGAAAATCGAAACTGTTTTTGCGTAGTAATCTCAGCCAACTTTGAACAAAATTTAAAAAAATTTTGCAATACCCGATTATCCCAACACGTAAAAGACTACAAAATCAAAATCGGTGGCACTTGAAAATAATAAGCTTACCCCATTTACCCTGAGTTAAAGTTTTCTGATGGGATTGAAAGCCTAAATGCAAATTTACAAATTTCAAAAAAAATTAGCAGCCTTGACTGCGATTTGATAAAAAATTACCCTGTTTACCCCAATACTTTAATAAGTATATTTGAAAATCAAAACTGTTTCTGCGTAGTAATCTCAGCCAACTTTGAACAAAATTAAAAAAAATTTGCAATACCCGATTATCCCAACACGTAAGACTACAAAATCAAAATCGGTGGCACTTGAAAATAATAAGCTTACCCCATTTACCCCTGAGTTAAAGTTTTCTGATGGGATTGAAAGCCTAAATGCAAATTTACAAATTTAAAAAATTAGCAGCCTAGACTGCGATTTGATAAAAAATTACCCCGTTTACCCCAATACTTTAATAAGTATATTTGAAAATCGAAACTGTTTTTGCGTAGTAATCTCAGCCAACTTTGAACAAAATTTAAAAAAATGTTGCAATACCCGATTATCCCAACACGTAAAAGACTACAAAATCAAAATCGGTGGCACTTGAAAATAATAAGCTTACCCCATTTACCCCTGAGTTAAAGTTTTCTGATGGGATTGAAAGCCTAAATGCAAATTTACAAATTTAAAAAAAATTAGCAGCCTATACTGCGATTTGATAAAAAATTACCCCGTTTACCCCAATACTTTAATAAGTATATTTGAAAATCGAAACTGTTTTTGCGTAGTAATCTCAGCCAACTTTGAACAAAATTAAAAAAAAAATGTTGCAATACCCGATTACCCCAAAACGTAAGACTACAAAATCAAAGTCGGCTTTGGTTGAAAATAGTAATGTACCCCATTTAATTCAAAATATAAGTTTTCTGATTGGGTTAGAAGCTTAAATGCAAAATTTACTAATTTAAAAAAAATCGTAGCAACCTTGACTGCAATTTGAAAAAAAATATTAAATTTACCCCAATTCCTTAAAATGTTCATTCACCCCTGAATGCAAGTTCGCAAAATTTACTAATAAATCGCATTTTGAAAAGTGTTTTTAAACAATAACATTCAGAAACATAGTTTTTAGTTGGCTTTGGATCAATAAACAAAAGATAACCACAAGAAAGTGGTAAAAAATTTTAGCGAAAAAATCGGGCTATCCTTGAAAAACAAAACCATTTTGTATACTTAATAGCACCATACTTTAGTGACAATTTTCCCAAACTATTAAGTATAGAATCGCTAAGCAGCCTTTGTTCTGTTAAAGTCAAAATTATAGTAAAAATCAGAAATTTAAAAACTTACCCCATTTACCCCAGAAAAATTTCAAAATCAACAGCAAAGTTACAGACGGCAACAGCTCATCAATTAGTTTTGTCCGAAAGTCAAAACTAAATTCCGTAAATTCTGAAGTTTAAAAATTTACCCCGTTTACCCCAACACAGAACAGTACATAATCAAAGTCGGCTGCAATTAAAAAAAGTAAGTTTACTTCAGGTACTCCAAAATTATGTTTTCTGATGGGGTTAGAAGCTTAAATGGAAAATTCACCAATTAAACAAAATTTGTAGCAGCCTTGACTGTTATTTGAAAAAAAAATTACCCTATTTACCCCAGATCACAAGTTTCAAAATCAACATCAAAGTTACTGTCGACAACAGCCCAAATTTTCCCATAAAAAATTATATCGTTCACCGCAATTGATTATGCCTTCAGAATATAGACGTGTTTGCCCGAAAATTGAAAATGTAATGAGCTTTGAAGTCTAAAATACCAAGTAAGCCCCAATTAAACAAAAAAATGTTACCCCATTTACCCCAGAATGCTATGTTGTATAGTTAATACCACCATATTTTAGACTCAATTTCCCAAGTTTTTGAGAGTAAAATCTAAGCAACCTTTTGTTTTGTCAAAACCAACATTATAGTGACTTCAGCTTCAAACTTACCCCATTTACCCCAGAATGCAAATTTCAAAATCATCAGCAAAATTACCGACGACTACAGTTCATCAATTAGTTTTGCCCTAAAGTCAAAATTACAGTAAGTTCTGCAGTTTACAAATTTACCCCACTTACCCCAGAATGCAAGTTTACAAAATTAGTTTAAATTGCATTTTGAAAAGTGTTTCTGCACAATTATATTCTGAAACGAAGTATTTAGTTGGCTAAGAATCAAAAAACAAAAGTTACCCCGAGAAAGTAGTAGTAAAGTTTTAGTAAGAAAAATCGTGCTACCCTTGGAAAAAACTATGTTACATAGTTAATACCACCATACTTTAGACACAATTTCCCAAGTTTTTGAGAATAAAATCTAAGCGGCCTTTTGTTTTGTCAAAATCAAAATTATAGTTATAAAATTTTTATTATTTAAAATTAAATTTTTTTTAATAAAATAAATAATTAAAAAATTTATAAAAATAAAAAAAAAAAAAAAAAATTTAAAAAAAAAATATAATTAAATATAATTTTTAAAATAAAAAATTTTTTTTTATTTTTTTAATTATTTAAAAAAAAAATTAAAAAAAAAAAAAAAAAAAAAATAAAATAAAAAAAAAAAAAAAAAAAAAAAAAAAAATTTTAATTTTAAAAAAATATTTTTTATTTTTATATTTGGGGGGGGGGGGGGGGGGGGGGGGGGGGGGGGGGGGGGGGGGGGGGGGGGGGGGGGGGGGGGGGGGGGGTGATTTCAGAAGGTTAAAAATTTACCCCATTTACCCCAGATTGCAACTTTCAAAATCATCAGCAAAGTAACCGACGACTACAGTTCATCAATTAGTTTTGTCCTAAAGTCAAAATTACAGTAAGTTACAAAGTGCACAAATTTACCCCACTTACCCCAGATTACAAGTTTCAAAATCAACAGCAAAGTTACCGTCCCAACTTTTCCCATAAAAAATTATTATTATAAGCCTTAAGAATATAGACGACTAAAATACCAAGTAAGCCACGATTAAACAAAAAACTGTTACCCCATTTACCCCAGAACGCAAGTTTTAAAATCAACAGCAATAGTCATAGACCACAACAGCGTCTTAATTGGTTTGTCCTAAAATCAAAATTACAGAAAGTTCAGAAGGTTACAAATTTACCCCATTTACCCCAGAATGCAAATTAGTTAAAAAGTTGTATTTTGAAAAGTGTTTTTGCACAATTATATTCAGAAACAAAGTTTTTAGTTGGCCAAGACTCAAAAAAACGAAAGATATCCCAATAAACTAGTGCTTTTAGTTTTAGTGAGAAAAATCGTGCTACCCTTGGAAAAAAAATTATGTTGTATAGTTAATACCAACATACTTTAGACACAGTTCCCAAGTTTTTGAGAATAAAATCTAAGCGGCCTTTTGTTTTGTCAAAATCAAAATTATAGTGATTTTAGAAGGTTAAAAATTTACCCCATTTACCCCTGATTGCAACTTTCATCAATTAGTTTTGTCTTAAAGTCAAAATTACTGTAAGTTACAAAGTGCAAAATTTACCCCACTTACCCCAGAATGCAAGTTCCAAAATCAACAGCAAACTTACTGTCATAAATTTTCCCATAAAAAATTATACCGTTTACCGCAATTTTATAAGTCTTCAGAATATAAACGACCAAAATACCAAGTAAGCCACGATTAAACAAAAAAGTGTTACCCCATTTTTCCCAGAATGCAAGATTTAAAAACAACAACAATAGTCATAGACCACAACAACGTCTCAATTGGTTTGTCATAAAATCAAAATTACAGAAAGTTTAGAAGGTTAAAAATTTACCCCAGTAACCCCAGATTGCAAGTTTCAAAATAAACGCCAAAGTTACCAACAACCGCAGTTCATCAATTATTTTTGTACCGAAGTAAAATTACAGTAAGTTCCGAAGTTTACAAATTTACCCCACTTACCCCAGAATACAAGTTTCAAAATCAACAGCAAAGTTACCGTCGACAACAGCTCATTAATTATTGTCCCAGATTTTCCGATAAAAAATTGAACCGTTTACCCCAATTTATTCAGTATATAGACGACTGCCCGAAAATCAAAAATGCAATGAGCTTTGAAGTCTAAAAAACCAATGTTACCCCATTTACCCCAGAATGCAAGTTGCAAAGTCATAGACCAGAACAGCGTATCAATTGGTTTGTCCTAAAATCAAAACCACAGAAAGTTCAGAAGGTTTATAATTTACCCCATTTACCCCAGAATGCAAGTTTCCAAAATTAGTTAAAAAATTGCATTTTGAAAAGTGTTTTTGCACAATAATATTCGTTAGTTGGCTAAGAATCAAAAAACAAAAGATACCCCGAGAAAGTAAGAAAAATCGTGGTAGCCTTGGAAAAAAACTATGTTGTATAGTTAATATCACCATACTTTAGACACAATTCTCCAAGTTTTTGAGTATGAAACCTAAGCAGCCTATTGTTTTACAAAATCAAAATTATAATTAGTTCAGAAGGTTAAAAATTTACCCCATTTACTCCAAATGCAAGTTTCGAAATCAACGCCGAAGTTAGCAACGAAAATAGGTCATCATTTAGTTTTGTCTTAAAGTCAAAATTACAGTAAATTCCGAAGTTTACAAATTTACCAGTTTAACAGTTTTTAGTTGGCTTTGAATCAATAAACAAAAGATAATCCGAAGAAAGTAGTAGTAGGTATGATACTTTAGACACAATTTTTCCCAGGTTTGCAAGAATAAAATCTACTAAGCAGCCTTTGGATTAATGCGTCGTTTTCATCAGTAACCTCAAAATTTCGGAATTGATGATTCGTTAGGAAAGTGAAGAAAAATCGGCGTAGTTATGCGGTTAGAAAAACACTGTCGCATAGTAAATCCCATCACTTTAGGCATAAACTCAGATTTTCCCAAGTTTTGTTGTAGAGACCACATCGTAGCAGCCTTGGAATTGAAACAAAGTTTGATATTTTTATCGCCATCAAGCGAAATAAATCTGTTTAAATAACTTCTTAGTAGGCTGTGGACTTAAAAATGACGATTCAGTCCACTACATCATCAATCATAGTAGCCTCGGAAGAAAACAAACGAAAATCCATTAGGTTTAAAAGCGTACAAGACGAAATCGTAGTAGGTTGCGTTTCGTTAGAAAGTCGTTAGATCGAAGTAGTCCACGAAATAGGAAACAACTGCAAGCGCCTATTAGGATGGGCGGAGGAGAATGTCAATTGGGGGAGCAAAAAAAAACGATCTCCCCGAGGGGACTTTCCAATAATTCCGTACGTGTGTGTTACGTATTAATTAATGTTACGAAACGTCCTGTTGGCGAAGAACGTGGAAGCTTCGGTCAGATAAGATCAAGCGCGCTGAGGCGATGGAAGCCCGATCTGCCGCATTTTATTTTATCGTGTCTAAGTAAAAACTTGTCACAGTCGCATTGCAGGTAAACATGCACCTGTGTGACGTCAAGGGACGTACAGAGGAAGTAGGCGGAGAATTAGACTTCCATCCATTGGCCGTGTGGGTGGAATGAAACAATAGGGCCGCCTACGCCACCTAAATTTGACATATTTTTGCGCTAATGCCCGACACCGTACGCAAAATCGTCTTTTTTCTGCGCCAGCTCCAGGGCGCGTTAATCTATAGCAAAAGGAAGAGGAAGTCCCGCGAGGGTAGCTCAAAGGCACGTAAGGAGATAAAAGTACAGTTGGAAAGATTGCTAATGACTGATGACTGCCTGTCCGGGGAACACCCATCTCACCCACCACCCCGGGGGTTAACGATCACGACGAGACCACCCCCGATCATTTGTACACGTCCGACCAACATATCACAAGCGAGATCAGAAATAAAATGCATTAGAAAAAACTAAGCGCCTAAAAAAAAAAGGCAACGCCGCACAAGAGTAAACAAACCTTAATCTAAGTGGGCCACGCATTGACCGCGACCGAAAACGCGACGCTTTATCACCGACGTCGCGCACAATCAGGTGCTCGAACGAAACGCTTCAGCGAATTTTAGTCATTGAACTCTACCCCCTCCATTCCCACACTTATCATTCAACTTAACGAATGCAATTGCGTTTTAATTAGGAGCGATTTACACGAAACCAGTTTGAAGGGAAATGACAGTCAATCTTCCGTTCTTGTCCGCGTTGTTGTTGTTTTTTTTTTCCTACTCGCTAACAAGCAAGCACCGGACGATTTCGATAAGTTCAAATACGACGCATTTTTTTCATTCATGCCCGTCTCATCGGGGTTATCGAAAAGTTTTGTGCGCTCGATTTGAAACCGAAACGATTATTATTGACCCCTGGGCCGACTTGATCACAATTAATGACTTATTTTTTTTACGAAGACGTGTCGATTCGAACGAATTCAATAAAACGCGCAAATATCAATTCGACTTCTTATCAAAAACAAATGACATTCATGTTCCTCTAAAAGAAACAAAATCAAGTAGGCGAATCTAAAAAATAAAACTTCTAAACCGGTTATCTACAATTCGAGGAAATTAACCAAAACCGGTTAATACTTTTAAATAATGTCACTTTTAGATTCACAGTTTTATGTTTAATATGAACCCCAACAATTTATCTAACCGAAACCGGTTAATCTTTAAGTGACTAACCGAAATCGGTTAACATATTATCACTATCAACATCAAGTCGGCTACATGATGAAAAATGAGAATTCGTGTTTATGTAGAAGAAATTAAGTCAAGTAGGAAAATCAGTATTAAACCGGTTAAGCAAAGGAATTGATTAACCGAAACCGGTTAACGTTTGTCACTACAACTAAACTTTTTTACAAAAAAACATGATTTAAAAACGGTTTCGGCAAACAGATTCATGTTTTAAAAGAATCGGAATTATTTGGTAAACCGAAACCGGTTAACGATTCTTCACTAACAACGTCAACTCGGTTACTTGATGAAAGAAACAGACATCGTGTTTCTGTAGAAGAAATTAAGCTAAGTAGGGAATATATACTAAATCGGTTAAACGAAGGAATTGATTAACCGAAACCGGTTAACGTTTCTTACTACAGTTGTACATAAATCATGTTTTAAAACGCAATTATTTGGTAAACCGAAACCGGTTAATTTCAAATAACGAAGAGTAGCTGCTTGATAAAACGTTCCTCTGAAAGAAACTAAATCAAACAGGCGAATCTAAAAACTGAGACCCTAAACCGATTATATTATTAAGCGAAACCCTTTAACATTTTGTCAAAATCAACATCAAGTCGTCTACTTGATAAAAGAAATAGAAGTCGTGTTTCTGTAGAAGAAACTAAATCTAGCAGAAAAATCAATACTAAACCGGTTAAACCAAGGAATTTATTAAACGTAACCGGTTAACGGTTGTCACTACAACTAAACTTTTTTATAAAAAAATATGATTTAAAAACGGTTTCAAAGTTTTCGGCAAACAGATTCATGTTTTAAAAGAATCGGAATTATTTGGTAAACCGAAACCGGTTAACGATTCTTCACTAACAACGTCAACTCGGTTACTTGATGAAAGAAACAAACATCGTGTTTCTGTAGAAGAAATTAAGCTAAGTAGAGAATCTATACTAAATCTGTTAAACGAAGGAATTGATTAACCGAAACCGGTTAACGTTTCTTACTACAGTTGTACATAAATCATGTTTTAAAACGCAATTATTTGGTAAACCGAAACCGGTTAATTTCAAATAACGAAGAGTAGCTGCTTGATAAAACGTTCCTCTGAAAGAAACTAAATCAAACAGGCGAATCTAAAAACTGAGACCCCTAAACCGATTATATTATTAACCGAAACCCGTTAACATTTTGTCAAAATCAACATCAAGTCGTCTACTTGATAAAAGAAATAGAAGTCGTGTTTCTGTAGAAGAAACTACTAAATCTAGTAAAAAATCAATACTAAACCGGTTAAACCAAGGAATTTATTAAACGTAACCGGTTAACGGTTGTCACTACAACTAAACTTTTTACAAAAAATAACATTATTTAAAAAGCGGTTTCAAAGTTTTCGGTAAACCGATTCATGTTTTAAAGGAACCGCAATTATTTGGTAAACCGAAACCGGTTAATTTGAAATAATCAAAAATAGTTGTTTGATAAAAGAAATGACTATAAAAAAACAAAATCAAATAAGTAAATCTAAAAAGTAAAACCTCAAAACCGATTAAGTGATTAACCGAAACCGGTTGTTGCTATCAAAATAAAGTCGGTTACTTGATGAAAGAATGAGAAATCATGTTCCTGTAGAAAAATTAAGTCTAGTAAGAAAATCACGATTAAACCGGTTAAGCAAAGAAATTGATTAACCGAAACCGGTAACGATTGACACTACAACTAACCTTTTTCACAAAGAAACAACATTATTTAAAAAGCGGTTTTAAAGTTTTCGGTAAACCGATTCATGTTTTAAAGGAAACGGAATTATTTAGTAAACCGAAACCGGTTAATTTTAAATAATCAAGATTAGCTGCTTGATAAAAAAATTCAAAGACAAATAGGGAATCTAAAAACTAACACCCCTAAACCGATTAACTGAGGAAATTGATTAACCGAATCCGGTTAACGTCAACTCAGCTATTTGATGAAAGAAACAGACATCGTGTTTCTCTAGAAGAAATTAAGTCAAGTAGAGGATCTATACTAAATCGGTTAAGCGAAGGAATTGATTAACCAAACCGGTTAATCCGGAATAATCAAAACTAAACTGTTTAATAGAACCAGTCACATTTTCCAAAAAGACATACTAACTAGGCGAATTCAAGTTTAACTCCCTTAAACCAGTTAATTAAAACATTGGTTAACCGCAACCGGTTTAAACGGTAAATATTTTTGACTAATGTAACTCCAGTCCATATTATCAATATTATATCAAAATCGACTTTCTGATGTTTAAAGAAACCCCAACTGTTTGGTAACCCAAAACCGGTTAATCTCTAATATCTAACCGGTTATTCTCAAATGATTAAAACTACCTGCGACAAATCACGTTCCTCTGAAAGAAAGTAAATCAAATAGGCGGACCTTGTAACTAACGCCCTAAATCAATGAAATAAAAAATTGATTAACCGAAACCGGTTAATGTTTTGTCACCATGGGTATTAAATCGGTTAAAAGTAATAGAAGTCGTGTTTCTGTAGAAGCGATTAAGTCAGCTAAGAGAATCAATACGATGTCGGTTAAATAATTCATTAACCGAAACCGGTTAACGTTTGTCACTACAATATAGCAAGTTTGCAATTTTTAAAATAATCAACGATTTTAAAAGTTCTCGACAAACCGATTGATGCTTTAAAGTTAAACAACTATTCGGTAAACCAAAACCGGTTATTTTCAAATAATCAAGAGTAGCTGCTTGATAAAAAAAATTACAAATCTCTGAGAGAAACTAAATCATGCAGGCGAATTTAAACAGGTTATATTAGGGAATTGCTTATCCGAAACCGGTTAACGTTTTACTATTATCGTTATCAAGTCGCCTGCTTGATGAAACAAAGTCGTATTTTTGTAGAAAAAATTAAGCCAAGTAGGCGATCTATACAAAACCGGTTAAACAAAAATTTGTTTAACCGAAACCGGTTAACATTTGTCACTACAAATAACAAAGGCGCATTTTCAAATTAATTAATAGTATTTGAAAACCGATTTTAAAATTTTCGATAAACCGATTCATGTTTAAAAACACAATTATTCGGTTAACTGAAACCGGTTAATTTCGAATAATCAAGAATAACTGTTTGATAAAACCAACAATAAGTCACGTTTTCCTAAAAGAAACTATATCAAGTAGACAAATCTAAATTTAACTCTCCTTAACCGGTTAAGTGAAGAGTTTGGTTAACCGAAACCGGTTAAGGTTAAGGTTTTGTCACTACTAACATTAGTCGACTAATTAATAAAAGAAAATAAGTCGAGTAGCAAATCTATACTAAACCGGTTAAACGAGGGAATTGAGAATCGGAACCGGTTAACGTTTTGCCAATATAAACATCTAGTTCACTGTAACTCGATGAAATAAATAGAAATCATGTTTCTGAATAAGAAATCAAGTCAAGTAGGCGCGTCCATACTAAACCTGTTAATTAACCGGTTCAATGTTTGTCATCATCGATCAAACAATTCATGTTTTTCTAAAAAGAATTTAGTTAAATAGACAAATCTAATTTAAACCGGTTAACCGGTTAACATCAAGTCGGCTATTTGATTAAAAAAGTAGAAGAAATTAAGTCAAGCAGGAAACCGTAACTAAATCCATTAAACTGTGGAACTCATTAACCGAAACCGGTTAACGTTTGTCATTACTATTTAAAAAATCCGCACTTTTTAAATTAAACCACATTATTTGAAAACCGATTTTGAAAGTTTTCGATAAACTAATTCATGTTTATAAAAAAATTATTCGGTTAACCGAAACCAGTTAATCTCAATAATCAACACTAAACTGTTTGATAAAACCAACAACAAATCACGTTTTTGTAAAAGAAACTAAATAAACTAGGCGAATCTAAAATTAATGTCGCAAAACCGAGTTTTTAGATTCACAGTTTTATGTTTAAAAGAACCCCAACAGTTTATCTAACCGACACCGGTTAATCTTTAAGTGATTAACCGAAATCGGTTAACATATTGTCACTATCAACATCAAGTCGGCTACATGATGGAAAATGAGAAGTCGTGTTTATGTAGAAGAAATTAAGTCAAGTAGGAAAATCAGTATTAAACCGGTTAAGCAAAAGAATTGATTAACCGAAACCGGTTAACGATTGTCACTACAACTAAACTTATTTACAAAAAAAAAACATTATTTAAAAAACGGTTTCAAAGTTTTCGGCAAACAGATTCATGTTTTAAAAGAATCGGAATTATTTGGTAAACCGAAACCGGTTAACGATTCTTCACTAACAACGTCAACTCGGTTACTTGATGAAAGAAACAGACATCGTGTTTCTGTACAAGAAATTAAGCTAAGTAGGGAATCTATACTAAATTGGTTAAACGAAGGAATTGATTAACCGAAACCGGTTAACGTTTCTTACTACAGTTGTACATAAATACCATTTCATGTTTTAAAACGCAATTATTTGGTAAACCGAAACCGGTTAATTTCAAATAACCAAGAGTAGCTGCTTGATAAAATGTTCCTCTGAAAGAAACTAAATCAAACAGGCGAATCTAAAAACTGAGACCCCTAAACCGATTATATTATTAACCGAAACCCGTTAACATTTTGTCACAATCCACATCAAGTCGTCTACTTGATAAAAGAAATAGAAGTCGTGTTTCTGTAGAAGAAACTAAATCTAGCAGAAAAATCAATACTAAACCGGTTAAACCAAGGAATTTATTAAACTTAACCGGTTAACGGTTGTCACTACAACTAAACTATTTTACAAAAAATAACATTATTTAAAAAGCGGTTTCAAAGTTTTCGGTAAACCGATTCATGTTTTAAAGGAACCGCAATTATTTGGTAAACCGAAACCGGTTAATTTGAAATAATCAAAAATAGTTGTTTGATAAAAGAAATGACTATAAAAAAACAAAATCAAATAAGTAAATCTAAAAGTAAAACCTCAAAACCGATTAAGTGATTAACCGAAACCGGTTGTTGCTATCAAAATAAAGTCGGTTACTTGATGAAAGAATGAGAAATCATGTTCATGTAGAAAAAATTAAGTTTAGTAAGAAAATCACGATTAAACCGGTTAAGCAAAGAAATTGATTAACCGAAACCGGTAACGATTGACACTTACAACTAACCTTTTTCACAAAGAAACAACATTATTTAAAAAGCGGTTTTAAAGTTTTCGGTAAACCGATTCATGTTTTAAAGGAAACGGAATTATTTAGTAAACCGAAACCGGTTAATTTTAAATAATCAAGATTAGCTGCTTGATAAAAAATTCAAAGACAAATAGGGAATCTAAAAACTAACACCCCTAAACCGATTAACTGAGGAAATTGATTAACCGAATCCGGTTAACGTCAACTCAGCTATTTGATGAAAGAAACAGACATCGTGTTTCTCTAGAAGAAATTAAGTCAAGTAGAGGATCTATACTAAATCGGTTAAGCGAAGGAATTGATTAACCAAAACCGGTTAATCCGGAATAATCAAAACTAAACTGTTTAATAGAACCAGTCACATTTTCCAAAAAGACATACTAACTAGGCGAATTCAAGTTTAACTCCCTTAAACCAGTTAATTAAAACATTGGTTAACCGCAACCGGTTTAAACGGTAAATATTTTTGACTAATGTAACTCCAGTCCATATTATCAATATTATATCAAAATCGACTTTCTGATGTTTAAAAAAACCCCAACTGTTTGGCAACCCAAAATCGGTTAATCTCTAATATCTAACCGGTTATTTTCAAATGATCAAAACTACCTGCGACAAATCACGTTCCTCTGAAAGAAAGTAAATCAAATAGACGGACCTTGTAACTAACGCCCCTAAATCGATGAAATAAAAAAATTGATTAACCGAAACCGGTTAATGTTTTGTCACCATGGGTATTAAATCGGTTACTTGATAAAAGCAATAGAAGTCGTGTTTCTGTAGAAGAAATTAAGTCAGCTAAGAGAATCAATACGATGTCGGTTAAATAATTCATTAACCGAAACCGGTTAACGTTTGTCACTACAATATAGCAAGTTTGCAATTTTTAAAATAAGCAACGATTTTAAAAGTTTTCGACAAACCGATTAATGCTTTAAAGTTAAACAACTATTCGGTAAGCCAAAACCGGTTATTTTCAAATAATCAAGAGTAGCTGCTTGATAAAAGAAATGACAAATCTCTAAGAGAAACTAAATCATACAGGCGAATTTAAACAGGTTATATTGGGGAATTGCTTATCCGAAACCGGTTAACGTTTTACCACTATCATTATCAAGTCGCCTGCTTGATGAAACATAGTCGTATTTTTGTAGAAAAAATTAAGCCAAGTAGGCGATCTATACAAAACCGGTTAAACAAAAGATTTGTTTAACCGAAACCGGTTAACATTTGTCACTACAAATAACAAATGCGCACCTTTCAAATTAATTAATAGTATTTGAAAACCGATTTTAAAAATTTTCGATAAACCGATTCATGTTAAAAACACAATTATTCGGTTACAACTAAAACCGGTTAATTTCGAATAATCAAGAATAACTGTTTGATAAAACCAACAATAAGTCACGTTTTTCTAAAAGAAACTATATCAAGTAGAGAAATCTAAATTTAACTCCCCTTAACCGGTTAAGTGAAGAATTTGGTTAACTGAAACCGGTTAAGGTTAAGGTTCTGTCACTACTAACATTAGTCGACTAATTAATAAAAGAAAATAATGCCTGCTTTTCTAGAACAAATTAAGTCGAGTAGGCAAATCTATGCTAAACCGGTTAAACGAGAGAATTGATTAATCAAAACCGGTTAACGTTTTGCCAATACAAACATCTAGTTCACTGTGACTCGATGAAATAAATAGAAGTCATGTTTCTGAATAAGGAATCAAGTCAAGTAGGCGCCTCCATACTAAACCTGTTAATTAACCGGTTCAATGTTTGTCATCATCGATCAAACAATTCATGTTTTTCTAAAAGAATTTAGTTAAATAGACAAATCTAATTTAAACCGGTTAACCGGTTAACATCAAGTCGGCTATTTGATTAAAAAAGTAGAAGAAATTAAGTCAAGCAAGAAACCGTAACTAAATCCATTAAACTGTGGAACTCATTAACCGAAACCGGTTAACGTTTGTCATTACTATTTAAAAAATCCGCACTTTTAATTAAACCACATTATTTGAAAACCGATTTTGAAAGTTTTCGATAAACTAATTCATGTTTATAAAAATTATTCGGTTAACCGAAACCAGTTAATCTCAATAATCAACACTAAACTGTTTGATAAAACCAACAACAAGTCACGTTTTTGTAAAAGAAACTAAATAAAGTAGGCGAATCTAAAATTAATGTCGCAAAACCGAGTAACTAAAAAAATTGATTAACCGAAACCGGTTTACGTTTTGTCACTATCAAACATTAACTCGGCTAATTGATTGAAGAAACAACTCATTTTCTTCTAAAAGGTATTAAGTCACGTAGGCGAATCAGAACTAAACCTGTTAAACAAAGAAAAAATGATTAACCCTAACCGGTTAATGTTCGTAACAGTATTTTGACAAGATACAAAATACATTTTTTGGGTAAATCAAAATCGGTTAATCTCTGAACATCAAAACCAACTAAGTAATCATAGTCGGCTTCTTGAAAATGAACAATCGCGTCACACTATAAAAACACAAGAACAATTCTTTCATAAACCGAAACCGGTTAACTCTAACTACGAGTTAGCGTTTGTACCACATGATTACCTGAAACAAGTTTCATCATAATCAATATTATACAAGTTTCTAGATCATAAAAGAAGGTCCCAAGTAAAGCTTTCAAATAACAAATAACCGAAACCGGTTATTGTAAATAGATCTATCTAAATCAACAAAAAAACTAAATATGCAAACATTTATTTGAAATTGGTTAAAATCAAAAATAACGTAACCCAAACCGTACAAGATCACGATATAACCGAAACCGGTTAATTCTTTAAAACTACTACTCTAACAATTTCAAAATTAAATAACATTAATCTTTAACCGATATTGATACTTAAATCTTTTGAATTTTAAAAACACCGAAACAGTATTTACAGTAAACCGAAACCGGTTAATCTTTAACTAACTGAAGCTTCAAGTCAGTTTTATTTAAGCTAATAAATAATAACGTAATTTTCAAATCATAAAACAATGTTTATTCGTACTGGTCAAAATTAACCGAAACCGGTTAATATTACAAAAAGGGTGCCGCCGTTCCTATAATAATAGTAAAGTAAACCGGTTAAGATTCCTTTTTTCAGAAGCGAAAGCTGGTTATTGTTATTTCCATCCGTTTGAACTAACAACATATATCTAAATAACTGCGACGTAATGAAACCTAAAACCGGTTAATGTTCAATTAATCTATTAAAACAAAGTGACTTAATAAAAAAACCTTTCAAAGTAATGGAATTGTTAAAATTTTCAATGAGTCCAAGAAAAAATCATAATCAATACTCCACAGAATAACCGAAACCGGTTACCTTATTTAATGACTGTTACACTCAAAATTAGAAGACTAACCGAAACCGGTTAATACTTTTCCACAACACTTTCAAACATTTATATAAGATCTGTTGATGTATAAAAGAAATTAAACATAAATTATTAACCGGTTAACTGGTTATTATTTAGGTATTTAAAACTAGAAAACCAGATACAATTTAACTAAAAAACCGGTTCATACTAATTCTCAAACAGTTTCAAACGAAAACGTAAACAGAAAAAACCCTTAACCGAAACCGGTTAATGTTATTTAATCCAATTGTAAGAAACAAGGAATTTAACTAAACTAATGTTTATTTTTTATAACCTGTTGTGAGGATATGTACCGAAGAACAGGTTCATACAACTTTAGTGAAACCGAAAGTGGTTAATATTAGTCACCACTTTTCTACGATATTAATTGATTAAACAAAACCGGTTAATATTCTTCAGAGTCTCATAACCAATGCAAAGTCAAATTTCAGAACCGAAATCAAGTCTAGATAAACCGATTGATTAACCGAAACTAGATCGTATTTATTAATAACCTCAAATAACTCAACACGGTCTCGAATTACAGGTTATAAACGTAAAGTAATCCGGTTAGTGAAAATTTAACCGAAACCGGTTAATATTTAGAAAAATGTAAATTTCCATTCAAAATTAACCGAAACCTAAAACTTTAGTCTCCCCAAAACCGGTTTATGCATGTAATTGGATTAAGTGAGCAAGCACCCTTAACCGTTTGAAGACTAACAATTGATTAACCGAAATGGTTTAATACTTTAAAACTTTACTCTTTTTAAATTCAAGAAAAATAATTCATAACCGGTTAGGATGAACCCTTTAATCAGAACGCATTTGGTATACCGGGTAATAAATTATAGTTGAGACCGGAAAACAGCTTTATTTAAACTAATTAAAATTAACCGAAACCGGTTAATGCTCCAAAAATCACAATCACTTCAAGAAAAACCGGTTTCACGTTTCGATGCTCACGTAACCGATTTATAAACTTAACCGAAATCGGTTATTTTCTCGCTTAACGAGAATGAATAAAATAACCGAAAGCGGTTAAAATAAAATTCGGTTATACGAGATTCTGCATTAACCGGTTACTAAATTTTACAATGAATGCGAGTCAAAAATACACAACGACAACGAATTATTTTGAAATAAATAGAAATGAAAACATTAACCGGTTGTTGGATTCAACAAATTAGAGTAATTAGTATATAACCGAAACCGGTTAACGTTTCGGTTAATCAAAATGATATAATAAATTCTATTGTTTTCGGTCGATGAAACCGGTTACGTAATAATCAAAATTTATTGATCGGTTACATCTAGTAACCGATGTTGTTCATCAGTTCCAAGCGATTATGTTTCATTATATGTTATAGCTACACGAATTTCGGAAAGTAAGGGTAAGATCTAGAAGGCTGTGATGAAATGTCGATGTTTTGTTGTTTTTCGGTAAGTGGTGTCCTAATGGTGCTAATTAATGAGCGTAGCGGTAGATGAGTAGGAATGAGGGGGGGGAGGATTTTTCCCTCTCCGGTTGCGGAGAAAGAGAGAGAAAAAGGCACATACGACATTAAGAAAAATATCAGGATGAGACGTACATTAGCAATAGATGATGTTACAGATAGTTACTCTCGGTGGACTGAAATGGGGACCGATTCTATTCCGGAAGTGACAGCGTGACGTCATGACAAATGGACCGGCGCCAGCGTCTTTGTGGCGGGTGGTTTCGCCTTTTCTGTTTATTTTCGTCGTTTCCATAATGCTCTGCGATATTCAATTGTTTTGATGACATAACGCGTACAAGAAAATATTTAAGGTTGACACGTGTACGCTTATTTTTAAATTTTTTTTCGATAACCCGGCAGTTACGGAAACGAGATAATTGTAGTAAAAGCGAAAGGGGTCAAATCCAATCAACAAAATGGGTAATCCGCACTCGCACTCTGAAATATTTTGAGAAAAACTAAATTAGTCTTTTGTTTTTTTTTGTGTGGTTATGAAAAAACGCGCGCGCTAGTAGTAGTAGTACTACGTCCGATCGTAGTAGTCTGTGAAAACAATTGATAATCTCACAGCCAACTCGCATTTAAATTGCCCAATGAAGTCATCGTACGTTAAAATAATCGGGACTCATGCGAAACAGGTTCGAAGAAACCGGTTAACTAATCGCGTAATTACATGTAATGACGGATCATTAAGAATTTGCTCAAACCGGTTACAGTTAATCGTCAACGATTTTTTCCAAGAATCATTAACAAAATAACATAAACACCTGTCGAATTTACGTAACACAGTTTATTTGTAGAATAACCGAAACCGGTTAATGAAAACCTAAAACCGGTTATCAAACCAAAAATGTTTATATACAATTAACCAAAATCAATTAACCATTTAAAATAAAAAAATAGAATTTATTGTAAAAACTAGATTGACGAAAGTTATAACCGAAACCGGTTACTTCTTTAACATGAACTAGTTAAAACGGGTTAAACATTTTTTTATAAAAACTCGTCTAGTCAAAAAATAATTTAATCATAGAAAGTAGATTGAAAATAATCGAAACCGGTTACTTCTTTACTTACAACTAATCGAAACCGGTTAAGAAAATGTTTAAAAAGAATTAACGGTATTTTATAAAAACTCGACAAGCCAAGCCGTAAAAAGTAGATTAAAAATAACCGAAACCGATTACTTCTCTACCTACAACTAATCAAAACCGGTTAAGAAAGTGTTTAAAAAGAATTAACGGTATTTTATAAAAACTCGACAAGCCAAGCCGTAAAAAATAGATTAAAAAAAAAGTGCAATCGTCATTTCAAAAACATGTCAGATTACAACTTGCCAAAACTAATAAAAAATAATCATTTTATCTCAAAAATAACCAGTTAACAAAATTATTTGCAATTAACCGAAACCGGTTACATAAAATATTGAATTATTTTTTCTAAGGATCATTTCTCAAAATAACAATAACATCAGACAAATTATGTAACGTAGATTGCCTTTAAAACCGGTTTGTAACAGAGTAACCGAAACCGGTTAAAGATCAGCACTCAAAAAATAAAAATAAATTGTGTCCGAAGAGTTAACAAGTTAGTGTTGACATTAGTTTACAAAAAAATGTCATTTAAAAACCGGATATAACTAAAACCGGTTAACCAGATATCAATACAATTTAAAGTACTACAATCAGACAAAAACTATAACCCAAACCGCCAGTTATACCAATAACTTTAATTAATCCAAGCCGGTTAACAAAACTGTTAAAAACGTTATCTTATAAAGAGATCATCCTAGAAAGTAGATAGAAAATAACTGAAACCGGTTACTTCTTAAACAGTAACTCTGTGAGTAGTCAATTAGTTAAGTTTATTGAAAATATAAGTAAGGGCATAACTTGTAGCCATCATTAATCTAATAACCGGTTAACAAAATTATTTGCAACTAACCAAAACCAGTTAACATTTTAAAATGTAAAGAGACAGTCAAAGGTAATTTCAACATAATAACTAGATTGAGGAAAATTATAACCAAAACCCTAATGTATTTATAATTCTTTTTGCAGCTATTTCGGTTAACCGGTTAACAATACAATTTAATTATATTATAATCAGTTAACCATTAAAATGTATAAACATAGTAAACAAACAAATTATATCGTAAAAGATAAAATTGAAAAAAGTTATAACCGAAACCGGTTACTTCTTTAACATCAACTAAACGAAAACGGTTAATAAAACGGTTAACAAGGTGCAAAGCAATTTTATAAAAACTCGTCTGGTCAAAAAGTCAAAAAATAATTTCACATTAGAAAGTCGATTCAAAATAACCGAAACCGGTTACTTAAACACTAATTCTATAAGTAGTCACAACCGCTTAAAAAAAGTTAAAAAATGAACAAATGCTTAACCTTATTAAAGAAAGACGTAAAGGCATAACTTATAGCCATCATTAATTTAGTAACCGGTTAACAGAATTATTTGCAATTAACTGAAACCGATTATACAATCATTAACAGATTTTCAAGATGTAAAGAAATAGTCAAAAAACAATTTAGAAAATGTATAACCGAAACCGGTTACTTTTTTTTAATAATTATGCAACTAATTCAAACCAATTAACAAACCGGTTAAAAAGAGTGAATTTGATTATTGTTATTTTTAAAAAAATTTTTAGGCTATAACTTGTGAGAAGTAAACAAATAATAATAGTTTTGTTTCCATTTATTTATTTAGTAACCAGTTAACTGAATCAACTAAAACCGATTAGATAATGTTTAAAAATAATTTAATTTAATTATACCAAAAAAAATAATTGACTCAAAATTTATATATCTTGTAAAACAGAAACCACAATTAAATTATAACCGAAACCGGTTACATCTTTAGAAATGATCCTGTATTGAAACCGGTTAATGAAACGGTTAACCACTCAAAATTTAAAGAAAAGTCAAGGAACAATTTGATATTTGAAAGTCGATTAAGAAATTGTTTAACCGTAACCGGTTACCTTTTTATAAATGATTTTGCAACTAATCAAAACCGGTTACCAAAACCGGTAAAACGGGGCAATTAATTTTAATTAATTTTATAAAAAGTTCGTCAATTCATTACTTTCATCATTTATTCAATTAATTAAATAATTTGCAATTTTCGAAAACCGGTTACATTTAATTTATCTTTATTGTATACATTACGGAAAAGTTTAAATGGTTAAAAATAGCCGAGAACCTTTGTAGATATGATAACCGGTTAATGAAACGGTTAATTAAATATATCCAAATAATATTGGTTAAAAATCAATTGGTTATGTAGTTTACACATTTAATGTTATTAACCGGTTTACACAGAACCGGTTAATTAAAAAAAAATACGAAAGGTGTCGGTCATTTAGTGTAACTGGCGTCAGAAATATTTTTAACAATATTCAAAATACTTTTTTCAGTTTCTTTGTTAACCGGTTTGAAATATTAATCGGTTTTAATTTCACACTTTAATAAAAATTTTTATTAAATTCAGCATTAACCAATTAAATAATTTTTAACAACTGTAAATTTTTCAGAAAACCGGTTAAAAACAAATTTTCCAAAATCGGCTGCTCTGTAGTAGTAACATTTAAATTTATTAATACGAAAGTTTAATTGGTTAAAACGTAAGCGACAATCATATACAGAAGATTTGCTACTAAAACCGGTTAAACAGTCAGAAAACCGGTTAAAAACAAGATCTTGTCTAAAAACAAGTATTTTGTAACCAAAAACGGTGGCAAAAAAATCGGTTACAAGCAAATTTTGATATTTCTGTTAGTTTGAAAACAAAACATTTTAACCGAAACCGGTTTCAAAAACCTGTTAAAACAATTTACCAAAACCGGTTTCAAAAACCTGTTAAAACTAATTTTCCAAAACCGGTTACTCGTATATAACACTTAATTAATACGAAAAAGTTTATTGAGTTAAAACTGACAGAAAATCATATAAGGAAGATTTGTAACCAAAACCGGTTAAAGGCAAATTTTTGTAGATTCGTGATCTTGTTTAAAAACACGATTGTTGTAACCAAAAACGTGCTAAAAAAATCGGTTGAATTAAATGTTGATACATCTATTAGTTTAAAAACAGAACATTTGTAACCCACATCGGTTTCACAAACCGGTTAAAACGCAAATTTTCCAAAATCGGTTACTCTGTAATTAACACTTAATTTATTGATAAGAAAAAGTTTAATTGGTTAAAACGTAATCGAGAATTGTATACAGAAGATTTGTAATTAAAACCGGTTAAACGGTCCGAAAACCGGTTAAAAACAAAATCATGTCTAAAAACAAAAATTTTGTAACCGAAAACGCTGCCAAAAAAATCGGTAACAAGCAAATTTTGTTACTTCTGTTAGTTCAAAAACAATACATTTTTAACCGAAACCGGTTTCAAAAAACCGATTAAAACATATTTTCCAAAACCGGTTACTCGTAAATAACACTTAATTAATACGAAAAAGTTTATTGAGTTAAAACTGACAGAAAATCATATAAAGAAGATTTGTAACCGAAACCGGTTAAAGGCAAATTTTTGTAGATTAGTGATCTTGTTTAAAAACACGATTGCTGTAACCAAAAACGTGCCAAAAAATCGGTTGAATTAAATGTTGATACATCTATTAGTTTCAAAACAGAACATTTGTAACTCCACATCGGTTTCACAAAACCGGTTAAAACGCAAATTTTACAAAATCGGTTACTCTGTAAATAACACTTAATTTATTAATAAGAAAAAGTTTAATTGGTTAAAACGTAATCGAAAATTGTAACTGAAACCGGTTAAACGGTCCGAAAACCGGTTAAAAACAAAATCATGTCTAAAAACAAAATTTTGTAACCGAAAACGTTGCCAAAAAAATCTGTAACAAACAAATTTTGATACTTCTGTTAGTTCAAAACAAAACATTTTTAACCGAAACCGGTTTCAAAACCTGTTAAAACAAATTTTCAAAAACCGGTTACTCGTAAATAACACTTAATTAATACGAAAATTAATTGGTTAAAACTAACAGGAATAATATACGAAAGATTTCTAACCAAAACCGGTTAAACGTGAATTTATGTAGATCTGTGATTTTGTTTAAAAACAACCGAAACGATGCCAAAAATCGGTTGAAACCAAATTTTGATACATCTATTACTTTACAAAAAGAACATTTGAAACTCACATCGGTTAACCGGTTTCACAAAACCGGTTCAAACAAATTTTCCAAAACCGGTAAATAAAACTAACAGAGAATCATATATGGAAGATTTTTAACCAAAACCGGTTAAACGTAAATTTTTGTAGATCTGTTGTTTTGTTTAAAAATAACCGAAACGTGCCAAAAAAGTCGGTTGAAATCAAATTTTGATACACCTATTAATTTAAAAACAGAACATTTAAAACCGGTTAACCGGTTTATTGGTTTAATTGGTTAAAACTTAACCGAGAATCATATGTAGAAGACTTGTAAAAAGCAAAATGTCGGACAACCGGTTAAAAATAAATTTTGATACATCTGTTTGTTTAAAATGAAACAATTTAACTGAAACCGGTTTCAAAAATCGGTTAAAAGCAAATTTTCGAAAACGGTTTTCTGTCAGTAACACTGTTTATTATTTATAAATAAATAAATAACTTAATACGGTAAAAATTTTAATTGATTAAAACGTAACAGAATCATATACAGAATATTATAACCGAAACAGGTTAAATGCAGATTTGGTAGAACTGTGATCTTGTTTAAAACAAGAATTTTCTAACCGAAAACAGTGGCAAAATCGGTTGGAAGCAAATTTTGATTCATCTATCACTTTAAAAACAGAATATTTGAGACCCACAACAGTTAACCGGTTTAATTTTGTAACGGAAAACGGTGTCACAAAAATTGGTTATCGGTTAACCGGTTTCACAAAGACGGTTAAAAGCCAAAATAGGTTATTCTGTAAATAGTATTTAATTTATTAATACGAAAAAGTTTAATTGGTTAAAACGTAACCGAAAATCATACACAGAAAGATTTGTAACTGAAACCGGTTAAACGATCATAAAACCGGTTAAAAGCAAGATCTAGTCTAAAACAAGAATTTTTTAACCGAAAACGGAGCCAAAAAATCGGTTACAAGCAAATTTTGATACATTTGTTAGTTTAAAAAATAAAACATTTTTAACCGAAATCGGTTAAAATAAATTTTCAAAACCGGTTACTCTGTAAATAACACTTAATTTATTAATACGAAAAGTTTAATTGGCTAAAACGTAACCGATAATCATTGTAACCGAAATCGGTTAAAATAAATTTTGTACACCTGTCAGTTTAAAAACCGAAACCGGTTACACCTAACAACATGTATTTGTGAATGTTTCTGAATGACTTTAATTTTATATTAAACACGTAATCGCAGTAAGCTTCAGACTACGCGCGCAATCTGTCGGCGAACGACTACGATGACATTACATAAGTGTGCGTACAACCAACAACAATGCGACGTAAAAAAAAATATAAAAATTGTTTGCGTGGATATGAAGACTTTTGACTTCAAGTCTCGCGCGTGTCAATGTTAGATAAGAATAAAATTTTTATCGGTCTCAATTAAAAAAATAAATAATTGCATTCCATTTATAGAAGCCCGCGAGAGCGATTTCTCAATTGGGAAGTTCAAAAAAAAAATTGTCTAGGTGGCTGCGGAACAAAAAAACAAAAGGTTTCAGCACGATGGAGCAATCGCGCATTAATCGCCAAGGAAGCATGGTTTGAAGAAGAGCTCGAATAATATTTTTTTTGATAACGTAAAGTGAACGACACGTGTAGATAATTTTATTGTAAATATAAATATTTTGTTCGATTTTTTTTTCGTAATTGTTAATTACATATTACTATTTTTTATCGATAATTATGTCTATTTTGAGCTGCGAAACAGAGGTGGCCGTGGATGACGAAACAAATGAATGGAGTTGGTCATAGTAGACGCGATTGTTATTCCCAATTGTCTTATGCAATCTCGAGAGGTTGGCAACATCATAAACAAAGTAACAGTATAGTTGGCTATGACTATTTTTTTTTATAAATAGATTCGATTTTTTAACGCATCCATTAGATGAAAGAGTCATAGATGGTACCATCAAGTAAAGAGAAAGATTGAAACTCTAAACAAACCCCGCCAAAATATAAGGTGGCACCTTGTAAATATAAATTATTTTAAACTGAATCAGTAATCACGGCAGTACCGGTACACGGTACTACTTTCCCAAATGTGTCAATTATATTAAATTTCTATCAAAACAAGGAAAACTGAGATGGTACTTTCTTACTACTTTTTTGCAAGTTGGTCGTGCTAAAAAAATTAGTACTACTTCAGTACTACTTATGTACTAATTATATTCTATTGTTAATACCCATTTTTTAATTAAAAAAATAAGATTTACAATACTGAGGCGTAATGTAAGGCTATTTTATTTGTCTAGTTTTTGGTACTACCGAATAAAAACCAAAAAATCGCAGAATTATTGATTTCCACAGAAACGTCCGTTATGATTTTTTTCAAATGCAATATTTTGACAATCTTGTTTTAGTTTAAAAAGTAAATTGGTCGGTACTACCACATACATATAATTTATTTAGTTTTAATTTTAAGTACTACCAAAAGTTGTTCACAGCTTTAAAATTTCTATAACAGCAATTTTGTGGTACTATTTTATCTTTAATCTTGTATTAGTTCGTGGTACTAATTTCAAAAATCATAGAATTTTTGTCAGTCACACCGGATTTGATTGTATTTAAAGTTTTCTGACAAATATTAAATTGCCTTTTTAGTACTACTTATCTAATGCAATAATTAGTAAGTGTAGAAAGTGGATTTTGTCGGTACTACCGCATAAACTTTTAATTTGATTTAGTTTTGATATAATAGTAGCAATTTTGTGGTACTGATATTGCATTAGATCGCGGTACTACTTTAAAAATCATGGAATTTTTAACGTCGTTTTTGATTTTGTTTAATTGCAAAGTTATGGTAAAAATTACGGTACTGCATCGGATTTGATTTGATTTTTTGACACCTATTTTGCTGATTTTTAGTACTACTTATGTAACTCACTAACTTGTTGCTTTAATGAATTTTCTCGGTACTACCGCATAGAATTTTGATTTTATTTAATTTTGATATGTGGTACTACCAACAGTTGATTTAATGCTTTAGAAATTTACGTAATAACAATTTTGTAGTACTCTTATTAATTAGTTCGCGATACTACTTTTAAAAATCGTGAAATATTCAACGCTTTTTCAGTCACCTGATTTTTGATTTTGTTTAAATGTAGTTATGGTAAAAATTACGGTACTACTTTAATAGTTCTTTAAGTAGGAATTAATTTCGGTACCAATTTTAAAGTCATAGAATTTTGTCAGTCACATCGGATTTTATTTTATTTAACTATTTTCTGCAATACTTTTAGCACACTTAACGTTATTTTCTTAATTAGAACTCAATTTGTTCCACAATTTAATTGTATTTAGTTTTGATATTGGTACTACCAACAATTGATTAAATGCTTTAGTTTAAAAAATGTAAATTTTGTTCTCGCATATAAAGCTTAGTAGAAATAATAAAGAATACATTGAAATGTACCTGAGTAGTACCAGATACTGGTAAAAATTTTGAATCATAGCTAAATTTAATTTAATGATTCGATGCTGGGTAGTACCAACATTTAAATCAAAATTTAAAAAGTAGAAACTGCAGGTACTAATTAGTTAATTTAAATATTTTGATAAGTAGGTAGTACCGTCAATTGCTTTATGGCCTTAAAAGTTAAAAGTAAATTAAACCAAACCAAAAGTGGTTAATTAAGAAAAAGCTCTTAATTCTATCATTTTAGTTTATGAGGAAACCTTAAAAGTTAGAAATAAAAAAAGTAGTACCCCATATACAATTTGAAACAAAAAAAGTACTACCAGTAATCATAAAACTTTAATGTACTAGAAACAATCGTTGGTAGCTATAAAAATTCCATTAAAACGGACTAGTACTGGTAGTACCAACTATTCAGACAGTGATTTTAATTTTGAACACACAACTTCAAAATAAACAATAGTAAAAAATTAAATTTTTACTACAACTAAGTAACAGAAAACAGAATTTTCTTCTAAAATGTTAGTACCAAGTTTTTTTGAGGAATAGCTGGTACCAGCATTGATTAAGTTTTCAGCCTGTTTTAATGACATATTTTTTAGCTTGTATGCAGTACTACTTTTTAATTTGTAATTTTAAAGCATGTAATGTAACACTACTATCAAAGTAGTACCGGTGCCGTACCGCTTTGGTACGTATTTTTTTATTATTTAGCTTAGAATTAGTAACAAAGGTTTCAAGGCTTTAAACGTTAATACCATTGCTGGTAGTATTTTTTATTATTTTTCAGCTAATAATAGTACTCAGTACTACACTATATTTTTTTAAGAAAGTTTGATGTTCCCAATATCAAAAAAGATATTACTGTTGTGGATTGTACTTTTTAATGTAAGTCGATACTGGCAACGTTCGTTTCAATTTTCTTTCTAAAGTAAGTACTACCATTAATTATAGAAGGTACTACTTAGATAACAACAATCACGTTCTAAACTAAAAAATAATTAGTACAGTATAAGTTGAAACAGCATTCGTAAAAACTACTAAAACTTTATAACAAGCTTTAGTAGTACCGGCCAAAGAAACATTACCTAATAATTATTTCATTTAAAACTTTTGTTCTAAAACTAATAAATAAATAGCACCAAGTTGTACTGCATTTTTACTAAAACTAATCATTTAAATAAAATGAATAACGACATAATAAGTAGTACCGGGTGCAAGTTAAAAGAGTATATTCAAAAAATAATTAGTATAAAGTAGTAACCAATTTTTTTAATTCAACTTTGCAGTTAAATAATACCAAAAAAATATTGAAACTAGTACCGCCTAGTAGTAAAACAGAAAAATTAAATTTATTAATTTGCATTAATCGTAAAGCCTCGAAGTAAGCGTTAGTAGTACCGAGTATATAGAAACTGATTGAAACTTAAATTAACTTCTCTGGTATCAAATGGTACCAGTAATATTGATTCATACGTACAATACTAATCAAATCGGTGGTCTACATAAGTACTACTAAAATAGTACCAAAATTTTTATTATATCTTTGGATTTGAATAAAAAAACGACATGAATGAAAAAACGTTAAAAATTCCAAGATTTTTGAAAGTGGTACCTCAAACTAATTCAATATTGACATATAAGTACTACAAAATTGGTACCGTATAAACTTGAAAAGCATTGATTGAATCAATTATTGCTAGTACACTAAATTAAAGTTTTGTTATTACAATTGCTGGTATTAATTTTTATTATTTTCTAACTAATAAAGGTACTCGGTATTACATTATGTTTTTGAAAGAATTGCCCCCAGCATGCTAAAAGTTACCAAAATCAATGCTACTGTTGTTCATTACACTTTTGATATAATGTTTTGTTAGTCGGTACTACCAATTTTTGTTCTTACGAGTACTGGTCCTACTCACACACTTCTTTACTTTTTCGCTTATACTATTACTTTATATTTTTCTCATTTATGTCATTTCGCTCTTATTTAAAGATAAAGTATTGTTTAAAAAAATGGGGTACTACTTCCAAAAATTATAAAATTAACAATTTTTTCTCAGTTATGCCATCGTACTACTTTGTAGTATGTTTTTATTATCTTTACTTAGAACCTTAAGAATTCGTAAAGGTTGGTATTAGAATCTACCGCTACCATAGTACCAGTACGATTTCGGTACTAATAAAGTTAATTTGAAACTAATAATTCAAAAATGGTAGGTTCCTGCTATCAATTCTTGCTTTCTTTTATAAATTCGTGGCAGTACTTATATTTTTTATATGTTTCGGTTCATAATAGTACCCGGTACTACTTTCTGTTTTTAAACAAACCAAAATTAATAGTACACTTAGGGATTACAATTCTTGATGTGATGTTTTATTAGTCCGTACTACCAAAGTTTGTTTCAAGTTTTACGAGTACTGGTCCTACTTCTATGCTGCATTATTTTTTCTTTTTGGTTGAAGTACTTTTTTACCATTTCTCTTATACTACTAATCGGTACTACTTTCAAAATTAACAAGAATTTTTGTTTTTCTCATGTCCTTATGTCCTTTTGGTTTTATTTGACTGCATGGTTTTGTTTAATAAATAGAGTACTACTCTAAAAAATTATAGTTAACCTTCTATTTCAAAAATATAGTACTGCTTTATTACAGTACGAATTCGGTACTAATGAAGTTCATTTGAAATTGAAAATGCAAAATTCGATAGAAAACGCTTACTTTTTAAAATTCGTGGTAGTACTCGTACTTTTTTATCTTTCACTTACTGATAGTTCATATTACATTGTAGCCTTACCATTTGAATAGTACCACTACGAATTCGGTACTAATGAAGTAGTAATTAGTATATTGAAACTAAAAACGACAAAGTTGATAGTACCTGCTACCAGCGATTGTTTTTCCTAAAATTCGTTTTATCCTCAGCTCATAATAGTACTCGGTACTACGAACAATTTTTTTGTTAGTTCAGAACATGATTGAAGCAATTTTTATCGGTTCTCTTATAGTACTACCCGGAATTACTTTTAAAATTCACAACAATTTAATCATATTTTGGCTTTATTTGACTGCAAAGTTTTGTAAAAAAAATAGAGTACTACTTTAAAAATTATACGATTAGCAGATTCTATGAGAAAAAACGTGGTACTACTTCAACAGTAAAATTTTTATTACTTTTGCTTTAGAACTTTTACGACTTACTGTAGGTATTAGAATGTAGTCCTTTCATTTGAATAGTACCAGTACGAATTCGGTACTAATGAAGTTGTTAGTTAAATTGAAACTAAAAATGACAAAGTCGATAGTACCTGCTATCAACGATTGACCTTTCTTAAAATTCGTTTTATTTTTCAGCTCATAATAGTACTCGGTACTACGAACAATTTTTTGTTAGTTCAGAACATGATTGAAGCAATTTTTTTAGGTTATCTTATAGTACTACCGGAATTACTTTAAAAATTCACAACAATTTAATCATATTTTGGTTTTAATTGACTGCAAAGTTTTGTAAAAAAAAATAGAGTACTACTTTAAAAAATTATACGATTAGCAGATTCTATAAGAAAAAACGTGGTACTACTTCAACAAAAATTTTGTTACTTTGCTTAGAACTTTTACGATTTAGTGTAGGTATTAAAATGTAGTCCTTTCATTTGAATAGTACCAGTACGAATTCGGTACTAATGAAGTTAGTTAAGTTAGTTAAATTGAAACTAAAAATGACAAAATCGATAGTACCTGCTATCAACGACTACATTTCTTAAAATTCGTTTTATTTTTCAGCTCATAATAGTACTCGGTACTACGAACAATTTTTTTTGTTAGTTCAGAAACATGATTGAAGCAATTTTTTCGTTTCTCTTATGGTACTACCCGGAATTAATTTAAAAATTCACAACAATTTAATCATATTTTGGTTTTATTTGACTGCAAAGTTTTGTTAAAAAAAAAAGGAGTACTACTTTAAAAATTATACGATTAGCAAATTCTATGAGAAAAAACGTGGTACTACTTCGACAGTAATATTTTTGTTACTTTTGGTTAGAACTTTTACGATTTAGTGTAGGTATTAGAATGTAGTCCTTTTATTTGAATAGTTCCAGTACGAATTTGGTACTAATAAAGTTATATTGAAACTAAAAATGCAAAAGTCGATAGTAGCTGCTACCAACGATTGATTTTACTAAAATTCGTTTTATCCTTCAACTCATAATAGTACTCGGTACTACGACCATTTTTTTTGTTAGTTCAGAACATGATTGGTTCTTCGTTACTCTTATAGTACTACGCGGAATTACTTTAAAAATTCACAACAATTTAATCATATTTTGGTTTTATTTGACTGCAAAGTTTTGTTTAAAAAAAATAGAGTACTACTTTAAAAAATTATACGATTAGCAGATTCTATGAGAAAAATGTGGTACTACTTTGACAATAATTCCTATTACTTGGAACTTTTACGATTTAGTGTAGGTATTAGAATGTAGCCCTTTAATTTGAATAGTACCGGTACGAATTTGGTACTAACGAAGTTAATTAGAAACTAAAAATGCCAAAGTCGATAGTACCTACCATCAACGATTGATTTTTCTAAAATTCGTTTTATCCTTTAGCTCATAATAGTACTCGGTACTACGAATAATTTTTCTTGTTAGTTTAGAACATCATGATTGAAGCATTTTTCGTTTCTCTTATAGTACTAAGCGGATTTACTTTAAAAATGTACAACAATTTAATCATATTTTGGTTTTATTTGACTGCAAAGTTTTGTTTAAAAAAATAGAGTACTACTTTAAAAAATTATACGATTAGCAGATTCTATGAGAAAAATGTGGTACTACTTTGACAATAATTCTTATTACTTGGAACTTTTACGATTTAGTGTAGGTATTAGAATGTAGCCCTTTCATTTGAATAGTACCGGTACGAATTTGGTACTAATGAAGTTAATTAGAAACTAAAAATGCCAAAATCGATAGTACCTACTACCAATGATTGCTATTTCTAAAATTCCTTTTATCCTTTACCTCATAATAGTACTCGGTACTACGAATAATTTTTCTTGTTAGTTTAGAACATCATGATTGAAGCATTTTTCGTTTCTCTTATAGTACTAAGCGGATTTATTTAAAAATTTACAACAATTTAATCATATTTTGGTTTTATTTGACTGCAAAGTTTTGTTTAAAAAAATAGAGTACTACTTTAAAAATTATACGATTAGCAGATTCTATGAGAAAAAATGTGGTACTACTTTGACAATAATTCCTATTACTTGGAACTTTTACGATTTAGTGTAGGTATTAGAATGTAGCCCTTTCATTTGAATAGTACCGGTACGAATTTGGTACTAATGAAGTTATTAGAAACTAAAAATGCCAAAGTCGATAGTACCTACCATCAACGATTGATTTTTCTAAAATTCGTTTTATCCTTTAGCTCATAATAGTACTCGGTACTACGAATAATTTTTCTTGTTAGTTTAGAACATCATGATTGAAGCATTTTTTCGTTTCTCTTATAGTACTAAGCGGATTTACTTTAAAAATTTACAACAATTTAATCATATTTTGGTTTTATTTGACTGCAAAGTTTTGTTTAAAAAAATAGAGTACTACTTTAAAAAAATTATACGATTAGCAGATTCTATGAGAAAAAATGTGGTACTACTTTGACAATAATTCCTATTACTTGGAACTTTTACGATTTAGTGTAGGTATTAGAATGTAGCCCTTTCATTTGAATAGTACCGGTACGAATTTGGTACTAATGAAGTTAATTAGAAACTAAAAATGCCAAAGTCGATAGTACCTACTACCAATGATTGCTATTTCTAAAATTCCTTTTATCCTTTAGCTCATAATAGTACTCGGTACTACGAATAATTTTTCTTGTTAGTTTAGAACATCATGATTGAAGCATTTTTTCGTTTCTCTTATAGTACTAAGCGGATTTACTTTAAAAATTTACAACAATTTAATCATATTTTGGTTTTATTTGACTGCAAAGTTTTGTTTAAAAATAGAGTACTACTTTTAAAAATTATACGATTAGCAGATTCTATGAGAAAAAATGTGGTACTACTTTGACAATAATTCCTATTACTTGGAACTTTTACGATTTAGTGTAGGTATTAGAATGTAGCCCTTTCATTTGAATAGTACCGGTACGAATTTGGTACTAATGAAGTTACTTAGAAACTTAAAATGCCAAAGTCGATAGTACCTACCATCAACGATTGATTTTCTAAAATTCGTTTTATCCTTTAGCTCATAATAGTACTCGGTACTACGAATAATTTTTCTTGTTAGTTTAGAACATCATGATTGAAGCATTTTTTTCGTTTCCTCTTATAGTACTAAGCGGATTTACTCTTAAAAATTTACAACAATTTAATCATATTTTGGTTTTTATTTGACTGCAAAGTTTTGTTTAAAAAAAATAGAGTACTACTTAAAAAATTATACGATTAGCAGATTCTATGAGAAAAGAATGTGGTACTACTTTGACAATAATTCCTATTACTTGGAACTTTTACGATTTAGTGTAGGTATTAGAATGTAGCCCTTTTCATTTGAATAGTACCGGTACGAATTTGGTACTAATGAAGTTAATTAGAAACTAAAAATGCCAAAGTCGATAGTACCTACTATCAACGATTGATATTTCTAAAATTCGTTTTATCCTTTAGCTCATAATAGTACTCGGTACTACGAATAATTTTTCTTGTTAGTTTAGAACATCATGATTGAAGCATTTTTTCGTTTCTCTTATAGTACTAAGCGGATTTACTTTAAAAATTTACAACAATTTAATCATATTTTGGTTTTATTTGACTGCAAAGTTTTGTTTAAAAAAATAGAGTACTACTTTAAAAAATTATACGATTAGCAGATTCTATGAGAAAAAATGTGGTACTACTTTGACAATAATTCCTATTACTTGGAACTTTTACGATTTAGTGTAGGTATTAGAATGTAGCCCTTTCATTTGAATAGTACCGGTACGAATTTGGTACTAATGAAGTTACTTGGAAACTAAAATGCCAAAGTCGATAGTACCTACCATCAACGATTGATTTTTCTAAAATTCGTTTTATCCTTTAGCTCATAATAGTACTCGGTACTACGAATAATTTTTCTTGTTAGTTTAGAACATCATGATTGAAGCATTTTTTCGTTTCTCTTATAGTACTAAGCGGATTTACTTTGAAAATTTACAACAATTTAATCATATTTTGGTTTTATTTGACTGCAAAGTTTTGTTTAAAAAAATAGAGTACTACTTTATAAAAATTATACGATTAGCAGATTCTATGAGAAAAAATGTGGGTACTACTTTTGACAATAATTCCTATTACTTGGAACTTTTACGATTTAGTGTAGGTATTAGAATGTAGCCCTTTTCATTTGAATAGTACCGGTACGAATTTGGTACTAATGAAGTTACTTTGGAAACTAAAAATGCCAAAGTCGATAGTACCTACCATCAACGATTGATTTTTCTAAAATTCGTTTTTATCCTTTAGCTCATAATAGTACTCGGTACTACGAATAATTTTTCTTGTTAGTTTAGAACATCATGATTGAAGCATTTTTATCGTTTCTCTTATAGTACTAAGCGGGATTTACTTTTAAAATTTACAACAATTTCAGTAATCAGCTATTTTGGTTTTATTTGACTGCAAAGTTTTGTTTAAAAAAATAGAGTACTCTTTAAAAAATTATACGATTAGCAGATTCTATGAGAAAAAATGTGGTAAACTTTGACAATAATTCCTATTACTTGGAACTTTTACGATTTAGTGTAAGTATTAGAATGTAGCCCTTTCATTTGAATAGTACCGGTACGAATTTGGTACTAATGAAGTTACTTGGAAACTAAAAATGCCAAAGTCGATAGTACCTACTACCAACGATTGATTTTTCTAAAATTCGTTTTATCCTTTTTTTAGCTCATAATAGTACTCGGTACTACAGAATAATTTTTCTTGTTAGTTTAGAACATCATGATTGAAGCATTTTTTCGTTTCTCTTATGAGTACTAAGCGGATTTACTTTAAAAATTTACAACAATTTAATCATATTTTGGTTTTATTTGACTGCAAAGTTTTGTTTAAAAATAGAGTACTACTTTAAAAAATTATACGATTAGCAGATTCTATGAGAAAAAATGTGGTACTACTTTTGACAATAATTCCTATTACTTGGAACTTTTACGATTTAGTGTAGGTATTAGAATGTAGCCCTTTCATTTGAATAGTACCGGTACGAATTTGGTACTAAATGAAGTTACTTGGAAACTAAAATGCCAAAGTCGATAGTACCTACCATCAACGATTGATTTTCTAAAATTCGTTTTATCCTTTAGCTCATAATAGTACTCGGTACTACGAATAATTTTTCTTGTTAGTTTAGAACATCATGATTGAAGCATTTTTTCGTTTCTCTATAGTACTAAGCGGATTTACTTTTAAAATTTACAACAATTTAATCATATTTTGGTTTTATTTGACTGCAAAGTTTTGTTTAAAAAATAGAGTACTACTTTTAAAAAAATTATACGATTAGCAGATTCTATGAGAAAAATGTGGTACTACTTTGACAATAATTCCTATTACTTGGAACTTTTACGATTTAGTGTAGGTATTAGAATGTAGCCCTTTCATTTGAATAGTACCGGTACGAATTTGGTACTAATGAAGTTAATTAGAAACTAAAAATGCCAAAGTCGATAGTACCTACTACCAATGATTGCTATTTCTAAAATTCCTTTTATCCTTTAGCTCATAATAGTACTCGGTACTACGAATAATTTTCTTGTTAGTTTAGAACATCATGATTGAAGCATTTTTTCGTTTCTCTTATAGTACTAAGCGGATTTACTTTTAAAATTTACAACAATTTAATCATATTTTTGGTTTTATTTGACTGCAAAGTTTTGTTTAAAAAATAGAGTACTACTTATAAAAATTATACGATTAGCAGATTCTATGAGAAAAAATGTGGTTAACTTTTGACAATAATTCCTATTACTTGGAACTTTTACGATTTAGTGTAGGTATTAGAATGTAGCCCTTTCATTTGAATAGTACCGGTACGAATTTGGTACTAATTGAAGTTACTTGGAAACTAAAAATGCCAAAGTCGATAGTACCTACCATCAACGATTGATTTTCTAAAATTCCGTTTTATCCTTTAGCTCATAATAGTACTCGGTACTACGAATAATTTTTCTTGTTAGTTTAGAACATCATGATTGAAGCATTTTTTCGTTTCTCTTATAGTACTAAGCGGATTTACTTTAAAAATTTACAACAATTTAATCATATTTTGGTTTTATTTGACTGCAAAGTTTTGTTTAAAAAAATAGAGTACTACTTTAAAAAATTATACGATTAGCAGATTCTATGAGAAAAAATGTGGTACTACTTTGACAATAATTCCTATTACTTGGAACTTTACGATTTAGTGTAGGTATTAGAATGTAGCCCTTTCATTTGAATAGTACCGGTACGAATTTGGTACTAATGAAGTTAATTAGAAACTAAAAATGCCAAAGTCGATAGTACCTACTACCAATGATTGCTATTTCTAAAATTCCTTTTATCCTTTTAGCTCATAATAGTACTCGGTACTACGAATAATTTTTCTTGTTAGTTTAGAACATCATGATTGAAGCATTTTTTCGTTTCTCTTATAGTACTAAGCGGAACACAAAAAAACAAAAAAAAAAACACAAAAAAACAACAACAAAAAAAAGAAAACAAAACCAACAAACAAAGAAAAGACCAAAAGACCGACAAACAAAAAAAAAACAAAAAGCCAAAAAGACCTATCAACAATTGATTTTTCTAAAATACGTTTTATCCTTTAGCTCATAATAGTATTCGGTACTACGAATAATTTTTCTTGTTAGTTTAGAACATCATGATTGAAGCATTTTTCGTTTCTCTGATAGTACTAAGCGGATTTACTTTAAAAATTTACAACAATTTAATCATATTTTGGTTTTATTTGACTGCAAAGTTTTGTTAAAAAAATAGAGTACTACTTAAAAAATTATACGATTAGCAGATTCTATGAGAAAAATGTGGTACTACTTTGACAATAATTCCTATTACTTGGAACTTTTACGATTTAGTGTAGGTATTAGAATGTAGCCCTTTCATTTGAATAGTACCGGTACGAATTTGGTACTAATGAAGTTACTTGGAAACTAAAAATGCCAAAGTCGATAGTACCTACCATCAACGATTGATTTTTCTAAAATTCGTTTTATCCTTTAGCTCATAATAGTACTCGGTACTACGAATAATTTTTCTTGTTAGTTTAGAACATCATGATTGAAGCATTTTTTCGTTTCTCTTATAGTACTAAGCGGATTTACTTTAAAAATTTACAACAATTTAATCATATTTTGGTTTTATTTGACTGCAAAGTTTTGTTTAAAAAAAATAGAGTACTACTTTAAAAAATTATACGATTAGCAGATTCTATGAGAAAAAATGTGGTACTACTTTGACAATAATTCCTATTACTTGGAACTTTTACGATTTAGTGTAGGTATTAGAATGTAGCCCTTTCATTTGAATAGTACCGGTACGAATTTGGTACTAATGAAGTTAATTAGAAACTAAAATGCCAAAGTCGATAGTACCTACTATCAACGATTGCTATTTCTAAAATTCGTTTTATCCTTTAGCTCATAATAGTACTCGGTACTACGAATAATTTTTCTTGTTAGTTTAGAACATCATGATTGAAGCATTTTTTCGTTTCTCTTATAGTACTAAGCGGATTTAC
Source organism: Abscondita cerata (assembly GCA_030710515.1). Classification (NCBI taxonomy): domain Eukaryota; kingdom Metazoa; phylum Arthropoda; class Insecta; order Coleoptera; family Lampyridae; genus Abscondita; species Abscondita cerata. Next base: position 352,859 of record JALBCR010000267.1, read on the forward strand.
TTTAAAATGTACAACAATTTAATCATATTTTGGTTTTATTTGACTGCAAAGTTTCGTTTAAAAAAATAGAGTACTACTTTAAAAAATTATACGATTAGCAGATTCTATGAGAAAAATGTGGTACTACTTTGACAATAATTCCTATTACTTGGAACTTTTACGATTTAGTGTAGGTATTAGAATGTAGTCCTTTCATTCGAATAGTACCGGTACGAATTTGGTACTAATGAAGTTAATTAGAAACTAAAAATGCCAAAGTCGATAGTACCTACCATCAACGATTGATTTTTCTAAAATTCGTTTTATCCTTTAGCTCATAATAGTACTCGGTACTACGAATAATTTTTCTTGTTAGTTTAGAACATCATGATTGAAGCATTTTTTCGTTTCTCTTATAGTACTAAGCGGATTTACTTTAAAAATTTACAACAATTTAATCATATTTTGGTTTTATTTGACTGCAAAGTTTTGTTTAAAAAATAGAGTACTACTTTAAAAATTATACGATTAGCAGATTCTATGAGAAAAATGTGGTACTACTTTGACAATAATTCCTATTACTTGGAACTTTTACGATTTAGTGTAGGTATTAGAATGTAGCCCTTTCATTTGAATAGTACCGGTACGAATTTGGTACTAATGAAGTTAATTAGAAACTAAAATGCCAAAGTCGATAGTACCTACCATCAACGATTGATTTTTCTAAAATTCGTTTTATCCTTTAGCTCATAATAGTACTCGGTACTACGAATAATTTTTCTTGTTAGTTTAGAACATCATGATTGAAGCATTTTTTCGTTTCTCTTATAGTACTAAGCGGATTTACTTTAAAAATTTACAACAATTTAATCATATTTTTGGTTTTATTTGACTGCAAAGTTTTGTTTAAAAAAATAGAGTACTACTTTAAAAAATTATACGATTAGCAGATTCTATGAGAAAAAATGTGGTACTACTTTGACAATAATTCCTATTACTTGGAACTTTTACGATTTAGTGTAGGTATTAGAATGTAGCCCTTTCATTTGAATAGTACCGGTACGAATTTGGTACTAATGAAGTTAATTAGAAACTAAAAATGCCAAAGTCGATAGTACCTACTACCAATGATTGCTATTTCTAAAATTCCTTTTATCCTTCAGCTCATAATAGTACTCGGTACTACGAATAATTTTTCTTGTTAGTTTAGAACATCATGATTGAAGCATTTTTTCGTTTCTCTTATAGTAGTACTACGCGGTATTACTTTCAAAATTCACAACTTTACCTTTTGTTTTGGTTTTATTTAACTGCAAAGTAGTAGGTACTACTTTTAAAAATTATACAATTAGCAAATTCTATGGGAAAAACGTGGTACTACTTTCACAGTAATTTTTTTATTACTTTACGTTTTAGTGTAGGTATTAGAATGTAGTCCTTTCATTTGAATAGTACCAGTACCAATTTGGTACTAATGAAGTTACATTGAAACTGAAAATGCCAAAGTCGATAGTACCTGCTACCAACGATTGCTTTCCCTAAAATTCAGCTCGGTACTTCGAACAATGAAGTCAGTTGTAAATATCGGTACTACTCTTGTGCATTGCAATTAAAGGATCGAGTTGGTTGTGACATTATTTATCGTTTCCGGCAACGTCGCATGCATTTGGAAAATAAAAAAACTATTGCAAAGGCCGCGTACGACCGGCAGCTGTTTAACAAACTAATTAAAACGAATTCGATCTATTGTGGCCGCGTTCGTTTCGGACATGACGGAATCGATCTTTTGATCTTAGGCAGCTACTGGTCGTTCCAGGAAGATTGCAGAAGCATCTCGGAAGAATTTCTAACGGTTTCTCGATTGATGCAAGAGTAGAACGAGCGCGCGAGGGGCGTAGAAGGGGGAGGGGGTTGTAAAAAAAACGGTCAACTAGAATGTGTAACATTTAAAACCTTTTTCGATGATGATTTACAATTCCATCCGAGCGGATGGGGTAATCAAGAAATTCTTTTGTCCAGCCAATCTCGCAAGCGTAATCATCATTACCGGACAAAATTCGTCTGGTCGTTGTGTTGGTTGCCCGCCGCTGCCGCCGCATAAGAACGGAAATGTACGTCTTTAGCCCTAATGACGTAAAATAAAACAATCTAGTAGGCGGTGGGGGGAAACGATTTTGTGTAAAATCGCGTGTGTTATGTTATCATTAATTCGCCAACTTCGATGCGTTTGCTACCACAAAAGTAAATGACGGAAATTGAGGTCATTAAAAACAGATTATTGCATCGACGCAATTTATTTTTGCGCAAAACGATTTTTAGTTTCATTAAACCAGCAGGCCGCGTCGTACGCCGGCGGGCTTCGCGATACTAACTAAGAAAAACGCGTTGGCCGCGAAATAAAAATTTGAATGCAGCAGCATCTAGTAGGCGGTAGCGCAACTGTTCGATTAAAAAAATTTCGGCGCGCGCTCCACGAAATCGAAAGCGTCGCTTCTTACGTCAATTAAAAACAAAAAAACGGATTTCAAAGCAATGGCTACTTCGATATTTAAAATTCAAGCGTGCAATTGATGAAATTGCCTTAACTGTCAAGACTTGCCGATTGCGTAACCAATCCTGGACGTTCGCGACCACGCCCACTACCAAATGCACACGACAATTAAGTGGACGACTTTTTGTCAAGCTACTATTGCATTCAATCATTCTAAAACCTAAGCCATCAATTACGTTTTTGCTGTCGTTCAGACAACAAATGTGTGGTCCGAGATCGTTCCAACCCCGAACGAACAACAAATTCAGTAATAGTACCGTGCATCACAAATTTTACATAAACTATTAACACTAGTACCAGATTTTACAAAAGTTTACGAATATGTGATAGTACCACCCGGTACCATACTACACTTAAAAGCAGTTTATCAAAGCTTAACTTACACTTTTTCGAAAAGTACCACCGAGTACTACCATTACAGTAATTTGCTTAACAAACCAAGATTAAAGAGTTAAACTGACCTAAAATTTAAAAAAAATGAAATCTAGTGACGTTTTAAAAGCACAATACCTAACGGTACTACCAATATTTCAACGTAAAATACCTACACAAAACAAAAACTTTTTAATCTATAGTAACTACTGTTTGTAATAGATCGGTAAACTTTTTAAAAGTGGTATAACACGTAACAGCGTTTACTAAAAAAATAGTACCAGGATACAAATAGTTTAATTAAAGCACAATTGCACCTAAGTACCTTAAACAACGAAAATTTTAAATGTTATTATATTTTTCAGAAGTACTACCGAGTATTAAGAAAATTAGTAGTGGTACCCACATAATTTTAAAAACACATATTTTCAATAAATGATTTCGATGAAAAGAGTGAGGTTAAAAAAAATTGCCACTAGTACTACTAGTAATAAGCGGTACTCTCTAATGCACTAAATTAAACATTTAAACAAAGTACAATCTAAGCCCGAAAATTTTGAGAATGGCAATAAAAAATTGATTTTTAAAGACAGAACACGTAAACGGTACTACCATAGTTTTGTAATCACTACAACGTGAAACGGCAAGACAGGAATCTAACCAAAAAAATCCTCAGTCCAACAGTACGTTTTGAACGATACCTATCAACGATAAATTTCGAAATGTAAGTAGTACCCAATATTTCGCGTATGTGTCATTTCTCACATTGAGTACCATCTCAATAATAAGTGCTGAAAGTTTCACAAATCTGAAACTAACTAAGTTTACCAATTACTGTAGTAAAACTAACCAAAATATAATATTAAAAAATAAACAATAGTACCAGGTAGTACTTAACTTTTCCCAATTGCCATTATTAATTAGCGCACAAACAAAAATATTGTGGCAGGCTCAACTGCCAACCACCCCATCTAAATATCTTTTTTAATAATTTTAGGTAGTACTCAGTACTACTTTATATAAGTTTACACGCTTATTAAAAAAAGAAACTAAAAGTTATTAAAGCAATTAAAGGTAATTTCAGTTACATATCTTGTGGAAAGTACTACTAAAACTGTGATACGTATTCTAAACGTACTACTAACCCACGGTACTATTAATTTAAAAGCTTATTTCTAAAGTAGTGCCTAAAATAGTAATAAATTTCAAAAACATAACCGTAACCGATAAGTAATGGTACCACCACCCGATAGTATAATATTAAAAAAAAATTAGTACCAGGTAGTACTCAACTTTTTCTAATTGTCGAAATTACAGAAACAGATTAATTAAAGAATAAACAAAAGTATTGTGACAGCTGAGAACCGCTTTTTCAACAATTTCAGGTACTACTCGGTATAAACGTTTATAATGAACCGAAATTCTGAATGTTATTAAAGACAAACTACAATTAAAAACAGTTTAGGTTACGTATTTTTTTGAAAGTACTACTGAGTACTAAGTAAAGTAGGAAGTGACTTTACAATAATTTATTTTAAAAACCTCTGATCCCAATGAAAACAATAAAAGTAGACACTTATGTCAGTACTAATCAATAGTACTCTATTTTAACCTTTTATTTAATGCTTTAAATTTAAATATGTAGGTAAAGTACGATTTTATCGTAAACTGTAAAACAATGCTTAAATTAAGTGATTTAAAAAAAAACAGTACCACCATTATTTCGTAATACCTACACCTAAAACAAAAATAGTAGTAGTACTTATTTTCATAACACCGATAAATGATTTTTTAATGTGATGTATGTTCTCAAGGTACTTCAGTACAAAAGCAGTACCGTAAAACAGAATAACGAAGAAAAAGTTCGTGCTTACTAAGTAATGGTGGTATCAGACATAACTTTTTTTATTAAAAAAAGTAGTACCAAATAGTATCCACACTTTTAAAAAAAATTATCTCAGCTAAGTAGTACCCACTTGAATTGGTGTTCTGATAATAAATACACAACTTTACAGAAAAAGTAGTACCAGATGTGATTCAAGCGTCTTCCATTACTAACATTCACGAAAACGATAGTTAATATAGTTAATGGTAAAATGGCAGCTAAGTACTACCCTAAAATATTTTTTGCAACTTCAGGTAGTACTTAATGCAGGACCTCTAAACTAACCAACCGACCAAATTATGAATGCTAATAAAGAAGAACTAGTGTAAATTATGTATTTTGCAAAGGTACTACCGACTACAATATAAATGAGTGTTAGTACCTATGCCTTATATTAAATTTACGAATTAAAAAACCGATAATACTCAACATTTGCTGCGGTTGAAAACCGCAAACTTGGCACAAAAGTACTTATAGTACCAATAATGGACTGAAAAACAATACATTTTATAAAAGTACTACAGAGTACTAAGTAAGTAGCAGTACCTTCACTTCCAATATAAGTATCTTAAAAACCATTATTGTTCAGTTTCTGATACTGTAAAATAGTACCACATACCATTTTTTTTATTGAAAAGAAGTAGTACTAGATAGTACTCAACATATTTTTCAATGTAAAAATAGTTTAATTTATTTTAAGTTGTTGACGGTAAAATTACAATTGGGTACCATTACCGAATATTTTTCTTTAACTTCAAGTAGTACTGGTATTCGGCTACATTAAAAAAGTTGTTTCTTGTGCCTTTTGACGCAACCATCCGATTTTGAATTATTGATTATATTTTTAAGAATTTTACACTGCCGGTACTTAACCTCACATTTTCTTAATCTTATTCAATAAGTTAAAAAGCTTAACCTCACATTTATAAAACACTTTTTTCATGAACATCCAACCTAACTTGAACTTTTACTTAAATTTCTAACACTCTTATCATAATTCAAAATACTAACCCCATTTTAAGGTAAAAGCTTAACCTCACATTTGTAGAAACATTTATATCAACACCGACACTAACTTGGTTTTTAACTTCAATTTTTAACAGTAGTGTTAAGAAATTGGAGTTTTAGTGTTTAACCTCATTTTGATATAAATCCTAACCTCTTCATAAAGTGTAAGCTTAACCTCACATTTATAGAAACTTTTTTTATCAACACCTAACCCCTTGGAGTTTTAATTTGCAACAAAATAAAATTAAGAAATTGGGGTTTTAGTATCTAACCTCATCTTAATATAAAATCCTAACCCCATTTTAAGGCCACATTTATAGAAACTTTTATTTATCAAGACTCTAAATTGGGTTTTCTCTTTAATTTTCAACAGCAGTGTTAAGGATTGGAATTGTCTAACCTCTTCCTGATATAAAATCCTAACCCCTTTTTAAGGTGAAAGCTTAACCCCAAATTTGTAGAAAAATGTTCATCAACACCTAACCTCTTGGGCTTTTAATTTTCAACAATAAACTTCATCTTGATAAAACAATCCTAACCCCTTTTAGGGTGAACACTTAACCTCACATTTATAGTAACCTTTTTTATCAAGACCTAACCTAACTTAGGCTTTTTAATTTTCAACAATTAAATTAAAAATTGGAGTTTTAGTATCCAACCTCATCTTAATATAAAATCTAAACCCCTTTTTAGGGTAAGAACTTTACCTCACATTTATAGAAACTTTTTCATCAAGACCTAACCTAACTTAGGCTTTTAATTTTTAACCATAAATTAAAGAAATTGAAGTTTTAGTATCAAACCTTATCTTAATATAAAATCCTAACACCATTTTAAGCTTAACCTCACAATTAAAGAAACACCTAACCCTACTTGGAGATTTTCAACAATGTAATCAAGAAATTGAGGTTTTAGTGTATTACCTCATACTAATATAAAATCCTAACCCCTTTTTGAAGTTAAAGTTTAACCTCACATTTATAGAAAATTTTTTCAACAACACCGACCCTAACTTTGGTTTTTCCTTCAATTTTTAACAGTGGTGTTAAGAAATTGGGATATTAATCTCTAACCTCATCTTAATAAAATATCCTAAACCATTTTTGAGGTAAATCTTAATCTAACATTTATAGAAACTTTATTTTTATCAACACCTAACCTAACTTAGACGTTTACTTCAATTTTCAACAGTAGTATTAAACAATTGAGGTGTCATCTTGTTATAAAATTCTAACCCCTTTTTAAGGTAAAAGATTAACCTCACATTTATAAAAACTTTTTTCATCAACACTAACTTGGGTTTTTAATTTTCAACGACAAAATTAACAAATTGGGGTTTTAGTGTCAAACCTCATCGTAATATAAAATCCTAACCCCTTTTTAAGGTGAAACTTTAACCTCATATTTATAAAAACCTTTTTCATCAACACTGACCCTAACTTAAGTTTTCACTTCAATTTTCAACAGTAATGTTATGAAATTGGGGATTTAACGTCTAACCTCATCTTGATCAAAAATCCTAACCCCTTTTAGGCTAAACGCTTAACCTCACATTTATAGAAACTTTTTTATCAACACAGAAACTTGAGTTTTCACTAAACTAGAGCTTTTAATTTTCAACAATAAAATTAAGAAATTGGAGTTTTAATATCTAACCTCATCTTAATATAAAATCCTAACCCCATTTTAAGGTGAAAGCTTAACTTCGCAATTATAGAAACTTTTTGATCGACACCTAACCCAACTTGTGCTTTTAATTGTCAACACTGAAATCAAGAAATTGAGGTTTAAGTGTCTAACCTCGCACTTATAGAAACTTTTTTATCAACATCTAACCTAACTTGGATTGTCACTTCAATTTTCGACAGTAGCATTAAGAATATTGAGTGTTAGCTTCTAAACTTGTCTTGTTATAAAATCCTAACCCCTTTTTAAGGTAAATGCTTAACTAATAGTATTAAAAAATTAAACAAAAAAAGACCCTAACCCTTTGTTTTCGATTAGAACCTAACCTCATTCTCATCATCTTGTTTTTCAATACTAATATTTGGAACTTAGAGGTTCAGATATGACTTAAGAATTAAGGTAAACAATTTTATACTTCGATGAAAATGTCATGCCAACGCCTACTTAAACTAACCTCAAAAATTTAACAATAGATTTTTACTTCAATTTTCAACAGTATTGTTACGAAATACAGGATTTAATGTCTTACTTCATTTTGATAAAAAATTCTAACCCATTGTTAATGTGAAAACTTAACCTCACATTTATAGAAACTTTACTTCATCAACACCTAACCTAACTTAGGCTTTTAATTTTCAACAACAAAACTAAAATTGGGGTTTTAGTATCTAACCTCATCTTAATATAAAATCCTAACCCTATTTTAAGGTGAAAGCTTAACCTCACAATTATAGAAACTTTTTTCATCGACACCTAACCCTAACTTGGGCTTTTAATTTTCAACACTGAAGTCTCATCTTGTTGTAAAATCCTAACCCCTTTTAAGGTAAAAGATTAACCTCACATTTATAGAAACTTTTTTCATCAACACCAACTTGGACTTTTAATTTTCAACAATTAAATTAAGAAATTGAGGTTTTAGTGTCTAACCTCATATTAATATAAAATCTAACCCCTTTTCAGGTTAAAGCTTAACCTTACATTTATAAAACTCTTATTATCCACAAATAACGTAACTTAAACTTTTACTTCAATTTTCAACAGTAGTATTAAAAAATTGGGGTGTCATCTTGTTGTAAAAATCCTAACCCCTTTTTAAAGTAAAAGAATAACCTCACATTTATAGAAACTTTTTCATTAACACTAACTTGGGTTTTAATTTTCAACGATAAATTTAAGAAATTGAAGATTTAATGTCTAACTTCATCTTGATAAAAATCTAACTCATTTATAGAGAGAAAACTTAACCTCACATTTATAGAAACTTTTATCATCAACACCTAACCTAACTTAGGCTTTAATTTTCAACAATAAAACTAAAAAATTGGAGTTTTAGTATCTAACTTCATCTTAATATAAAATCAACACCGAAATTAAGAAATTAAGGTTTTAGTGTCAAACCTCACATTTATAAACATCTAACCTAACTTGGATTTACATTGAATTTTCAACAGTAGCGTTAAGAAATTAGAGTGTTAGCGTCTAAACTTATCTTGTTATAAAATCCTAACCCCTTTTTAAGGTAAACGCTTAACAAGGACAACTTTAACCTTTTTTTCGATTAGAACGTAACTCACTCTGATCATCTTGTTTTCAAAACTAATATTTGTAACTTAGAGGTTAAGATATGACTTATACTTCGATGAAAAGCTATTCCAACGCCTACTTAAACTAACCTCAAAAATTTAACAATCGCATTAGACTTAACCTTAAATTAAGCTAAAGTAACGAATTCAAGTTAACCTCATATTTATGGGGACTTTATTCATCACGCTTACGCACATTAACCTCCAAAATAAAATAACAAATATTCACAATATTTTTACAGTCAAAAATTTATTAAACTCTAACTTAACTTGTGAAAAAATTGAATTAAGACTAAACCTCATATTTTTCTCAGCCTACTTTTTAACAAAACTAGTGTCTTAATGAAAGTGTGGTGGCATCGCCTACTTGACAACACAAATGAAGACACATTTGAGAACTAGACTGTCAGCTTTTATTTATCAAAACCTGATGACAGCGCCTACTTCAATCTCAAGCACTTTTTACATTTAGAACTTAACCTCACATTTATTGAAATCTCTGCCATCAAAACCTAACGTAACTTTTTTAAAACTAATATACCACGAACTTGTATACTAAAGTTAGTACAACTTAAACTAACCTCACTTCTTTCTCTAGGATTTGAAGTTATTCGTTAATTGAACTTTTAGGGATGTGCCTACTTGATTAGATAAACTAATTGATAAAAAACCATAACCCCTTTTTATGATGCCAGCTTAAACTCACATTTATAGAAACTTTTTCATCAAGACCTAACCTAACTTAGGCTTTTAATTTTTAACCATAAATTTAAGATAAAAAATTCTAACCCCTTTTTAATGAAAAAACTTAACCTCACATTTATAGAAACTTTACTTCATCAACACCTAACCTAACTTAGGCTTTTAATTTTAACAATAAAACTAAAATTGGGGTTTTAGTATCTAACCTCATCTTAATATAAAATCCTAACCCTATTTTAAGGTGAAAGCTTAACCTCACAATTATAGAAACTTTTATCATCGACACCTAACCCAACTTGGGCTTTTAATTTTCAACACTGAAGTCAAGAAGTTAAGGTTTTAGTGTCTAACCTCACATTTATATACAATTTTTTTTATTAACATCGTACCTAACTTGGATTTACACTTGAATATTCAACAGTAGCGTTAAGAAATTGGAGTGTTATAGCGTCTAAACTTATCTTGTTATAAAATCCTAACCCCTTTTTAAGGTAAACGCTTAACAAGGAGAACTTTAACCTTTTTTTCGATTAGAACGTAACCTCACTCTGATCATCTTGTTTTTCAAAACTAATATTTGGAACTTAGAGGTTAAGATATGACTTATACTTCGACGAAAAGCCCAATTAAACTAACCTCAAAAATTTAACAATCGCATTAGACTTAACCTTAACTTAACCTAAATTATTTGTGAAAAGTAACAGGTTATATGAATTCAAGTTAACCTCATATTTATGGGGACTTTATTCATCACGCTTACGCACATTAACCTCCAAAATAAAATAACAAATATTCACAATATTTTTACAGTCAAAAATTTATTAAATTCTAACTTAACTTGTGAAAAAATTGAATTAAGACTAAACCTCATATTTTTTCTCAGCCTACTCTTTTTAACAAAACTAGTGTCATAATGAAAGTGTGATGGCATCGCCTACTTGACAACACAAATGAAGACACATTTGAGAACTAGACTGTCAGCTTTTATTTATCAAAACCTGATGACAGCGCCTACTTCAATCGCAAGCACTTTTTACATTAGAACTTAACCTCACATTTATTGAAACCTCTGCCATCAACACCTAACGTAACTTTTAAAACTAATATAGCACGAACTTGTATACTAAAGTTAGTACAAGTTAAACTAACCTCACTTCTTTCTCTAGGATTTGAAGTTATTCCTTAATTGAACTTTTAGGGATGTGCCTACTTGATTAGATAAACTAATTGATAAAAACCATAACCCCTTTTTATGATGCCAGCTTAAACTCACATTTATAGAAACTTTTTCATCAAGACCTAACCTAACTTAGGCTTTTAATTTTTAACCATAAATTTAAGATAAAAAATTCTAACCCCTTTTAATGTAAAAACTTAACCTCACATTTATAGAAACTTTACTTCATCAACACCTAACCTAACTTAGGCTTTTAATTTTTAACAATAAAACTAAAATTGGGGTTTTAGTATCTAACCTCATCTTAATATAAAATCCTAACCCTATTTTAAGGTGAAAGCTTAACCTCACAATTATAGAAACTTTTTTCATCGACACCTAACCCAACTTGGGCTTTTAATTTTCAACACTGAAGTCAAGAAGTTAAGGTTTTAGTGTCTAACCTCACATTTATATACAATTTTTTATTAACATCGTACCTAACTTGGATTTACACTTGAATATTCAACAGTAGCGTTAAGAAATTGGAGTGTTATAGCGTCTAAACTTATCTTGTTATAAAATCCTAACCCCTTTTTAAGGTAAACGCTTAACAAGGAGAACTTTAACCTTTTTTCGATTAGAACGTAACCTCACTTTGATCATCTTGTTTTTCAAAACTAATATTTGGAACTTAGAGGTTAAGATATGACTTATACTTCGATGAAAAGCTATTCGAACGCCTACTTAAACTAACCTCAAAAATTTAACAATCGCATTAGACTTAACCTTAAATTAAGCTAAAGTAACAGGTTATACGAATTCAAGTTAACCTCATATTTATGGGGACTTTATTCATCACGCTTACGCACATTAACCTCCAAAATAAAATAACAAATATTCACAATATTTTTACAGTCAAAAATTTATTAAACTCTAACTTAATTTGTGAAAAAAATTGAATTAAGACTAAACCTCATATTTTTCTCAGCCTACTTTTTTAACAAAACTAGTGTCTTAATGAAAGTGTGATGGCATCGCCTACTTGACAACACAAATGAAGACACATTTGAGAACTAGACTGTCAGCTTTTATTTATCAAAACCTGAAGACAGCGCCTACTTCAATCTCAAGCACTTTTTACATTTAGAACTTAACCTCACATTTATTGAAACCTCTGCCATCAAAACCTAACGTAACTTTTTAAAACTAATATACCACGAACTTGTATACTAAAAGTTAGTACAAGTTAAACTAACCTCACTTCTTTCTCTAGGATTTGAAGTTATTCGTTAATTGAACTTTTAGAGATGTGTCTACTTGATTAGATAAACTAATTGATAAAAAATCATAACCCCTTTTTATGGTGCCAGCTTAAACTCACATTTATAGAAACTTTTTCATCAACACCAACCCTAACTCGGGTTTTCACTTCAATTTTGAACAGTAGTTTAAGAAATTAGATACTTAATGTTTCCTTATCTTGAAAAAAAAACCTAACCCCTCTTTAAGGAGAAAGTTTAAACCCTTAAGCTTACATTTATAGAAACTTTTTCATTAACACCTAACCCAACTTGGACTTTAAATTTTCAACAATGAAATTAAGAAATTGAGGTTTTAGTGTCTAACCTCATATTAATATAAAAATCTAACCCCTTTTCAGGTTAAAGCTTAACCTTACATTTATAAAAACTCTTATTATTAACACATAACGTAACTTAAACTTTTACTTCAATTTTCAACAGTAGTATTAAAAATTGGGGTGTCATCTTGTTGTAAAATCCTAACCCCTTTTTTAAGGTAAAAGATTAACCTCACATTTATAGAAACTTTTTTCATCAACACTAACTTGGGTTTTAATTTTCAACAATAAAATTAAGAAATTGAGGTTTTAGTGTCTAACCTCATATTAATATAAAATCTAACCCCTTTTAAGGTAAAAGATTAACCTCACATTTATAAAAACTTTTTTCATCAACACCAACTTGGACTTTTAATTTTCAACAATGAAATTAAGAAATTGAGGTTTTAGTGTCTAACCTCATATTAATATAAAATCTAACCCCTTTTTCAGGTTAAAGCTTAACCTTACATTTATAAAAACTCTTATTATTAACACATAACGTAACTTAAACTTTTTACTTCAATTTTCAACAGTAGTATTAAAAATTGGGGTGTCATCTTGTTGTAAAATCCTAACCCCTTTTTAAGGTAAAAGATTAACCTCGCATTTATAGAAACTTTTTTACATCAACACTAACTTGGGTTTTAATTTTCAACGATAAATTTATGAAATTGGAGATTTAATGTCTAACTTCATCTTGATAAAAATCCTAACCCCTTTTAAGGTAAACGCTTAACAAGGACAATTATAACCTTTTTTTGTTCGATTAGAACGTAACCTCACTCTGATCATCTTGTTTTTCAAAACTAATATTTGAAACTTAGAGGTTAAGATATGACTCAAAAATTTGTATACTTCGATGAAAAGTTATGCCAACGCCTACTTAAACTAACCTAAAAAATTTAACGATAGCATTAGACTTAGCCTTAACTTAACCTAAACTAATTGTGAAAAGTAACAGGTTCTACGAATTCAAGTTAACCTCATATTTATGGGGACTTTATTCATCACACTTACGCGCCTACTTGACGACGAACGTTAACCTCCAAAATAAAATAACAGATATTCACAATATTTTTACAGTCAAAAATTTATTGAAAATTTAACCTAACTTGTGAAAAAAATTGAATTAAGACTTAGCCTCACATTTTTCTCAGCCTACTTTTAATAACTTAATGAAACCTCTGCCATCAAAACCCAACCTAACTTTTTAAAACTTCACCTCACTTCTTTTTCTAGGATCTGAAGTGTTTTGTTAATTGAACTTTTAGGGATGTGCCTACTTGATTAAATAAACTAATTCCTTGCGTGCCCATAACGTAATTCTAACCTAACTTTCTTGACACTTTAACCTCAAATGACAAAACTTAACCTAACAAGCACACGTATAAGTCAATCTATACATCGTCCGCGTCATGGCCAACTCGCGTCCTCGAGCGTACGCTGTCAACTTGTAAATTCGTTGTTTGTATTAAGAAACAACGTTGTTTATGTTTAATTCCGTATAAGATAAAGATAAAGATCGTGTTGATCACGTATCGGTCTTAATTAATTGCCGGGTTCGGCTCGAACAAGAGAGGCTACTGTTAATTACTCGTAAAACGTCCTCTCCTTGTGTGGCGCACTCCAAATACAATTCGTAAAGCCTGGAGTTCCAGCACCGACGGCCGTCACCGACCACCGACAGCCGACGTAGAGTATAAAAATAAAAATTATAACCGTCGTCTCTTCTCCTCGTTTAATAGACGCAAGTTCAAGTTGAAGTTTGCGGAGTTTTTTCCTTTTTATTTCTTTCCCAAACACCTTTAGACTGGTATCGCAGCTACATATGGAAGTACAAGGCAACATTCTTGTTTGTTTTGTAACAGAAGTTTTTTCTCGAGCCGTGCGTGTCTATTTAATTACACGCAATTTACTTAATTGCAATTGAGAGAGGAAAATTAGAGTAGAATATTCGGATCGAGAGTTGGGACGGGAAGGCGACTTCGGGAAGAAAAAGATCGCCAGAAGATAAGGCCATAAATTTGCGGCGACAAGTAGAGAGAGCTGTGTTGTTGATTTTAGCCACCAGATAACGCCATCGGACATGCTTTATATTATAATCGTATAAAACTACGAAGATCTTTTTGAAATTTGCCGTTCGCCGTCTCTGTCGTTTTTATTGATTTATGTGCGAACGCACCGCGGCACCGCGGTTTGGGCGCCTATTTTTTTTTAAACGCCGTTCTTATCGTGGGTGGCTCTGACGAAACTATAACAAATGACAACAATATTTGACACGACGTTTTCTACTCGCTCACGGTTTGTAAGATCGAAGGTGGCCGCGAAACATTTAAATTCATTAATAAATAATTTTAATGTATCGAACACGTATTGTATCCTAACCTCAAATTTAGCTGACTGACACACTGACTAGTTTATTAATTGACTACTTGTTGATATAAACAATTAATTCCGAATTCAAACTAATTGACTGACGCCGTTTGTAATAACTATTTCTAGATCGACTAATAGAATGCCTGACTTGATAGAGAATTAGTTAACTAAACGCTGACAAAAATTCAGTGCTAAAAATTCCTGCTTCGTTCATTAATTGACTGACAAAAACCTCTGATTGAGTACTCAAAAATTGACGTAATAATTAAATGACTGACAAGACATTTATTTCATTACGTATTTATTAACTAAGTGACTCGGATGCATAAATGATAACTGGATTCTCGAATGATTGCCTAATTTTTAATCGCGTCAGTCACTCATAGTACGTAAGATCGAAGGTGACTACAAGATATTTAAATTGGTTAACAAACAACTTTTGGTTTTATTTAATTTATAAGATACATTTCGATTCCTAACCGCAAATTTAACTGACTGACATCCAACGCTAATTAAAATCGCCAGTAATTGACTGACGCAACTCACCAAAAACTTACTAACTCGTTCACAAATTGACTGACAGAAAACTCCTGTAATAATTATTGCTTGACTCACACTAACTGAGTACGCAATAATTAAATGACTGACAAGACATTTATTTCATTACTAGTTTATTAACTATCTGACTCGGATGCATAAATGATAACTCAATTCTCGAACTGCTAGACCTATAAATTCGTAAATGATTGACTGATTAGATAATTTCTAATCGCGTCAGTCGCTCACAGTTTGTAAGATCGAAGGTGACCACAAGACATTTAAATTGGTTAACAAATAAATTTTAATTTATAGGATACTTTTTGATTCGTAACCTCAAATTTAGCTGACTGACACCCAGATTCGCTTATTAATTGACTAATGACGGCGTAAACAATTAATTTCGAGTTCAAACTAATTAACTGACACCGGTTGGCTGTAATTCTTGCAATAATTATTTCTTGATCGACTAACAGAGTGCCTGACTTGAAAATTATTTAACTAAACGATAATTACAATGGTCAATAATTGACTGATAAAGAATTTACCAAAAAGTTACTGACTCGTTCACTAATTGTCTGACAGAAAACTCCTGTAATAATTATTGCTCGACTCACACACTAATTAAGTACGCAAAAAAGTAACGCAATAATTAAATGACTGACAATACATTTAAATAATTACCAGTTTACTAGCTATCTGACTCGTATTCGTAAATAATAACCGGATTCTCGAAGTGCCAGACCGATAAATTCGTAAGTATTTGACTGATTAGATAATTTCTAATCGCGTCAGTCACTCTCAGTTCGTAAGATCGAAAGTGACCCCAAAACATTTAAAACTGACTGTAATTCTTGCAATAGTGCTTGACTTTATAGAGAATTAGTTAACTAAAAGCTAATTCAAATCGTCGCTTATTGACTGACTTAATTTACCAAAAAGTTACTAACTCGTTCATTAATTTACTGACATAAAACTCCTGTAATATTTAGTGCTTGACTGACACACTGATTGACTACTAAAAAAACTGAGGCAATAATTAAATGACTGTCTAGGCATTTGTTTGATTACTACGTGACTTATAAACAACTCTTTGATTACCTGAGACCGTAATTGACTGACGGATTGATAAAATATTACTAATAGTTTCTAACTTCGTACTTGGCTAACTGATTAAATAGTTTCCAAAAGTGACAGTCGCTCATAATTTGTAAATCGTAGGTAGTCGCGAGACAATTGAAACTTTCATCAAACTACACAATTTCTACCTCAAACTAATTGACTGACATCGATTGGCTGTAATTCTTGTAAGTTGATTATTTGATCGTTTGTCTGTCCAGTTGAAAGCGGATTGGTTAACTGAAAGTCTTCATTAATTGACTGACTCAATTCAGCAACAAGTTACTGACTCGTTAATTAATTGACTGACAGAAAACTGTTATGATAGTCAACATTTAACTGAAACAATAATTGAATACTAAAAAACTGACAAAATATTTGTTTGATTACTACGTAAATAACGATTAAAGTGAAAGTGACTGACACCGTAACTAACTGGGGTGGAGTGCGTAAATGATAATTAGATTAAAGTGCCCAACCCATAAATCAATTAGGACAGTGACTGACGGACTGATTAGATGGTTGACAGTCGCCCACATTTTATAAGATCGAAGGTAGTCGCGATAAAATTAAAGCTTTCAACAAATATAGCTGTCATTCTTATAATAATGACTGGTTGACCAACAGACTGCTTGACTGACACATTAACGTATTAGTTGACTAAAACCCAATTGATGTGTTTAGTAATTAACTGACTCAATTTACTAACTCTCTTATTTATTGGCTAACAGAGAACTCATTTAATTGACACACTCGACTGACACACTAATTAAGTTCTCAAATATTCTGACGTAATAATTAACTGACTGAATATTATTATTTACTTTTTAAATTTTACATAGTAATAAATAAGTAAACGACTGACATACCATCTAAACTACTGACTGACTAAACGTAGTTCGTCAAACTGTCTCACTACAAAACAGAAAACTACAGTCGTCTGAATACTAAGTCAGTATAATCTACGCAACCGACGATTGCTTGATTAGACTTTCAAAATACTTGACTGACAAATTACGGACTAACTGTAGTTCCTATTGCTTGGCTGATTTAGTAAATAAGTAAATACAGAATATATTATCGGTTGAGTGATTGATTATTGATTGACTGAATGAACTGTTTACTTATAATACATTTAGTGACTGACACAATGACTGAATAACTGCAGATGATGAATTCCTGTGTGACTACGTTGTGTAAACAATTCACATACGTGACTTATATACTAAATCCTTTTTTAGCAACTAGTTAACTGATTAACACACTACTGCCTTAATGATTGACTGACTGACATTTTTTGCTTTGATGAAGTGCTTAAATTAATGACACAACTACTGATTACAATTAAATTATACTCAAATTAAAAGAAATTGATCACTGACAAATAGTTTAGAAAAATAATAAAACTAACTGACTGTCAGCCGTTCTATTGCTAACCTAAAGAATTGCTATTGGATATAAAAGGTCTGATTTCATGAATCATTGACTGCCTAACATACTGAGTCGATAATTTATCGACCAAAGGGAGTACAATTTGACACAGTGAATTATTGACTTCCTGGGCAAGTGACTGACAGATCTAATTCTATACTCTAGGTCTTTAGAACATATATTGACAAACCCTCGTTAGTGATTAGGTCTATGTAAAGTTTTGAATCCATGACTCTTGACTGCCTGACATACTGAATGAATGATTAATTCGTTTTTAAAGTAACAGTTACTAGTTATTCACTACCGGAGTACTTAACTATGAAACTAACTTGTATCGTCTAGAAAGCCTAAACCAAGTTATCGAAATAACAGATTAGAATTTGACACCTGAACTAGTGACTGACTGGTCTAACCTTACACTTTTCGTCGTTTGACGTATACTTGGTAATCTAGAATGTCTTGTTAGTATAGAGATTTTGTAAAAATTTTAAATACATGATTCATTGACTGCCTGACATAATGAGTGAATGATTGATTTGTTTTTAAGGTCACAATTTATTGTTATTGGAACAAAATCGAATTGACTTAAACATTAATCATGACTGACGGATTTTTTTCGTTAGACTTTGTTGTCTTGAGGAACTACCGAACTGTTGACTGATTGTCAATTAAATGACTGACCGATCTTATAATGTTAAATTTTCGATACTCAAGATTTTGCCAACTCTCTAGTGTACAACTGACTGCTGAAGTTACTGACTAATCTGACTGACTAACTGACATATTTTATAACCTCAAACTGTCGATACTTAACATGTCATGTTTGTGTACAATTGGGTTTCATTGACTACTTAAGTGACTGACTGACAGACCTAATAACATTTTTTTTATTTTTTCCGAAAGCAACATAACCTAAAAAAGCATTGTTATGATTCAAGGCTTCAACAAAGTGCAAATCAAGTGGGCATGGAAGTTGGCAGTTGTCAACGCGCCGCCTACTTGTTTTTCTCAAGTAAATTATAATAATGATTGTCAATTAAATGACTGACAGATCTTATTATGTTAAATATTCGATTCTCAACAGTTTGAGAACTCTCTAGTGTACAACTGACTGCTTAAGTTAATGACTGACAAACCTTATCTTAAATTTTTAATTTTTTCGAACACAAACTAACCTAACATTGAACATTTAGTTGCCAACCTAAAAAACATTGTTACTATTTAAGTTTTCACAAAATGTAAATCAAGTGGGCTTGGAAATTACAGTTGTCAACTCACGACCTACTTGTTTATCTTGAGTAAATTATGATAGACTGACTGACATCAACAACAACCTAACCCTGAATATTTATTAGCAAACTGTTGACTCATACTTAACACTACTCATTGATTGCTTGTGTAGCCACCGATAGTGTGGTAGAGGAATTGGGTGACTGACCAAGTCTACTTGCTTGATTACTAAACCATTATTTAATTAAATAATGTAAATATTTTATTTCGCTGACAACTGACACAATGACTGTTTTAAACATTCACTTATCGCTAATTAAATGACTGACAGGTCTTACAATCTTAACATTTCGAGTTTGTGAAGGGTTTTATTGACTACTTAAGCAACGGACGGACAGACCTAATATATTATTTCTGAAAACAACATAACCTAACAATTTTAACCTAAAAAAGCATTGTTGTTGTTTAAGTCTTCAATTGTTATTACGCAGTACAAATCAAGTGGGCTTGGAAGTTGCAGTTGTCAACGCAGGGCCTACTTGTTTTTCTCGAGTAAATTATGATAATGGGTGACTGACAGATCTAAACATAAAATTAAAACTTTTTTAAAACAACACAACCTTGAATTAATATATTTGTCAACAATTTTATTCAGAAAACTGTTGACTGACACCTTAATACAGTAACCGTTTGACTTATTACTCTACTGAATTGATTTGATCATTGATTGCTTGTGTAATCATTGATAAATTCGTACACTATTATATATTAATTAGTGTAAATATTCTAATTGACTGACAGCTGACTCAATAACTGATTAGACACACTCGAGTCTAAATTTTAATTATAGTTGCAGTTGTCAACGCACGGCCTACTTGTTTTCTCGAGTAAATTATGATAATGGGTGACTGACAGATCTAAACATAAATTTTAAACTTTTTTTAAAAAACAACTGAACCTCGAATATTTAGTTGCCAACAAATTTTTTTAGCAAACTGTTGACTGACACTTAATACAGTAACTGTTTTTTACTCTACCGAATTGATTAGATCATTGATTGCTTGTGTAATCATTGAACGAATTGGGTGACTGACAAAATTTGTAATAGATTTCTACACTATTATTTAATTAATTAGTGTAAATATTCTAATTGACTGACAGCTGATTCAATAACTGACTAGACACACTCGAGTCTAAATATTTAATTATTACTAATTAAATGACTGACACATCCTATAATCACAAATTTTCGATACTTAACATTTCGAGTTTGTATATAATTAGGTTTCATTGACTACTTTAAGTGACTGACTGATAGACCTAATAACTTCTTTTTTCCCGAAAGCAACATAACCTAAAATAGAATTGTTATTATTCAAGTCTTCAACAAAGTGCAAATCAAGTGGGCAATTGTCAACGCACAGCCTACTTGTTTTTCTCGAGTAAATTATGATAATGAGTGACTGACAGCTCTAAACTTAAATATTCAGACTTTTTTTTAAACAACCTGACGGATTTTTGTTAGAATAATTCCTTGTTAATACTAAGTTATTCACAGGGTACTTAATCATTGTATTTTTTACCTAACCTCAATGTAGCATAAAATTTTTTAGACTTTGAACTACCAAAATGTTGAGCAAACTGTTGACTGACAGTTAATGCAGTAACTGATTACTCTAACTGAACTGATTAGATCATTGATTGCTTGTGTAACCAGGTTTATTTATTTAATCGTATGGTACATTTTAAATATTGTATTGTCATGTAAGTATTATGTATGGTGTCCCAGAAGATCAGTATAAACCTGTACAGTGTGGTCACGAAACCGTGAGCAATTGTGGATTGGTTCGTCTTGGCAAAGCATTTACTTCAAGGTTTAGGAAAACCACTAAAACCTAAACATGCCAACCCTTACCCACCCTAGTATTCACATGTACTAATATTAATTAAGTGTGTACATTTTTCCTAATTATCCGGAGGGTCTTGATGACCAGGTGACTGACAAAGATTGTAATTAATTACTACACTATTATTTATTTAATTAATTAGTCTATACATAGTGAGAAGTTAAATAAAAATTAATTTTTAAAAAAAAAAAAAAAAAAAAAAAAAAAAAAAAAAAAAAAAAAAAAAAAAAAAAAAAAAAAAAAAAAAAAAAAAAAAAAAGAAAAAAAAAAAAAAAAAAAAAAAAGAAAGAAAAAAAAAAAAAAAAAAAAAAAAAAAGAAAAAAAAAAAAAAAAAAAAAAAAAAAAGAAGAAAAAAAAAAAAAAGAAGAGGAAAAAAAAAAAAAAAAAAAAAAAAAAGGGGGGGGAAAAAAAAAGGAGGAGAAAAGAAGGAAGAAGGGGGAGAAAAGAAAAAAAAAAAAAAAGAGAGAGTGAAAAAAAAAAAAAAAAAAAAAAAAGAAAAAAAGGTGGAGGGAAAAAAAAAAAAAAAAAAAAAAGGGAAAAAAAGGAGGAGGGAGAAAGAAGAGGAAGGGAGAAAAAAAAAAAAAAAAGAAGGAAAAAAAAAAAAAAAAAAAAAAAAAAAAAAAAAAAAAAAAAAAGAAGGAAAAAAAAAAAAAAAAAAAAAAAAAAAAAAAAAAAAAAAAAAAAAAAAAAAAAAAAAAAAGGAAAAAAAAAAAAAAAAAAAAAAAAAAAAAAAAAAAAAAAAAAAAAAAAAAAAAAAAAAGAAAAAAAAAAAAAAAAAAAAAAAAAAAAAAAAAAAAAAAAAAAAAAAAAAAAAAAAAAAAAAAAAAAAAAAAAAAAAAAAAAAAAAAAAAAAAAAAAAAAAAAAAAAATTCTAATTAGCTGACTGACAGCTCTAAACTTAAATATTTAGACTTTTTTTAAACAACCTGACGGATTTTGTTAGAATAATTCCTTGTTAAAACTAATTTATTTACAGGATACTTAATCATTGTATTTTTACCTAACCTCAATGTATCATAAAATGTTTTTAGACTTTGAACTACCAAAATGTTGAGCAAACTGTTGACTGACAGTTAATGCAGTAACTGATTACTCTAACTGAACTGATTAGATCAGTGATTGCTTGTGTAACCAGGTGACTGACAAAGATTGTAATTGATTACTACACTATTACTTAATTAATTAATTAGGCTAAACATTCTAATTAGCTGACTGACAGATCCTATAATCTTTAATTTTCGGTTTGTGTACAATTGAGTTTCATTGACTGCTTAAGTGGCTGCCTGACAGACTTAATTTTAAATTATTGATTTCCTTCGAAAACAATCTAACCTAACATTGAAGTGTATTTTTCTTCAGTTGTTATTACGAAGTGCAAATGAAGTGGGCATGAAACTTGGCAGTTGTCAACGCACGGCCTACTTGTTTTTCTTGAGTTAATTATGATAATGGGTGACTGACAGCTCTAAACTTAAATATTCAGACTTTTTTTTAAACAACCTGACGGATTTTTGTTAGAATAATAATTTCTTGTTAATACTAATTTATTCACAGGGTACTTAATCATTGTATTTTTTACCTAACCTCAATGTATCATAAAATGTTTTAGACTTTGAACTACCAAAATGTTGAGCAAACTGTTGACTGACAGTTACTGCAGTAACTGATTACTCTAACTGAACTGATTAGATCATTGATTGCTTGTGTAACCAGGTGACTGACTAAGATTGTAATTGATTACTACACTATTACTTAATTAATTAATTAGGCTAAACATTCTAATTAGCTGACTGACAGATCCTATAATCTTTAATTTTCGGTTTGTGTACAATTGAGTTTCATTGACTGCTTAAGTGGCTGCCTGACAGACTTAATTTTAAATTATTGATTTCCTTCGAAAACAATCTAACCTAACATTGAAGTGTATTTTTCTTCAGTTGTTATTACGAAGTGCAAATGAAGTGGGCATGAAACTTGGTAGTTGTCAACGACCGGCCTACTTGTTTTTTTTTTTGAGTAAATTATGATAATGGGTGACTGACAGCTCTAAACTTAAATATTTAGACTTTTTTTAAACAACCTGACGGATTTTGTTAGAATAATAATTTCTTGTTAATACTAATTTATTTACAGGATACTTAATCATTGTATTTTTTACCTAACCTCAATGTATCATAAAATGTTTTTAGACTTTGAACTACCAAAATGTTGAGCAAACTGTTGACTGACAGTTAATGCAGTAACTGATTACTCTAACTGAACTGATTAGATCAGTGATTGCTTGTGTAACCAGGTGACTGACAAAGATTGTAATTGATTACTATACTATTACTTAATTAATTAATTAGGCTAAACATTATAATTAGCTGACTGACAGATCCTATAATCTTAAATTTTCGGTTTGTGTACAATTGAGTTTCATTGACTGCTTAAGTGGCTGACTGACAGACTTAATTTTAAATTTTCGATTTCCTTCGAAAACAATCTAACCTAACATTGAAGTGTATTATTCTTCAGTTGTTATTACGAAGTGCAAATCAAGTGGGCATTGAAATTGGCAGTTGTCAACGCACGGCCTACTTGTTTTTCTCGAGTAAATTATGATAATCTCCGCTTTTTTTCGTTAATTCGGGGTTCTGTTACATGTTTAATTTAGATAAGGATCGGATTTAAACGTGGAATATTTGCATAAAAAGCAGGTGCGCGCTCGCGATTTCGTCGCTGACGGAAAAAGAAATTTACACATCGATCACGATAAGCAGGTGGAAAAAAAGAAAACATTGCGAGAGGATGAATGAAGAGAGAGAGAGAGAGAAAGAAAAAAATTTTGGACAGCAATTCATCCCCGAATCTCATAAACATTCGTTGCACATTCGGTAGCAGAAACGTATGCTAATTGAGACATTCGTCCGAGAGGTTTTAAATCAGTTAAGCAAACGAAATAATTGAACCCTCTTTTGTTTGCGTTCGAATATTATTAAATCTAGTAAAATAAAAGACTCACCTTGCTTTGGGTTGCATAATCCAAAGCCAACATACAATCGTTGTAGCCATTTTCGGTTTTGATCGTGGTAGCCATGGGACCGCACAGCTGACCCAGTTGGCCACCCATCGAATCGCGATACCACGGATACATTGTGTGCCTGCGAAGAAAGAAAAAAAGAAAATATAAAACGAAAGTGAAATGGCGTATGTAATTCGAAAAAATTTTCGTGTGTTGGCAACGGTTTCGTCATAATTTTTTTTTTGCGCGAAAGCGCAACGGCGCGAGTCGCGGTGACGACGGAAAAAAACAATGAGCTTTTGTTAAAACGTCGACGACGTGATCGAATTAAAACCGGACGACGTTGCGTAAACAAGAAGAAATTAAAAAACGAAGTTTGTTTCCAAATTGAGACATTTCGCGGTTTGAGGTTGGCGACGAGATCACACATTGTGTAACCGAAATAAAACAACGCACTATTGAAACCAAACTGAAGAAATAATCGTTTAAAAAATTGGTCCTTCGAAGCGGATATTAATCGAAATAAAATTGATATCAATCAAATTAGATATTACCAACTTAAAAAAAAAGAAAACAATTGTTTCAACAGCAGTCGTTCGTAACCGATTAAAAAAATATCGAAATCGGGAAAATTGAAAATAAATTTTAATCCGGTTCGAAGAACCCAAAAATAGATTGGAAGATAATTTTCAATTTTCCCTATTGCTCTTGTATTCCATATTTTTATCTGTAAATCAAATTCGATTTCAATCCGGTTCGAAGGACCAAAAAAACGTTGATGTAAATAAATTTGGCTTTTACCCGCACATTACATCAAAACTATTATGTTAATTTCAAAGCATTCAACCGCTTTTTTAATCACTGGTTCAAAAGTCCAAAAAGTTTGTTTAAATCCGGTTCGAAGGACCCAAGAATGTTTAACATAGTACATACATAACCTTAATTTTCTTTATTATCAAAAACAATCTTGGTTTCCACGACAAACTAATAAGCACAATCCAGAAAATGTCTTAATTTCCAAAAATACTTCTCACTAAATTAAATTGTAGTTATCCGGTTCGAAGGACCCAATAAAAGGTTCGGTATATGGTTACATTTTTTTTAATCTGACTAATCCAGTCAGTTTGAAGAACCCAAAAATGCTTTTCATAAATAATTTTTTCATTCTCAATAATATTTTTGGCCCAAATTGTGTCTAAAACTGTTTTACTAAACATCTCTCACTAAATGAAACCGTTATCCGGTTTGAAGCACCCAAAAAAATAAGCATTCTGTATAATGTTTACAATTTTTTTAAGTTTTAATAAGTAAAATGTGTAAGTCCGGTTCGAAGAACCAAAAATGCATCATATAAATAATTTTTTAGTTCTTCTCATTGTCAAAAATATTAGACTTAAAAATCATAGTTCAAATTTTGCTTGAAACCGTTTTGTAACTAAATTAAGTCGTTATCCGGTTCGAAGGACCCAAAAAATAAACATTCTGTATAACGTTTACAATTTTTTTAACTTTTGATAAGTAACATGTTAAATCCGGTTCAAAGAACCCAAAATGTTTGATATAAATAATTTTTGAACACACCCAAAAAACTTTTATTACCTAAAAGTTACCATTTTTTTAAATTTTTGAAAAGTAACATGTGTAAATCCGGTTCGAAGAACAAAAATGTTTGATATAAATTATTTTTAAGTTTTTCTCATCGTCAAAAATATTTTAAGCCCATAATTATAGTTAAAATTTTGCTGCAACTGTTTTAACAAACATAATTCACTAAATTAAGCCATTATCCGATTTGAAGAACCCAAAAAACCTTCATTATCTAAAACGTTAACATTTTTTTAAACTTTTGAAAAGTAACATGTTTAAATCCGGTTCGAAGAACCAAAGATGTTTGAGAGTTTTTCTCATCGTCAAGAATATTTTAAACCATTATCCGATTCGAAGGACCCAAAAAACCTTCATTATCTAAAACGTTAACATTTTTTTAAACTTTTGAAAAGTAACATGTGTAAATCCGGTTCAAAGAACCAAAAATGTTTGATATAAATAATTTTTGAGTTTTTCTCATCGTCAAAAATATTTTAAGCCCAAAATTATAGTTCAAATTTTGCTGCGACTGTTTAAACAAACATTTTTCATTTAATTAAGCCATTATCCGGTTCGAAGGACCCAAAAAGCTTTCATTCCCTAAAAAGTTACCATGTTTTCTCCTTTTGATAACTAATATGTTCAAATCCGGTTGGAAGAACAAAAATGTTAGATATAAATAATTTTTGAGGTTTTCTCATTGCCAAAAATATTTTAAGCCCAAAATTATAATTCAAATTTTGCTGCAACTGTTTTAACAAACATAATTCACTAAATTAAGCCATTATCCGGTTTGAAGAACCCAAAAAACTTTCATTACCTAAAACGTTAACATTTTTTTAAACTTTTGAAAAGTAACATGTGTAAATCCGGTTCAAAGAGCCAAAAATGTTTTTGTTATAAATAATTTTTGAGTTTTTTTGTCGTCAAAATTATTTTAAGCCCAAAATTATAGTTCAAATTTTACTGCAACAGTTATAACAAACTTTTTCACTTAATTAAACCATTATGCGGTTCGAAGGACCCAAAAAATCTTCATTACCTAAAACGTTAACATTTTTTTAATCTTTTGAAAAAGTAACATGTGTAAATTCAATTCCAAGAACCAAAAATGTTTGATACAAATATCGTGGTCAAAAATTTTTGAAACCCAAAATTATAATTCAAATTGTTTTAACAAAATTTTTCACTAAATTAAGCCATTATCCGGTTTTTAGAACCCAAAATCCTTCATTACTGAAAAAGTTACCATTTTCTTAAACTTTTGATAACTAACATGTTCAAATCCGGTTCGAAGAACCAAAGATGTTTGATATAAATTATTTTTAAGATTTTTAACCCAAAATAATAGTTCAAATTTTGCTGCAACTGTTTTAATAATTATTTGTCACTAATTAAGCCGTTATCCGATTCGAAGGACCCAAAAAATAAGCATTCTGTATAACGTTTACAATTTTTTTAACTTTTGATAAGTAACATGTTAAATCCGGTTCAAAAGAACCTTAAAATACATGATTTAATAATTTTTGAGTTTTTCTTGCCGTCAAACATATTTTAAACCCAAAATTATAATTCAAATTTTGCTACAACTGTTTTAACAAACATTTTTCACTTAATTATGCCATTATCCGGTTCGAAGGACCCAAAACCTTCATTACCTAAAACGTTATCATTTTTTTAAACTTATGAAAAGTAACATCTGTAAATCCGGTTCGAAGAACCAAAAATGCTTGATATAAATAGTTTTTGAGATTTTCTCATTGTCAAAAATTTGTTAAACCCTAAATTATAGTTAATTTTTGCATGAAACTTCTAACACATCTCATTAAATTAACCCATTATCCTGTTTAAAGGACTCAAAAAACCAGCATTATCTAAAAATTACCATTTTTTTAAACTTTTGATAAGTAACATGTTTAAATCCGGTTCGAAGAACCAAAGATGTTTGATTCGACCCGGGCAAACAAAAGAAACAAACAAGAAATTTTGGTACTACCAACGATTCAAAGTACAAGTCCGGTTGAAACCTTGAACGTAATCAATTTAATTACGGCTAACTTGATTCCATTCAGTTTTAGTCACAAATATGTTTTTGGTCGTTCGATCGCTTTAAACTTAATTAAATAATCGATGTAAACTATACAATTTATTAAATTAAATCAAGTCAAAATTCGAATTTAATAATTTTTTTAAAAAAGCACGAGTTGCGATTGTTTTTTTGGTCCTTCTAACCGGATTTTAATGTAAAAAAACATAATTTAACACACGAATTTTAAATTTGAATTTATTAATATAATTGCAATTGTTTTAACGTTCAGCGTCGGTTAAAGGATGACGTAAAATAAACTAAATTTCTAATTGATATCAATGTTGCAATCGTTTTTGGGTCCTTCGAACCGGATCTTCTAATATGCAAACTTTTTTAAAACGCTTAAATTGGTATTTTTTCTTAAGTTTTTAAATTTACAAAAAATCAAGTCATTTGGATGAATTTGAAATCATTTAATTTTGGGTCTTTTTTGGATTCATTGAGTTCTGCAACGTAAAATTAAAAAAAATTACTTTACCCCCTTTCAAAGTTTAAAATGGAAAATTAATTACGCGTGATGGTTTTTCGAGTCCCCCGACTCCGTTTTTTAATTGTTTTAATAGAAAAACGTTTTTGGATTCTTTGCATTACGGCTAATTTTTTTTGTCAGTATTTTAAAATTTAAAAAATATCGTCGCGTGATAGTATTTTCGATTCCTTCGAACTCCAAATTAAAGTAGGCGGCGCAAATTGTTTTTGATTCTCTGTGTTACAGCCAACTTGGATTATATATTTTTAAGAATTTTAATGATTTACCGTAAAACACTAGTATTTTGATTTAAAATTATTTTAGTTGTCAAAATTCAAATCAAAGTAGACTGGTGACAGAATTGTTTTTGGATTCCTAATGTTAAGCTGCTTTGAATTTATTTTTTTTTTTTGGTAGAATTTATTTAAATAACTTATAGTAAAATATAACGATTGTGATCTTAAAATTATTTTAGTTGTGAATTGAAATCAAAGTAGGCTGGTGTTTGTTTTTGAATTCTTAATGTTACGCACCTTTAAGTTGTATTCAATTTATTTTTTTGGTAATATTTAAATGATTTGTCGTAAAATAGTTTTTTTGCCTAAAAATTGTTTTAGTTGTCAATTTAAATCAAACTAGCTTGGGTGACTAAAATAATTTTGGATTCTTTCGGTTACAAGACGGTTAAACGGCTTTGATTTTATTTTTGCAAGAATCTAAATGACTTATCGTAAAACACAACTATTTTGATCTAAAAATTATTTTAGTTGTCAATTTAAATCATAGTAGCAGCATGGGTGACTAAAATAGTTTTTGGATTCTTTCAGTTATGAGTCGTTTAAACTGGTTTGATTTAATTTTTTTGCAAGAATTTAAATGACTTACCGTAAAATATAGCTATTTTGATCTAAAAATGATTTTAGTTGTCAATTTAAATCAAAGTAGCTTGGGTGACTAAAATAGTTTTTGGATTCTTTCGGTTACAAGACGTTTAAACGGCTTTGATTTTAATTTTTGCAAGAATTTAAATGACTTATCGTAAAATATAACTATTTTGATCTAAAAATTATTTTAGTTGTCAATTTAAATCATAGTAGCAGCATGGGTGACTAAAATAGTTTTTGGATTCTTTCAGTTATGAGTCGTTTAAACTGGTTTGATTTAATTTTTTTGCAAGAATTTAAATGACTTACCGTAAAATATAACTATTTTGATATAACAAATATTTTAGTTGTCAATTTAAATCAAAGTAGCTTGGGTGACTAAAATAGTTTTTGGATTCTTTCGGTTACAAGACGTTTAAACGGCTTTGATTTTATTTTTTGCAAAAAAATTAAATGACTTATCGTAAAATATAACCATTTTGATCTAAAAATGATTTTAGTTGTCAATTTAAATCAAAGTAGCTTGGGTGACTAAAATAGTTTTTGGATTCTTTCGGTTACAAGACGTTTAAACGGCTTTGATTTTATTTTTGCAAGAATCTAAATGACTTATCGTAAAACACAACTATTTTGATCTAAAAATTATTTTAGTTGTCAATTTAAATCATAGTAGCAGCATGGGTGACTAAAATAGTTTTTGGATTCTTTCAGTTATGAGTCGTTTAAACTGGTTTGATTTAATTTTTTTGCAAGAATTTAAATGACTTACCGTAAAATATAACTATTTTGATATAACAAATATTTTAGTTGTCAATTTAAATCAAAGTAGCTTGGGTGACTAAAATAGTTTTTGGATTCTTTCGGTTACAAGACGTTTAAACGGCTTTGATTTTATTTTTTGCAAAAAATTAAATGACTTATCGTAAAATATAACCATTTTGATCTAAAATGATTTTAGTTGTCAATTTAAATCATAGTAGCATGGGTGACTAAAATAGTTTTTGATTCTTTCAGTTACGAGTCGTTTCAACTGGTTTCATTTAATTTTTTGCAAGAATTTAAATGACTTACCGTAAATTATAACCATTTTGATCTAAAAGATATTTTAGTTATCAATTCAAATCAAAGTAAGCTGGTGACAGTTTTTGGATTCTTAGTGTTATGCGTTGCTTTAACCGCTTTGATATATTTTTTTGCAAGAATTTAAATGGCTTACCAAAAATATAACTATTTTGATCCAAAAATTATTTTAGTTGTCAATTTAAATCAAAGTAGCTTGGGTGACTAAAATAGTTTTTGGATTCTGTCAGTTATGAGTCGTTTAAACTGGTTTGATTTAATTTTGTTGCAAGAATTTAAATGACTTACCGTAAAATATAACTATTTTGATCTAAAAAATATTTTAGTTGTCAATTTAAATCAAAGTAGCTTGGGTGACTAAAATAGTTTTTGGGTTCTTTCGGTTACAAGACGTTTAAACGGCTTTGATTTTATTTTTGCAAGAATTTAAATGACTTATCGTAAAATATAACTATTTTGATCTAAAAATGATTTTAGTTGTCAATTTAAATCATAGTAGCATGGGTGACTAAAATAGTTTTTGGATTCTTTCAGTTACGAGTCGTTTCAACTGGTTTAATTTAATTTTTTTGCAAGAATTTAAATGACTTACCGTAAAATATAACTATTTTGATCTAAAAGATATTTTAGTTATCAATTCAAATCAAAGTAAGCTGGTGACATTTTTTGATTCTTAGTGTTATGCGTTGCTTTAACCGCTTTGATATATTTTTTTTGCAAGAATTTAAATGGTTTACCGAAAAATATAACTATTTTGATCTAAAAATTATTTTAGTTGTCAATTTAAATCAAAGTAGCTTGGACGACTAAAATACTTTTTGGATTCTTTCAGCTACGAGTCGTTTAAACTGGTTTTATTTAATTTTTTTGCAAGAATTTAAGTAGCTTATCGTGAAATATAACTATTTTAATCTTAAAGAATTTTAATTATCAATTCAAATCAAAGTAATCTGGTGACAGTTTTTGGATTCTTAGTGTTATGCGTTGCTTAAGCCGCTTTGATTTTATTTTTTTTTTGCAAGAATTTAAATTGCTTACCGTAAAATAGAACTACTTTGATCAAAAAAATATTTTACTTGTCAATTTAAATCAAAGTAGCTTGGGTGACTAAAATAGTTTTTGGATTCTTTCGGTTACAAGACGTTTAAACGGCTTTGATTTTATTTTTGCAAAAATCTAAATGACTTATCGTAAAATATAATTAGTTTAATCTAAAAATGATTTTAGTTGTTAATTTAAATTGAAGTAACTTGAGTAACTAAAATAGTTTGGGATTCTTTCAATTACGAGTGGCTTAAACCGCTTTCATTTTAATTTTTTGGTCGAATTTGAATGAATTTTGGTCTAACTTTCTGTAAATTGTCATACGAAATGGTACTAAAAGTTAACTATTCAAATCAAGTAGGTTGGATGATTTTTGGATTCTGTGAGTTACGGATTATTTAAGCAACTTTGATATTATTTTGAGGTAGAATCTGAAACAGCTTTAAGTCGTTTAAATAAATCTGAAAAGAAATTACTATTTAGAAAATATTCGCGCTGGATGGTGTTGTGGCTTCTTCGAACCGGATTTTGTGTTATCGCGTCTTGAAAGTTATAATTTAATTTTAAATGCAAGAGTATTTGTAGATTATTAAGTTAATCAAATGACAGAGTAGATTCTATAGACTTATTGAAAATCGACCAGAACATTTTTATGTGCGGTTACTTCGGAACAATAATAAAAATTTAATAGCTTTTGAGCCCAGTTTATTTTACGTTCCAAAACTTTCCCAAAGTTTTTGGATTCCTCGAGTTACGACTCGTTTAAAACCTAAACATTGATTTTATATTTATTTCGAAATTCGAAATTTGGTGCATTGCGATGGTGTTTTAATTTTAAAAATGCAAAATTTTCAAGGCTATTAAATTGATTTTGGATTCTTTGAGTTAAGTGACGGTCAAGGTACTTTGAATTTCAAATTTTTTTCTAGGATTTCAATGACTTATTTAAAATCGACCAAACGTTTTGATGTCCCGTTTCTTCCAAACAATAATAAATATTAAAAAATTTTTGGGTCCCTTGAGCCTAATTTATTTTATGTCTCGAAATTTTCTCAAAGTTTTTGAATTCCTCGAGTTACGCCTCATTGGAAACCTACCTTAATTTTATTTATTTTGAAATTTGGGCGTTTCAATTTCAAAAATGCAAAACTTTCAAGGCTATTATTAAATTGATTTTTGATTCTTTGAGTTATCCTAGGCTCAAGCTACTTTGATTTTATTTTTTGCCTAAACATCAAAATCAAACCAAACGTTTTCATGTCCCGTTACTTTGAAACAATAATAAAAAAAACTTTTGGGTCTTTTGAGCCCAATTTATTTTACGTCTTGTTCGCGTCCCAAAAATTTCCCAAGGAATTTGGATTCCTAGAGTTACGTGTTATTTAAAACATAAACATTGATTTTATATTTATTTCGAAGCTCGAAATTTGGTGCGCGACGGTGTTTCGTTTTTAAAAATGCTAAATACTCAAGGCTATTAGCTTCATTATGGATTCTTTGAATTAAGCGACGCTCAAGGTAATTTGAATTTTTAATTTTTTGCCAGAATTTCTATGACTTATTCAGAATCGAATCAAAAGTTTGGATGTCCCGTTACTTCAAACAATAATAAAAATTGAAAAGCTTTTGGGTCCTTTAAGCCCAATTTATTTTATGTACCGAAAATTTTTCAAAGTTTTCGGGTTCCTCAAGTTACGCCTTGTTTAAAACCTACCTTAATTTTATTTATTTTGAAATTTGAGTGTGTCGATTTTAAAATGCAAAAATTTCAAGGCTATTAAATTGATTTTGGAATCTTTCAGTTAAGCGACGCTCAAACTACTTTGAGTTTCTAATTGTTTTCCATAATTCCAATGACTTATTCAAAATCGACCAAACGTTTTGATGTCCCCTCACCTCTAAACAATAATAAAAATTAAAAAACTTTTGGATTTTTGAGCCCAGATTATTTACCGCCCCAAAAACTTCTCAAAGTTTTTGGATTTTTCGAGCTCCGCTTCTTAAACCTATTTTATTTATTTTGTTATCTGCGCGTTTCAATATTTAAAATGCAAAATTTTCAAGGCTATTACTAAATTAATTTTGGATTCTTTGAGTTACGCTACGCTCAAGCTACTTTGATTTTATTTTTCGCTAGAATTTCAATACGTTTAGATGTTCCGTTACTTTGAAACAATAGTAAAAATCGAAAAAAAATTTGGGTCTTTTGGGCCCAATTTATTTTTTCCGCGTCTCAAAAATTTTCCAAAGTTTTTGGATTCTTCTAGTTACGCGTCATTTACAACCGAAACATTAATTTTATATTTATTTCGAAATTTGATTTCGATTTTAAAATTCAAAATTTTCAAGGATTTCTTGAGTTAAGCAATGCTCAAGCCACTTGGAATTTCTAACAGTTTATTTTTATTATTAAATTAATTTTGGATTCTTTGAGTTACGCTATGCTCAAGCTACTTTGATTTTGTTTTTGGAAGAATTTTAAAATCGAACCAAACGTTTTGATGTCCCGTTACTTTGAAACATGATAAAAACCCGAAAAAGCTTTTGGGTCTTTTGAGCCCAATTTATTTTACGTTTTGTTCGCGTCCCGAAAATTTCCCAAAGTTTTTGGATTTCTAGAGTTACGCGTCATTTAAAGCCTAAACATTGATTTTATATTTATTTTGAAATTTGAAATTTGGTGCGCGACGGTGTTTCGATTTTAAAAATGCAAAATTTTCAAGGATTCTTTGATTTAAGCAACGCTCAAGCTACTTTGAATTTTTAATTTTTTGCCAGAATTTCAATGACTTATTCAGAATCGAATTAAAAGTTTTGATGTCCCGTTACTTCTAAATAATAATATAAGTTCAAAAGCTTTTGGTTCCTTTGAGCCCAGTTTATTTTACGTACCGAAAAAACTCAAATTTTTTGGATTCCTCGAGTTACGCCTCATTTTAAACCTACCTTGATTTTATTTATTTTAAAACTTGCTCGTTTCAATTTTTAAAATGCAAAATTTTCAAGGCTATTATTAAATTGATTTTGGATTCTCAAGCTACTTCGAATTTCTAACAGTTTATTTTACGTCCCGAAAATTTCTCAAAGTTTATGGATTCCTCGAGTTATGTCTTATTTGAAACCTACCTTGATTCTATTTATTTTGAAATTTGCGTGTTACAATTTTTAAGAAGCAAAATTTTCAAGGCTATTATTAAATTGATTTTGGATTCTTTGAGTTACGCTACGCTCAAGCTACTTTGATTTTGTTTTTTGCTAAAATTTTAAAATCAAACCAAACGTTTTGATGTCCCGTTACTTTAAAACATGATAAAAATCCGAAAAAGCTTTTGGGTCTTTTGAGCCCAATTTGTTTTACGTCTTGTTCGCGTCCCGAAAATTTCCCAAAGTTTTTGGATTTCTCGAGTTACGCGTCATTTAAAACCTAAACATTTTGAAACTTGCTCGTTTCAATTTTTAAAATGCAAAATTTTCAAGGCTATTATTAAATTGATTTTTGATTCATTGAGTTTCGCTACGTTCAAGCTACTTTGATTATATTTTTTGCCAGAATTTAAAAACGTTTTGACGACCCGTTACATTGAAACAATAGAAAAATCGAAAAAAGGTTTTGGGTCTTTCGGGCCCAATTTATTTTTTTCGCGTCTCAAAAATTTCCCAAAGTTTTTGTATTCTTTTAGTTACGCGTCATTTACAACCGAAACATTAATTTTATATATTTCGAAATTTGGTGCGCGACGGTGTTTCGATTTTAAAATGCAAAATTTTCAAGGATTCTTTGAGTTAAGCAACGCTCAAGCTACTTTGAATTTCTAACAGTTTATTTTACGTCCCGAAAATTTCTCAAAGTTTATGGATTCCTCGAGTTATGTCTTATTTGAAACCTACCTTGATTCTATTTATTTTGAAATTTGCGTGTTACGATTTTTAAGAAGCAAAATTTTCAAGGCTATTATTAAATTGATTTTGGATTCTTTGAGTTACGCTACGCTCAAGCTACTTTGATTTTGTTTTTTGCTAGAATTTTAAATTCGAACCAAACGTTTTGATGTCCCGTTACTGTGAAACATAATAAAAATCCGAAAAAGCTTTTGGGTCTTTTGAGCCCAATTTGTTTTACGTCTTGTTCGCGTCCCAAAAATTTCCCAAAGTTTTTGGATTTCTCGAGTTACGCGTCATTTAAAACCTAAACATTTTGAAACTTGCTCGTTTCAATTTTTAAAATGCAAAATTTTCAAGGCTATTATTAAATTGATTTTTGATTCTTTGAGTTTCGCTACGTTCAAGCTACTTTGATTATATTTTTTGTCAGAATTTAAAAACGTTTTGACGACCCGTTACATTGAAACAATAGAAAAATCGAAAAAAGTTTTTGGGTCTTTTGGGCCCAATTTATTTTTTTCGCGTCTCAAAAATTTCCCAAAGTTTTTGGATTCTTCTAGTTACGCGTCATTTAAAACCGAAACATTAATTTTATATTTATTTCGAAATTTGGTGCGCGACGGTGTTTCGATTTTAAAAATGCAAAATTTTCAAGGATTCTTTGAGTTAAGCAACGCTCAAGCTTACTTTGAATTTCTAACAGTTTATTTTACGTCCCGAAAATTTCTCAAAGTTTATGGATTCCTCGAGTTATGTCTTATTTGAAACCTACCTTGATTCTATTTATTTTGAAATTTGCGTGTTACGATTTTAAGAAGCAAAATTTTCAAGGCTATTATTAAATTGATTTTGGATTCTTTGAGTTACGCTACGCTCAAGCTACTTTGATTTGGTTTTTGCTAAAATTTAAAAATCGAACCAAACGTTTTGATGTCCCGTTACTTTGAAACATGATAAAAATCCGAAAAAGTTTTTGGGTCTTTTTGGCCAGCGTCTTGTTCGCGTCCG
Organism: Abscondita cerata; assembly: GCA_030710515.1. Taxonomy (NCBI): domain Eukaryota; kingdom Metazoa; phylum Arthropoda; class Insecta; order Coleoptera; family Lampyridae; genus Abscondita; species Abscondita cerata. Next base: position 389,055 of record JALBCR010000267.1, read on the forward strand.
AAAATTTCCCAAAGTTTTTGGATTTCTCGAGTTACGCGTCATTTAAAACCTAAACATTTTGAAACTTGCTCGTTTCAATTTTTAAAATGCAAAACTTTCAAGGCTATAATTAAATTGATTTTGGATTCTTTGAGTTTCGCTACGTTCAAGCTACTTTGATTATATTTTTTGCCAGAATTTTTTAAACGTTTTGACGACCCGTTACATTGAAACAATAGAAAAATCGAAAAAAGTTTTTGGGTGTTTTGGGCCCAATTTATTTTTTCGCGTCTCAAAAATTTCCCAAAGTTTTTGGATTCTTCTAGTTACGCGTCATTTAAAACCAAAACATTAATTTTATATTTATTTCGAAATTTGGTGCGCGACGGTGTTTCGATTTTAAAAATGCAAAATTTTCAAGGATTCTTTGAGTTAAGCAACGCTCAAGCTACTTTGAATTTCTAACAGTTTATTTTACGTCCCGAAAATTTCTCAAAGTTTATGGATTCCTCGAGTTATGTCTTATTTGAAACCTACCTTAATTCTATTTATTTTGAAATTTGCGTGTTACGATTTTTAAGAAGCAAAATTTTCAAGGCTATTATTAAATTGATTTTGGATTCTTTGAGTTAGCTGTCAAGTTCTTTGATTTTGTTTTTGCTAGAATTTTAAAATCGAACCAAACGTTTTGATGTCCCGTTACTTTGAAACATGATAAAAATCCGAAAAGCTTTTGGGTCTTTTGAGCCCAATTTATTTTACATCTTGTTCGCGTCCCGAAAATTTCCCAAAGTTTTGGATTTCTCGAGTTACGCGTCATTTAAAACCTAAACATTGATTTTAGATTTATTTTGATATTATATTTTTTATTCATTTTGAATTACTTGCTACTGTTTCAAATTTTCAAAATCTTTAAATAAAAAAAAAAAAAAAAAAAAAAGCATCCCGAAAATTTTCATCGCTTTAATTTAAAGTTATTAAATTGATTTTGGATCTTTGCGTTTCGCTACGTTCAAGCTACTTTGATTTTATTTTTCGCCCGAATTTAAAAATCAAACCAAACGTTTTGATGTCCCGTTACTTCGAAACAGCTTTTGGGTTCTTTGAGCCCACTCTTGTTCGCGTACCGAATTTTTTTTTGGATTCCTCGAGTTACACCATTAAATTGGTTTCGGATTCTGCGACGGTCAAGCTTACTTTTTCGATGATTTCAAAATCGAATTAAAACAATAAAAATCGAAAAATTGGGTCTTTTGAGACTAGTTTTGTTTTACGTCTTTATACCCAAAACTTTTAGATGACAGTGTGACTTTAAAAATTGTGTTTGGATACGTTGAGTTTGATTTATCTTTTGACTGGGATAAAATTTTGGGCCCCACATTTTCAAGGTTTTTGGATTCATAGTCCTTTGAACCCGACACAAGTTCATTCAACGTCGGCGAATTCAAAATTTTGTAGTAGGCTTAGAAAAAAGAAAAGAGCTGTCGTGGCGCGGCCTACTACGATTCGACTTAAAATTTGAGGTTCGCGCCCGAAGGCACCAGATGTGTGATAATCTTGAAGCGAAGATGTGGAAGAATTTCGATTAGACACGCTAATCAAAAAACGAAAGGTAATTTTGTTAAAACAGGAATCCAATTGTAACAAGTGGGATGATTATAGGTTATTATTGCGGTTGCACGCCACCGTATCTCATTATTTTTCGATGTGCGTTTTTTTCCGTCTTTTTCGGATCTCTGGTAATGACCGTCGTCAGTTCGTTATTCATTCATTTTTCCGCCTTCATTCATAATGATAAACAAACGAAAATCGGTAAAAGAAAAAAAATCGAGTTGGCCGAGAATCAACATGGCCGTTGGCGTCGCTTTTTTAGCAACAACAAAATGGCGATTTGAACGAATTTTTTGATTACTCGCGCCGGGAATGTCAACGATTGTATTATCGGTAACCTCAACGTGTCGACGAATTGAAAAGAAATCGCATTATGTTTTCGATATCAGAAAAAGCAGATTTACTTACGAATTGTGTTTAAAGCGAATGGTCTTTTTATCGTCGCACTACAATGCCATTGTCACTAAATTTTTTTGATAACAAGACACGTGCACGAACACGACGACGCACGTCGCAACTAAAACACTTTCGTCGCTCACTTCGATTATTTTTTATTTCAAATCGGTTTCGAACTGGTGATAACGTTTGAAAAACGCGCGCCTTTTTTTTCCTCTCTTGCGCGTGTTTTTTAATCGCTTAACAACACACAACGCGCCCTCTGCTATCTTAACCGAAACCGAACGTACACTACAAGTTCAAGCTGTGACGCGCTGCACGGATCGGTTCGAGTACGATCGTACCGAGTCGGGCGCGCGGATCCGCCTACTTTCTTAAAACAATCGTTAGACAAGGACGCGGCCGCGAGCGACGCAGATAGACGCCAAATCAATTTAAATCATAAGATTTTCGCAATCAACCCCGTTTTTATATAAAATTTCGTTTTCATTTCGGAAAAATTATACGAGCTTCGTAAACTAAAACAAAACAAAAAAAATCGTGGCCTCCTTACTATAAATACATATTGACGAGAAAAAAGCGACTCGAAAATAAAAGAAAAGCGGGGGACGAACTTGACCTACCCCAAAAAGCTAAGTGCACAAGAAATGATCGTAAATAGGAGTAAGGAAGTGGTTTACAAAAACGTTCTATTTTGGTTTCTTATGTCTCGTCGGTTTATGTTGCAGCCAATCTGAAAAAGTAACTGAAAAACGGCCTCACTTATAAAAAGGGACATATTTTAGTCGGGGGTACCTTTTTGCTGCCGAATTGGGATAGGTTAGGAATGCTAATGGCAAAAACGCGCCACAGCTTTCTTACTTATGCGTTTCCGTAGACTTTAATTCCGATATACTTCCGAAATCAATTAATGGTCTATTGAACTTTACGCAAAACGCAGTAGGCCGCGACCGCGCGTATAGTATTCTCACGCCTCCTTCTATCGTTTAACGTTCTTAACCTCAAACATTATTAGTATTATTGTCTTACACTGTACAATGGAAGAGACGCCATTTTTCGCACCCAGAAAAAGCGAAAAACGACTCGATCGTGTAATTTACATGAAGTCGAGTGTTGTGCGATGTTTATCGACGTCTAGAGTGCCATGATGTATGGCCCAAGTATAAGCCAGACAAAAGCTTGAGTTTTTCTTCGGCTTCGCAAAATGCATTAAACATAACATTGCAAGTGGGCGTAGTTTTCGTTTTTCTCAAGGTACAGTATCAAAAGATTAACCAATCGCGGCACGGTAGGAATGAATCCGCACATTCTATTGGCTCGCATTTGATACTGGCCTTCACCTGCGTTCACATTTTCGACGTGCGTCATAGCCCGAATTTTCCTAATTATTTAAAACTATCGCACGGAAAAATTAACCGTTCGCGGCCTAACCGCACAAAAAAAGGCGTAGTTTTTTCCGATATTTTTTTTTACCCCACCCACAATCGATAGCGCCGAAAATAATACAACTCGTAACCTAATAAAAAAAAACAACCGAAAAAAACCACGCCCAAATATCGGACGTCACACGTTCGGCGGTTATTGTTTCATATGCGCGTTTTAGACTATTATTTACTTAAAATTAAGGAAAATCCACTTGGTGGAATTGATAAGTGGAACACGAAAATTAAGACACGCTTACTTGATGACATTAAGAACAATATTGAATAACGTTGTCTCGATTTTCTTTAGAATTTGTTCACGGCCTTCTTAATTAATGTGAAGTTTCACTGCTACTTTTGTTTTCCCACGCCTACTTCCACTGCTACCTTGATTTTTCGAGAAAGCACCAAAAATTTTGAGAGCTACCTTGATTTGTTATAGTGTTGTGGAAAGTTTGGTCAGATTTGACGATTTTTTTTTAAAACCTATAGCCACGCCTACTTTATTTTGTTTGTGTTTTAGCAAAGCCCGAAGCAGTCTTGATTTTTTTACGATTTAAGAAGTTTCGCGAGACTGCTTTGACGATTCTTTTAAACCTTTAGTCACGCCTACTTTATTATGTTTGTGATTTAATAGAAATAGTTGTCTCCAAAACTACCTTGATTTTTTTTGTTCTTTTTAAAAAGTCTTCGATATTTTTTGCATATAAGAACCAGGTGTCGGGAAATCTTGTGCGCATTAATAATGTTAAGATCAATTTCTACCTACTACAACAAATTTGTGATCATGCCCTCTTAATTTGATAATGTTTTTTAAGAAAACCTTTAAGCCACGCCTACATTATTATTTTTGTGTTTTAGAAGTAATTGTCACCAAAGCTACCTAAGATTTTTAAAAGTTTCGATATTGTTTGAAAATAATAGTCTTCAAACCCTTCAAGATTTTTTAAAAAAGTTTAAAAACCTCATATTAGGTACATAGTGTTGGGAATTTATAAGCTCATTTAAAAAATATTAACACCAATTTGTGATCAAGGCTCTCTTAATTTCATAAAATTAAAAAAAAACTCTTTAAGTCACGCCTACTTTATTATGTTTGTGTTTTAGAAACAGTTGTTTCCAAAGCTATTATCTAGATTGTTTGAAAAATGCATTGGAATCAAAACCTCACTTTAATAGTATTAACGTCAATTGTGGTCATGGCTCCTTTGATCTGTCAAAATTAAAAAAAAAAACACCTTTTAAGTCACGCCTACTTTATTAAGTATTATTGAAAACCGCATACAAAGTTTTGGAATCATAACCTCAGTTAAAAAATATTAACAACACTTGTGATCATGGCATTCTTGGTTTGACAAATTAAAAAATCCTTTCAAGTCACGCATACTTTATTATTTTTATGTTTTCGAAATCCTTGTCTCCAAAGATATCTAGATTTTTTAAAAGTTTCGATATTGTCTTAAAAACGCATACAGAGTGTTGGAATCCTAATCCCAGTGTTAAAAATGTTAACACCACTTGTAATCATGGCTCTCTTAAATTGACGAAATTAAAACAATGCTTTCAAGTCACGCCGGCTTTATTATTTTTGTTGTCTCCAAAGCTATCTAGATTTTTAAAGGTTTCGATATTGTTTAAAAACGCATTTAAAATTCATTCAACACCAATTGTGGTCATGCCCCTCTTAATTTAACAAAATTTAAAAAAAAACCTTTTAAGTCACGCCTACTTTATTATTTTGTGTTTTACAAATAGTTCTGTTCAAAGCTACCTAGATTTTAAAAAAGTTCAGTTTCGAGTGTTTGTGTCAAAACCTCACTTTAGAAATATTAACATCAATTGTGGTCATGGCTCTCTTAATTTGTCAAAATTAAAAAAAAAAACCATTAAGTCACGCCTACTTTATTATTATTGAAAAACGCAAACATAATTTTGGAATCATAACCTCAGTTAAAAAATATATTGACACCACTTGTGATCATGGCTCTCCTACTTTGACATATTTAAAAAATAACACTAATTCTGATCTAGGCTCTCTTAATTTGACGATATTTAAAAAAAAACCGTTAAAGTTACGCCTACTTTATTATTTTTATTGTCGAAATACTTGTCTCCAAAGCTATCTAGATTTTTTAAAGGTTTCGATATTGTTTAAAAACGCATTTAAAATTCATTAAACACCAATTGTGGTCATGCCCCTCTTAATTTAACAAAATTTAAAAAAAAACCTTTTAAGTCACGCCTACTTTATTATTTTTGTGTTTTACAAATAGTTCTGTTCAAAGCTACCTAGATTTTAAAAAGTTCAGTTTCAGTGTTTGTGTCAAAACCTCACTTTAGAAATATTAACATCAATTGTGGTCATGGCTCTCTTAATTTGTCAAAATTAAAAAAAACCATTAAGTCACGCCTACTTTATTATTATTGAAAAACGCAAACATAATTTTGGAATCATAACCTCAGTTAAAAAATATATTGACACCACTTGTGATCATGGCTCTCCCACTTTGACATATTTAAAAAATAACACTAATTCCTGATCTAGGCTCTCTTAATTTGACGATATTTAAAAAAAACCGTTAAAGTTACGCCTACTTTATTATTTTTATTGTCGAAATACTTGTCTCCAAAGCTATCTAGATTTTTTTTTTTTAAAGGTTTCGATATTGTTTAAAAACGCATTTAAAATTCATTAAACACCAATTGTGGTCATGCCCTCTTAATTTAACAAAATTTAAAAAAAAAACCTTTTAAGTCACGCCTACTTTATTATTTTTGTGTTTTACAAATAGTTCTGTTCAAAGCTACCTAGATTTTAAAAAGTTCAGTTTCAGTGTTTGTGTCAAAACCTCACTTTAGAAATATTAACATCAATTGTGGTCATGGCTCTCTTAATTTGTCAAAATTAAAAAAAAAACCATTAAGTCACGCCTACTTTATTATTATTGAAAAACGCAAACAGAATTTTGGAATCATAACCTCACTTAAAAAATATATTGACACCACTTATGATCATGGCTCTCTTTGTTTGACAAAATTAAAAAATAGGTTAAGTCACGCCACTTTATTATTTTTATGTTTTTGAAATAGCCGTCTCCAAAGCTATCTTGATTTTTAAAAAGTTTTGATAATGTTTGAAAAACGCATACAGAGTGTTGGAATCATACGCTCATTTCAAAAATATTAACAACACTTGTGATCATGGCTCTCCTACTTTGACATATTTAAAAAAAAATCTTTTAAGTCACACCGGCTTTATTATTATCATAACCTCAATAACACTAATTCTGATCATGGCTCTCTTAATTTGACGATATTTAAAAAAAAACGTTAAAGTTACGCCTACTTTATTATTTTTGTTGTCGAAATACTTGTCTCCAAAGCTATCTAGATTTTTTAAAGGTTTCGATATTGTTTAAAACGCATACAGAGTGTTGGAATCAAAAACTCATTTAAAATTTATTAAACACCAATTGTGGTCATGCCCCTCTTAATTTAACAAAATTAAAAAAAAACCTTTTAAGTCACGCCTACTTTATTATTTTTGTGTTTTACAAATAGTTCTCTTCATAGCTTTCTAGATTTTAAAAAAGTTCAGTTTCGAGTGTTGGTGTCAAAACCTGACTTTAGAAATATTAACATCAATTGTGGTCATGGCTCTCTTAATTTGTCAAAATTAAAAAAAAAACTTTTAAGTCACGCCTACTTTATTATTATTGAAAAACGCAAACAGAATTTTGGAATCATAACCTCAGTTAAAAAATATATTGACACCACTTGTGATCATGGCTCTCTTAGTTCGACAAAATTAAAAAATAGGTTAAGTCACGCCCACTTTATTATTTTTATGTTTTTGAAATAGCCGTCTCCAAAGCTATCTTGATTTTTAAAAAGTTTTGATAATGTTTGAAAAACGCATACAGAGTGTCGCAATCATAAGCTCATTTCAAAAATATTAACACCAATTGTGATCGTGGCTCTCTTAATTTGACAAAATTTAAAAAAAAACCTTTAAAGTCACGCCTACTTTATTATTTTAATGTTTTTGAAATAGTTGTCTCCAAAGTTATCTTGATTTTTTTAAAATTTTGATATTTGTTGAAAAACGCATACAGAGTGTTGGAAAGTAAGCTCATTTCAAAAATATTAACACCAATTGTGATGGCACTCTTAATTTATTGAAATTTTGAAAAAAACCTTTTAAGTCACGCCTACTTTATTATTATTAAAAAACGCATACAAAGTGATTGAATCTAGTTACAAAATATTAACATTAATTTTGATCACGGCTTTCTTAATTTGACGAAATTTAAAAAAAAAACCTAGAAAGTTACGCCTGCTTTATTATTTTTGTGTTGTGTTGTCGAAATAGTTGTCTCCAAACCTATCTAGATTTGTTAAAAGTTTTGATATTGTTTGAAAAATGCGTACAAAGTGTTGGAAACATAACCTTAGTTAATAAATGTTAACGCCACTTGTGATCATGGCCCTCTTAATTTGACGAAATTAAAATAAACCGTTTAAGTCATACCTACTTAATAATTTTTATGTTTTCAAAATAATTGTTGCCAAAGCTTTCTAAATATTTGAAAAGTTTTAAAAAACGCATACAGAGTGTTGAAAACATTAACACCAATTTCGATCATGGCTGTCTTAATTTTGACAAAATTAAAAAAAAAAATCTTTTATGTTATATTTGTGTTTTAGAAAGCTATCTAGATTTTTAAAAAGTTTCCATATTGTTTGAAAAACGCATACAGAGTGTTAAAATCATAAGCTCATTTAAAAAATATTAACACCACTAGATTAAAAAAAAATCGACATTGTTTTAAAACGTATACAGAGTGTTAGAATAATAAGCTCATTTCATAAATATTGACACCAATTCTGATTATGACTCTCTTAATTTGACAAAATTAAAAAAAAAATTAAGCCTACTTTACTATGTTTGTACTCGTGACACATCTTAACAGCAACTGTTTTATCAGTCCTCTCTTGATTCGACAGTTAATGACGAAAAATTGCATTCCATCACCACAGAGTGTTCCATTTCTGCCCACTATCAAGTGATTGTGATCGTGGGTATCTCGATTAAACAAATTAAAAAACTTTTAATTACGTCACAATGTTATTAGAATTGTTATTTCTTAACCTTTTTTGTTTAATATACAAAGTGTTAGATTTCATCGTGGCTATATCTTTGATTTAATAAAAATTAAAAGTCCAGAAAAACATTTCTCGTCAGGACCATCTTGATTTGACAAACATTAAAGTAACAATTATATGTTAAAGAAAACTCAATTGATGTATATCGGGTGTTACGTCCACAACATTTTCGTATATTGTCTTGTGATTGTCAAGATTGTCAAATTTAAAGAATGTTTTAAACATTTCAGCAAACTTTTTTTTTCAAGATCACCTTGATTTGACAAACTTAAGAATGTGCTCTTATGTTTTTTGTCAAGGTTACCTTGATTTGATAAATTATAATTGCACACACCTATTAAGTAATTAAAGATGCTTCAGAATGCTGAATCAAAGACTCAATTGATTTTTTCAACATTTCCTTTTGTCAAAGCTGTCTTGATGTGACAAATTTAAAAATCTTTCAGTAAAGTAGTATTTTCGATGTTGTGTCAAAAAATTCAGAGTGTTAACTTTCTAAGTACCACCATTAATTTTCTTTTAGTCGAGACCCAAACTTAAAGAACATTTAAACCACGCCTATTTAGTGACGTAAGAGGTTAGAATGTTTTTCGTCAAGGTTACCTTGATTTGATAAATTTAAGCACATTTCGGTTACGAGGGCTTCTTGATGTTGTGTTAAACGCTGTTTGATTTGTAGTTTTATCGAAATTTGACAATTAAGTTAGGCCTTCTTTGATTTTCTTAACCATTTCACCAAGGCCATTTCAAAACATTTCAACAAAGAGGTTATTATTTCAACAGGTTTTGTCAAACTAATTTAAGCCACGCCTGTTTCCTTGTTTTTCGTCAATGAGTCCTGGATTCGACAAAACTTAAAATGGTTTCAGTCGACGAGTTTTAACAAACATGTTATTAATCCGTGTTAAACTTATCGGAACTGTGTCAAATTTAAAGAACATTTAAACCACGCCTGTTTAGTGATAACGACAGTATTCAATCACAGACTCCTTTGATTCTTTTATAGCAAATCATTTTCATCAAGGCTATCTTGAATGGATTAATTTAAATAAATATATGTTAGAGAAGTAATCGTTTGGTTACAGAGTGTTAAGATGTCATCTGCCACACTTGTTTTCTTTTTATCAGACATAGGCTGTCTTGATTTGCCTAAACATGCATACAAAAAAATAAAGGTCAATGAACCACGCCTGTTTATTGAGACACTCCTTGATCATTTCCAAATTTTGAGCAAATATTGTGGTCAAGGCTACTTTGATTTGACAATCAATTTAACAAAAAATTTTGATTTTTTTTGTTTTAACAAATTTTTTAACAGATTACACTGGGTGTTAAGTTGTCATCTGTCATTTTTAGTTTTAGTTTTTCTATTATCTATATTTCTATTACCGAGTCTTAAATCACGAACTCTAAAATGACAGCAAGTGACATATTTGACGTATTTTGTCAAATTTGACAAAGTTTTGGTTCTCAGTTTTGAAAATTTTGCAAAAACTGAAGGTTAATAAACCACGCCTATTTATTGATGCACTCCTCCATTCTTTCTAAACTTTGAGCAAATATCATTGGTCAAGGCTACATTGATTTGACAAAAAGTTAGTCAAATTTGACAAAAGTTTTGGTATTTGATTTTTACAAAAATTTAGCAAACAAGTGAAGATCAATAAGCCACTCCTATTTATTGACACACTTCTTGATTCTTTTGAAATTTTACGCAAATATTATTTAGCCAAGGCTACTTTGATTTCACAATCAGTTTAACAAATAAGTTTTTGATTTTAAAAAAAAATTTACAACTAATTACATTATCATACAGAGTGTTGTTGTAAACGGTCACATTTATTTTTCTGTTATAGATAAATTTAGGAAACATTTAAGCCACACTTTTTAACGAACGAATGTTAAATCACAGACTCTCTTTATTTGTTTAAAATTTAAGAAAATGTTTTGTTTTTTTGTAAATTTAGCAAAAAAGTAAAAGTTAATTATCCACGCCTCCTTGACTTTTTCTAAATTATTGGTTAATAATTGGTCAAAGTCACTTTGATTTGACAATCGATTTGACAAAAAGTTTTGTTTTTTTTATTTTTACGCGTTATTATACCGAGTGTTAAATTAAGTTTTTTTCTGCCATCGTAACTATTTTGAAAAGTTATTGTAAGAAACATTTAAGCCACGCCTATTTAGTGACAAAATAGGAGTCCAGTTTAACATACAGACTCCAAAATTTCAGCAAATGGTTTTTGTCAAGGCTACCATGATTTGACATATTTTGTCAGATTTGACATAAGTTTAGTTTTTACGAACATTTAGGCGAAAAAGTGAAGTTTAATAAGCCACGCCTATTTATTAACCTACTCCATGATTCTTTTGAAACTTTGAGAAAATACTGTTGGTCAAGGCTACTTTGATGTAACAAACAAATGGACAAGAAAGTTTTGATTTTTTTGTTTTAACGAAAATTTTACAACAGGGAGTGTTAAGTTGTCGACTGTCATGACTATTTAAGAAACATTTAAGCCACGCCTATTTCTGACTTTTTAGTCAAAGTTTTTCGAGAAAGTCTTGAAGAAAAATTTTGGATTGCACATCATACTTGATGTGATTTCTTGATTTGACAAATTATTTAATTTATTACCTCACGCATTTACTGACGAAGACATAACCTTGGATTTTTTCAAAATTTTCGCAAATATTTTTTTTGTGAAGTCTACCTTGATTTAGTAAATTAAAGGAGTTGTTCCAATATTGTATTAATTATTTAATCTTTCCATTGCTGTCTTGATTTGATTAATTTAAGGACATGTGACTGTTGACCTCAACAACTGTTTTTTGTCAAGGCTACTTTGATTTGACAAATTTATAAATATTTCCGTATTGAAATTGTTTCGACATTGTTCCAAAAATTTTGTTTTTTTATTTCACAAATATAACACTAGGCAACATTATTGTACAGAGTGTTAAGTTGCCAACTGTCAAATGTAGTGATGAGATAAATAAACTGTGTGCTTTCAATTCTTTTTGGTAAAGTTTTTGCCAAGGCTACCTAGATTTGGTAAATTTATAGAAAATTTCATACTCTTTTAAGAAATATCAAACAAAAATTTAATAATGGGTTACGTTCTTAACTGTCACGAAAACATAACCACACTTTTTTTTGGAAATTTTCGTAAATATTTTTCATCGAGGCTACATTGATTTGGTAAATTTAAAAAAAGCGGTCGTTTCGATATTGTTTCTAATTAGTTCTTTTTCAATCTTTTTCATTGCTGTCTTGATTTGATTGATGCGTATCTTGATTCTATAGCAATTGTTTTTCTTCAAGGTTACGTTGATTTGACAGTACATCAATTGATTCAAAAAAGTTTTGATTTAACAGAAATTTAATAATAAGCGAAATTACTATATAGTGTTAGATTTAGCATACTGAGTGTTAGTTCGTTAGCACTGTTTAGAATGTTTCTTGTCGAAGCTACCTTGACTTGGCAAATTTAAAAAAAAATTCATAACCTTGCCAAAATATGAAATAAAAGTTTAATAATACAAAGTATTAAGTTACCAACTGCCACCTTAGTTTTTAAGCCACTGTATTTTTTGAAAATTTCCAAAAGTACTTTTTGTCAAGACTGTCTTGATTTGGTAAACTTAAAAAAAGCAGCCGTTTTACTAAGGTTTCAGCACAGGAATTGTGTGTCGATGTTATTTCAAAAAAGTTTTGATTTTTATTTGACTTCACAAAAATATAACATTAACGACATTACTGTACAGAGTGTTAAGTTGCCAAATGTCACATTTAGTTTTTTTTAAGCCGTGACAGTCTTGATTAAATTAATAATCTGAGCCATAATTCGCTAACACTTTCATTTTATAGCCTTTCAAAAAAGTTGGTTTTTAAATTTAACAAAGATTTAATAATAGACCCCATTATTATACACAGAGTGTTAAGTTCCCAACATGCCACTTCATTATTGACGAAAACGTAACCCTGAATTTCCGCATATATTTTTCGTCAAGGCTATCTTGTTTCGATATTGTTGCCAATTATTTTTTTTAATCTTTCTCGTGGCTGTCTTGATTTGATGAGTTTAATCTTAATGTTAAAAGCAATTGTTTTTCTTCAAGACTACTTTGATTTGACAAACTTAAAATATTTTAGTGCAGCAATTGTTTAGACTGCTTCAAAAAAGTTTTGATTTTTGTTTAAACGTAAATTTAACGGTATACTACATTATCATACAGGGTGTTATGTTACCCGACTGTCGTTTTGACGAAAACGAACTTCTTTCAATTCTTTCGTCAAGACTTCCTCGATTTCGTAAACCATCGTGTCAATATTGTTTCAAGATTGTTAGATCACAGAGTGCCTTGATTTCTTTAACAAGGCAACTTTGATTTGTTAAATTTAAAAACGTTTTGATTTATTTCACACAAGTTTAAGAATAAACCGCTTTATTATACAGAGTGTTAACAATCAAACGTCAATTATTAACTCAAATTAAAGAATATTTAAACCACGCCCATATAGTGATAAAATTGGGACTATTTTCACATACAGAGCGTTGAATCTTAGACTATCTTGATTGTTTTAACATTCGAGCAAATGTTTTCCATTAAGGCTGTTTTGATTCGATTTTGTTTTAAAACATTTTAATTAATGAATTCAATTATTATACAGAGGGTTAATATTCCAGTTACTTTTTATTACCGTGGCTGGTAAATGTTTTTTTATCAAAGATGTTTTTGTTTGACTTTGTTTTAAAGAAATTTAATGATAAACTCAATTATCATACAGAGGGTTAATTTTCCAACAATCACATTTAGTTTTTTTTTGATATCGTGGTTGGCGAATGATTTTCGTCAAGGCTGTTTTGATTCGATTTTGTTTTAAAAATTTTTAATTAATTAATTCAATTTTCATACAGAGGGTTAACTTTCCAACTGTCACATTTATTTATTTTTTGTCATCATGGCTGGCATATGTTTTCGTCAAGGCTGTTTTGATTAGACTTTAATTTAAAGGGAATTTAACGATAATCTCAATTATCATACAGAAGGTTAATTTTCCAACTGTCACATTTAGTTAGTTTTTTTATTACCTGACTGGCAAATGTTTTCCATCAAAGCTGTTTTGATTCGATTTTTGTTTTAAAATTTTTTAATTAATTAATTCAATTATCATACAGAGGGTTAACTTTCCAACTGTCACATTTAGTTTTTTTTTATTACCGTGGCTGGTAAATGTTTTTATCAAAGATGTTTTTGTTTGACTTTGTTTTAAAGGAAATTTAATGATAAACTCAATTATTATACAGAGGGTTAATTTTGTAGTTACATTTATTTTTTTGTTTTTGTGGCTGGCAAATGGTTTCCATCAAGGCTGTTTTGATTCGAGTTTAAGTTAAAGGAAATTTAATGATAAACTCAATTATCATACAAAGGGTTAATTTTCCAACAGTCACATTTAGTTTTTTTTTTTGATATCGTGGCTGGCAAATGATTTTCGTCAAGGCTGTTTTGATTAAACTTTAATTTAAAGGGAATTTAACGATAATCTCAATTATCATACAGAAGGTTAATTTTCCAACTGTCACATTTAGTTACTTTTTTTATTACCTGACTGGCAAATGTTTTCCATCAAGGCTGTTTTGATTCGATTTTGTTTTAAAAATTTTTTAATTAATTAATTCAATTATCATACAGAGGGTTAACTTTCCAACTGTCACATTAGTTTTTTTATTACCGTGGCTGGTAAATGTTTTTTTATCAAAGATGTTTTTGTTTGACTTTGTTTTAAAGGAAATTTAATGATAAACTCAATTATTATACAGAGGGGTAATTTTGTAGTTACATTTATTTTTTTGTTTTTGTGGCTGGCAAATGGTTTCCATCAAGGCTGTTTTGATTCGAGTTTAATTTAAAGGAAATTTAATGATAAACTCAATTATCATACAAAGGGTTAATTTTCCAACAGTTACATTTAGTTTTTTTTTTTGATATCGTGGCTGGCGAATGATTTTCGTCAAGGCTGTTTTCATTCCACTTTGATTTAAAGGAAGTTTAATGATAAACTCAATTATCATACAGAGGGTTAATTTTCCAACAGTCACATTTTTTTTTGTTACTGTGGCTGGTAAATGTTTCTTGTTAAGGGTGTTTTGATTTGAGTTTGTTTTAAAGGAAATTTAATGATAAACTAAATTATCATACAGAGGGTTAATTTTGTAGTTACATTTATTTTTTTTTGTTTTTGTGGCTGGCAAATGGTTTCCATCAAGGCTGTTTTGATTCGAGTTTAAGTTAAAGGAAATTTAATGATAAACTCAATTATCATACAAAGGGTTAATTTTCCAACAGTCACATTTAGTTTTTTTTTTGATATCGTGGCTGGCGAATGATTTTCGTCAAGGCTGTTTTCATTCCACTTTGATTTAAAGGAAGTTTAATGATAAACTCAATTATCATACAGAGGGTTAATTTTCCAACTGTCACATTTTTTTTTTGTTACTGTGGCTGGTAAATGTTTCTTGTTAAGGGTGTTTTGATTTGAGTTTGTTTTAAAGGAAATTTAATGATAAACTCAATTATTATACAGAGGGTTAATTTTGTAGTTACATTTATTTTTTTTTGTTTTTGTGGCTGGCAAATGGTTTCCATCAAGGCTGTTTTGATTCGAGTTTAAGTTAAAGGAAATTTAATGATAAACTCAATTATCATACAGAGGGTTAATTTTCCAACAGTCACATTTAGTTTTTTTTGATATCGTGGCTGGCGAATGATTTTCGTCAAGGCTGTTTTCATTCCACTTTGATTTAAAGGAAGTTTAATGATAAACTCAATTATCATACAGAGGGTTAATTTTCCAACAGTCACATTTTTTTTGTTACTGTGGCTGGTAAATGTTTCTTGTTAAGGGTGTTTTGATTTGAGTTTGTTTTAAAGGAAATTTAATGATAAACTCAATTATTATACAGAGGGTTAATTTTGTAGTTACATTTATTTTTTTGTTTTGTGGCTGGCAAATGGTTTCCATCAAGGCTGTTTTGATTCGAGTTTAAGTTAAAGGAAATTTAATGATAAACTCAATTATCATACAAAGGGTTAATTTTCCAACAGTCACATTTAGTTTTTTTTTTGATATCGTGGCTGGCGAATGATTTTCGTCAAGGCTGTTTTGATTAAACTTTAATTTAAAGGAATTTAACGATAATCTCAATTATCATACAGAAGGTTAATTTTCCAACTGTCACATTTAGTTACTTTTTTTATTACCTGACTGGCAAATGTTTTCCATCAAGGCTGTTTTGATTCGATTTTGTTTTTAAAAATTTTTAATTAATTAATTCAATTATCATACAGAGGGTTAACTTTCCAACTGTCACATTTTTTTTTTTATTACCGTGGCTGGTAAATGTTTTTTATCAAAGATGTTTTTGTTTGACTTTGTTTTAAAAGGAAATTTAATGATAAACTCAATTATTATACAGAGGGTTAATTTTGTAGTTACATTTATTTTTTGTTTTTTGTGGCTGGCAAATGGTTTCCATCAAGGCTGTTTTGATTCGAGTTTAAGTTAAAGGAAATTTAATGATAAACTCAATTATCATACAAAGAGTTAATTTTCCAACAGTTACATTTAGTTTTTTTTTTTTGATATCGTGGCTGGCGAATGATTTTCGTCAAGGCTGTTTTCATTCCACTTTGATTTAAAGGAAATTTAATGATAAACTCAATTATCATACAGAGGGTTAATTTTCCAACAGTCACATTTTTTTGTTACTGTGGCTGGTAAATGTTTCTTGTTAAGGGTGTTTTGATTTGAGTTTGTTTTAAAAGAAATTTAATGATAAACTAAATTATCATACAGAGGGATAATTTTCCAACTGACGCATTTAATTTTTTTTTTGATACCGTGTGTTGATTCGACTTTGTTTTAAGAAAAATTTAATCAATTAAATTAATTATTATACACAGGGTTAATTTTCCAACTGTCACTATTAGTTTTTTTTGTTACGGTGGCTGGCAAACGTTTTTTGTCAAGGCTGTTTTGATTCAACCATATTTTAAAGAAAATTTAATGATAAACTCAATTATTATACAGGAGGGTTAATTTTTCCAGTCACATTTACCATAGCAGGCAAATGTTTTTCGTTAAGGCTGTGTTTACTTGACTTTTTTAAATGAAATTTAATGATAAACTCAATTATCATACAAAGGGTTAGTTTTTTTTTTGATATTGTGGCTGGCGAATGATTTTCGTCAAGGCTGTTTTGATTCGATTTTGTTTTAAAAATTTTTTAATTAATTAATTCAATTATCATACAGAGGGTTAACTTTCCAACTGTCACATTTAGTTTTTTTTTTGATATCGTGCCTGTGAATGATTTTCGTCAATGCTGTTTTGATTCGATTTTGTTTTAAAAAATTTTTAATTAATTAATTCAATTTTCATACAGATTTATTTTTTTGTTATCATGGCTGGCAAATGTTTTCGTCAAGGCTGTTTTGATTAGACTTTAATTTAAAGGAATTTAAGGATAAACTCAATTATCATACAGAGGGTTAATTTTCCAACTGTCACATTTAGTTAGTTTTTTTGTTACCTGACTGGCAAATGTTTTCCATCAAGGCTGTTTTGATTCGATTTTGTTTTAAAAAATTTTAATTAATTAATTCAATTATCATACAGAGGGTTAACTTTCCAACAGTCACATTAGTTTTTTTTTTATTACCCTGGCTGGTAAATGTGTTTTTATCAAAGATGTTTTTGTTTGACTTTTTTTTTAAAGGAAATTTAATGATAAACTCAATTACTATACAGAGGGTTAATTTTGTAGTTACATTTATTTTTTTGTTTTCGTGGCTGGCAAATGGTTTCCATCAAGGCGGTTTTGATTCGAGTTTGAGTTAAAGGAAGTTTAATGATAAACTCAATTATCATACCGAGGGTTAATTTTCCAACAGTCACTTTTAGTTTTTTTTTTTTTTTGATATCGTGGTTGGCGAATGATTTTTGTCAATGCTGTTTTGATTCGATTTTGTTTTAAAAATTTTTTAATTAATTAATTCAATTTTCATAAAGAGGGTTAACTTTCCAACTGTCACATTTATTTATTTTTTTGTTATCATGGCTGGCAAATGTTTTTCGTCAAGGCTGTTTTGATTAGACTTTAATTTAAAGGGAATTTAACGATAAACTCAATTATCATACAGAAGGTTAATTTTCCAACTGTCACATTTAGTTATTTTTTTTAATTATCTGACTGGCAAATGTTTTCCATCAAGGCTGTTTTGATTCGATTTTGTTTTAAAAAATTTTTAATTAATTAATTCAATTATCATACAGAGGGTTAACTTTCCAACTGTCACATTAGTTTTTTTTTATTACCGTGGCTGGTAAATGTTTTTTATCAAAGATGTTTTGTTTGACTTTGTTTTAAAGGAAATTTAATGATAAACTCAATTATTATACAGAGGGTTAATTTTGTAGTTACATTTATTTTTTTTGTTTTGTGGCTGGCAAATGGTTTCCATCAAGGCTGTTTTGATTCGAGTTTAAGTTAAAGGAAATTTAATATTAAACTCAATTATCATACAAAGGGTTAATTTTCCAACAGTCACATGTTTTTTTTTTTTTTGATATCGTGGCTGGCGAATGATTTTCGTCAAGGCTGTTTTGATTAAACTTTAATTTAAAGGGAATTTAACGATAATCTCAATTATCATACAGAAGGTTAATTTTCCAACTGTCACATTTAGTTAGTTTTTTTTATTACCTGACTGGCAAATGTTTTCCATCAAGGCTGTTTTGATTCGATTTTGTTTTAAAATTTTTAATTAATTAATTCAATTATCATACAGAGGGTTAACTTTCCAACTGTCACATTAGTTTTTTTTTATTACCGTGGCTGGTAAATGTTTTTTATCAAAGATGTTTTTGTTTGACTTTGTTTTAAAGGAAATTTAATGATAAACTCAATTATTATACAGAGGGTTAATTTTGTAGTTACATTTATTTTTTTTTGTTTTTGTGGCTGGCAAATGGTTTCCATCAAGGCTGTTTTGATTCGAGTTTAAGTTAAAGGAAATTTAATGATAAACTCAATTATCATACAAAGAGTTAATTTTCCAACAGTTACATTTAGTTTTTTTTTTTTTTGATATCGTGGCTGGCGAATGATTTTCGTCAAGGCTGTTTTCATTCCACTTTGATTTAAAGGAAGTTTAATGATAAACTCAATTATCATACAGAGGGTTAATTTTCCAACAGTCACATTTTTTTTTGTTACTGTGGCTGGTAAATGTTTCTTGTTAAGGGTGTTTTGATTTGAGTTTGTTTTAAAGGAAATTTAATGATAAACTAAATTATCATACAGAGGGTTAATTTTGTAGTTACATTTATTTTTTTTGTTTTTGTGGCTGGCAAATGGTTTCCATCAAGGCTATTTTGATTCGAGTTTAAGTTAAAGGAAATTTAATGATAAACTCAATTATCATACAAAGGGTTAATTTTCCAACAGTCACATTTAGTTTTTTTTTTTGATATCGTGGCTGGCGAATGATTTTCGTCAAGGCTGTTTTCATTCCACTTTGATTTAAAGGAAGTTTAATGATAAACTCAATTATCATACAGAGGGTTAATTTTCCAACAGTCACATTTTTTTTGTTACTGTGGCTGGTAAATGTTTTTGTTAAGGGTGTTTTGATTTGAGTTTGTTTTAAGGAAATTTAATGATAAACTCAATTATTATACAGAGGGTTAATTTTGTAGTTACATTTATTTTTTTTGTTTTGTGGCTGGCAAATGGTTTCCATCAAGGCTGTTTTGATTCGAGTTTAAGTTAAAGGAAATTTAATGATAAACTCAATTATCATACAAAGGGTTAATTTTCCAACAGTCACATTTAGTTTTTTTTTTGATATCGTGGCTGGCGAATGATTTTCGTCAAGGCTGTTTTCATTCCACTTTGATTTAAAGGAAGTTTAATGATAAACTCAATTATCATACAGAGGGTTAATTTTCCAACAGTCACATTTTTTTTGTTACTGTGGCTGGTAAATGTTTCTTGTTAAGGGTGTTTTGATTTGAGTTTGTTTTAAAGGAAATTTAATGATAAACTCAATTATTATACAGAGGGTTAATTTTGTAGTTACATTTATTTTTTTTGTTTTTGTGGCTGGCAAATGGTTTCCATCAAGGCTGTTTTTGATTCGAGTTTAAGTTAAAGGAAATTTAATGATAAACTCAATTATCATACAAAGGGTTAATTTTCCAACAGTCACATTTAGTTTTTTTTTTTTGATATCGTGGCTGGCGAATGATTTTCGTCAAGGCTGTTTTGATTAAACTTTAATTTAAAGGGAATTTAACGATAATCTCAATTATCATACAGAAGGTTAATTTTCCAACTGTCACATTTAGTTACTTTTTTTTATTACCTGACTGGCAAATGTTTTCCATCAAGGCTGTTTTGATTCGATTTTGTTTTAAAAATTTTTTAATTAATTAATTCAATTATCATACAGAGGGTTAACTTTCCAACTGTCACATTAGTTTTTTTTTATTACCGTGGCTGGTAAATGTTTTTTATCAAAGATGTTTTTGTTTGACTTTGTTTTAAAGGAAATTTAATGATAAACTCAATTATTATACAGAGGGGTAATTTTGTAGTTACATTTATTTTTTTTTGTTTTTGTGGCTGGCAAATGGTTTCCATCAAGGCTGTTTTGATTCGAGTTTAAGTTAAAGGAAATTTAATGATAAACTCAATTATCATACAAAGAGTTAATTTTCCAACAGTTACATTTAGTTTTTTTTTTTTTTTTGATATCGTGGCTGGCGAATGATTTTCGTCAAGGCTGTTTTCATTCCACTTTGATTTAAAGGAAGTTTAATGATAAACTCAATTATCATACAGAGGGTTAATTTTCCAACAGTCACATTTTTTTGTTACTGTGGCTGGTAAATGTTTCTTGTTAAGGGTGTTTTGATTTGAGTTTGTTTTAAAGGAAATTTAATGATAAACTAAATTATCATACAGAGGGTTAATTTTCCAACTGTCGCATTTAATTTTTTTTTGATACCGTGTTTTGATTCGACTTAGTTTTAAGAAAAATTTAATCAATTAAATTAATTATTATACCCAGGGTTAATTTTCCAACTGTCACTATTAGTTTTTTTTGTTACGGTGGCTGGCAAACGTTTTTGTCAAGGCTGTTTTGATTCAACCACATTTTAAAGAAAAATTTAATGATAAACTCAATTATTATACAGGAGGGCTAATTTTCCAGTCACATTTACCATAGCAGGCAAATGTTTTTCGTTAAGGCTGTGTTTACTTGACTTTTTTAAAGGAAATTTAATGATAAACTCAATTATCATACAAAGGGTTATGTTTTTTTTTTTTTGATATCGTGGCTGGCGAATGATTTTCGTCAAGGCTGTTTTGATTCGATTTTGTTTTAAAAATTTTTAATTAATTAATTCAATTATCATACAGAGGGTTAACTTTTCCAACTGTCACATTTAGTTTTTTTGATATCGTGCCTGTGAATGATTTTCGTCAATGCTGTTTTGATTCGATTTTGTTTTAAAAAATTTTTAATTAATTAATTCAATTTTCATACAGATTTATTTTTTGTTATCATGGCTGGCAAATGTTTTTCGTCAAGGCTGTTTTGATTAGACTTTAATTTAAAGGGAATTTAAGGATAAACTCAATTATCATACAGAGGGTTAATTTTCCAACTGTCACATTTAGTTAGTTTTTTTTTGTTACCTGACTGGCAAATGTTTTCCATCAAGGCTGTTTTGATTCGATTTTGTTTTAAAAAAATTTTAATTAATTAATTCAATTATCATACAGAGGGTTAACTTTCCAACAGTCACATTAGTTTTTTTTTATTACCCTGGCTGGTAAATGTTTTTATCAAAGATGTTTTTGTTTGACTTTTTTTTAAAGGAAATTTAATGATAAACTCAATTACTATACAGAGGGTTAATTTTGTAGTTACATTTATTTTTTTGTTTTCGTGGCTGGCAAATGGTTTCCATCAAGGCGGTTTTGATTCGAGTTTGAGTTAAAGGAAATTTAATGATAAACTCAATTATCATACCGAGGGTTAATTTTCCAACAGTCACATTTAGTTTTTTTTTTTTTTTTTGATATCGTGGTTGGCGAATGATTTTTGTCAATGCTGTTTTGATTCGACTTTGTTTAAAAAGGAATTTTTAATTAATTAATTCAATTTTCATAAAGAGGGTTAACTTTCCAACTGTCACATTTATTTATTTTTTGTTATCATGGCTGGCAAATGTTTTTCGTCAAGGCTGTTTTGATTAGACTTTAATTTAAAGGGGAATTTAATGATAAACTCAATTATCATACAGAAGGTTAATTTTCCAACTGTCACATTTAGTTATTTTTTTTGATTATCTGGCTGGCAAATGTTTTCCATCAAGGCTGTTTTGATTCGATTTTGTTTTAAAAATTTTTAATTAATTAATTCAATTATCATACAGAGGGTTAACTTTCCAACTGTCACATTTAGTTTTTTTTTTTTGATACCGTGGCTGGTAAATGATTTTTATCAAAGATGTTTTTGTTTGACTTTTGTTTTAAAGGAAATTTAATGATAAATTCAATTATTATACAGAGGGTTAATTTTGAAGTCACATTTAGTTTTTTTTTTTTTTGTTTGTGGCTGGCAAATGGTTTTCGTCAAGGCTGTTTTGATTCTGATTTGGGTTTGGTTTAAAGGAAATTTAATGATAAACTCAATTATCATACAGAGGGTTAATTTTCCAATTGTCACATTTAGTTTTTTTTGTTACAGTGGCTGGCAAATGTTTTTGGTCAAGGCTGTTTTGATTTGACTTTGTTTTAAAAGAAATTTAATGATAAACTAAATTATCATACAGAGGGTTAATTTTCCAACTGTCACATTTAAGTTTTTTTTGATTACGGTCAAGGCTGTTTTGATTCGATTTTGTTTTAAGAATTTTTTAATTAATTAATTTAATTATTATACAGAGGGTTAATTTTCCAACTGTCACTATTAGTTTTTTTGTTACCGTGGCTGGCAAACGTTTTTTGTCAAGGCTGTTTTGATTCAACTATATTTTAAAGAAAATTTAATGATAAACCCAATTATTATACAGAGGGTTAATTTTCCAGTCACATTTATCATAGCAGGCAAATGTTTTTCGTTAAGGCTGTGTTTACTTGACTTTATTTTAAAGGGAATTTAATGATAAACTCAATTATCATACAGAGGGTTAATTTTCCAACAGTCACATTTAGTTTTTTTTTGATATCGTGGCTGGCGAATGATTTTCGTCAAGGCTGTTTTGATTCGATTTTGTTTTAAAAATTTTTTAATTAATTAATTTAATTATCATACAGAGGGTTAACTTTCCAACTGTCCCATTTAGTTTTTTTTTGTCACGGCTGTTTACCATAGCAGGCAAATGATTTTCGCCAAGGCTGTGTTTACTTGACTTTATTTTGAAGGAAATTTAATGATAAACTCAATTATCATACAGAGGGTTAATTTTCCAACAGTCACATTTAGTTTTTTTTTTTTTGATATGGTGGTTGGCGAATGATTTTCGTCAATGCTGTTTTGATTTGATTCTGTTTTAAAAATGTTTTAATTAATTAATTCAATTTTCATACAGAGGGTTAACTTTCCAACTGTCACATTTATTTATTTTTTTGTTATGATGGCTGGCAAATGTTTTTCGTCAAGGCTGTTTTGATTAGACTTTAATTTAAAGGGAATTTAATGATAAACTCAATTATCATGCAGAGGGTTAATTTTCCAACTGTCACATTTAGTTAGTTTTTTTTTGTTACCTGGCTGGCAAATGTTTTCCAGCAATGTTGTTTTGATTCGATTTTGTTTTGAATAATTTGTAATTAATTAATTCAATTATCATACAGAGGGTTAACTTACCAACTGTCACATTAGTTTTTTTTACCCTGGCTGGTAAATGATTTTTATCAAAGATGTTTTTGTTTGATTTTTTTTTAAAGGAAATTTAATGATTAACTCAATTATCATCCAGAGATTTTATTTTCCAAATGTCACATTTATTTTTTTGTTACCGTGACTGGCTTTGATTTGACACACTCAACAAAACTCGCCAGTTTAGCGATAAAAATGATACTACAGTGTATAGTAAACTGTGAGTGAGTAACTACCTGGTGACAATTTTATTTCATACAGAGTGTTTGTTTCTTATTAGGCTAAAGATTTTCGCACTCAATTTCACACTTTAGTTGCTTATTGCTGTGGGTGTCTTGATTTGACAAAGACATTTTAATTGTTTTTGCCCCGCATCACACCGAGTGTTGAGTTATTAGAGCCACAGTTAATTTGATTTACATCTACCCGCATTTATAAAAAAAAATCCGCAGCTATCTTGATGTGACAGTTCTAAAAAAAATTAAGCCACGCCTATACTTAATGACGACATCATTTCGATATTGTTTCACAGCCACCTAACGTTTTCGCGTAATTTTCCCGTCAAAGCGCGGTGACCCTTATACGATGAGAACCCAAATTTCGGTTCTCACAAAGTAATTGTTATTAAGAGTCGAGTACGTCGCCGGATAATTAAGTGGATGATGTATTAAAATTCATGCGTATATCCATGTTGGATTAGAAGCTTTCTATTTTGAATGAGTATTAAAGCTCCATTTGTTACGTACTCAATCACCGTAAAACCAAAATAGAACGAGGCGTTGCCGAGTCACCTTAAACTTGTGCATGTTGCCCGAATTTAATCAACATTCTTTCTGATCATTGATCTATGCAGAATAAATACACTTTTAATTGATTTTCCACGCCCCGACGAGCAATTTATTTTTGCGCGAGTGAGTTTTTCGAATTTCGCGAGCGGGCGCCAAATCTCCGTCGCTGTAAATTCGAATTCTAACGAGAGGGCGTTGCTGAGGTGCAGCTTATGATTTATAAGACAATATAATAATTGTATGCAAAATAAATGAAGCGAATGCATTAACGATGCCATTAAACCTCATCGTTAAAATTACTCATTAACTTTTTTACGAGCTTTCGAAATAATTCGGAAGAGAACTCCACCGTACGAGTCGTACGACAACCCCAGCCTACTCAGTCATCTCGGAACGAAATTATTTACGATTATCTAAAAGGCAACGCCGCAAATAATGCGATTTTAATGTTAATCAAAAGACTGGGAACTGACGGATTAAATCAACTAATTGTATAAATATTAATGTCACATACTGGACTGGAATTAACGCATCGCTTGCACGGAGGACACGGCTACGTAAAACGAAAAAAAAAGAAAAATCGCGCAGTCGGCGGTGGACGTTGCGCTTTTGTTTGTGATTGCGCGCGCCATTTTGTTTCGTCGCCTACTTTTATTTATTTATAATTAAAAACGCGTTACAACTAATTAATTTTTCGATTATTCGTTAGATTGGTCCCGCGCGTATACGAGAAAAAAATCCACGTAAAACAAGGTAATTTAATTAAACCATAATGATACAGCATTTATGACGGCATTCTTCACAGTTTCGTTTTATGTGCGTTGCACTCAGCGCACTTCTTCAACTCATTTATTATTACTATTATTACGCGAGCAAAACGATATTCGAAAAATGTCTCGAGAAAAAAAATCCGTAAAGTGCAATTACACGCAAATTGTGTTTGCGCTTCCGTTAGTAAATAATAGCATTCGCGTAAAAAACGCCCATAATCTAGTCGCAGTTGGAAAACATTAATCGATTGTTTCTAGAACAAAAAAAAAGCATCTTTTTAGATTAACGTTTTTTTTTCGACGAAACAGTCAGACCGTGAAATTACCCACAATTTCAAATTGTTTTAAGTTGAGGTGAAACCTAGGTTGGGTTCGTTACTATTAAATTTTATTGAAATGCATATGGGAAAACGGCCGACTTGATTATGTAAACTGAAATGCGGAATTTGAGGTTAATTCAGAAACTTTCACAGCTGACTCGATTCTTTAAATCTTGTTTATAAATATTAGCTAGGTTAGGTTAGATTTAGTTGTATTTAATCACAAAATACTAAACGTTACTCACAGTCAACTTTGACAAAAACCGAAATCGTCAACAAATCAAACATCTTGATTATTTCAATCTCGCGCAGTTAGGTTAAGTAAAATCAATTTTACTTTTTACAAAATTTCATTTCTTAACATTAGGTTAGGTTACAGTAAAAAGAAACGCTAACTTGATCCAGATTAAGGTCGCTCAACGCTAACTTTGACAAAATCGAAATAGTCAACAGTCGAATACCTCAACAATTAAATTGATTAAATGTAATTTTAGGTTAATTTCAAACCGTAGAAAAACAAATAATTTTCACGGCCGACTTGATTTTTTTAACCTTGTTAAATCTCACCTAACTGCCAGAATAATATTGAATAGGAAAACTAATCAAATAACTGTATTGCTACAAATTTCATGAAATTTAATCTAATAATTTTAATATTTAGGTAACTGTTTTGAATTCAGATTTCTCAAAGTTGGCGGTAGAAGACGTTTTGATGAAGATCTGGTAGAGGTGTTAGGTTGAATCTAACCTAACTTAGATGCTAGAATATTCAACACAGTTAAACAAATCAACTGAGTTTTTACAATTCAGAATTAACTACAAATTTCATCAATACTAATTTAATTGTTTAAAAGCTTGATTGTTTCCAATCTAGTTTAGTAAATGTTGCTGTCTAAGTCAATTAGATGAGGTGTTCGGTTGTATCTAACCTAACTTAACTGTAAGTAACAAAGTTTAAAAAATTAAATCAGTAGTTTGTGTTTGTACAATTGCGAATAAACCTAAAACTTTCCCAAAATTAATTTAGTTGTTTGATGAGAATGAAGTAGGCGATAGTTTCAATCTAACCTAACTTTGCGCAACCAGAGAAAAAGTGAAATCGGCTACAAATTTATTTTATTTTTCAATATTTTTGAATATTTCGACAAAACCAAATTTGAAACATTGATGAGCTGTCAATTATTGCAAATTTGAATTCAAAATATTTAAATATTGTTGAAATGGAATTTGATAAAATGTCAAGCTCATTCTAAATTGAAAGCGACATTTCAGAGACGATTTGATTTTTTCACCTTTTAAAAATTCTGAATTGAAAATTCTCCCGTTACTTGATCCTCATTTAAAGTTCAGTAACCGTCAGACAAAACTGAATTCAAAAGATTTTAATATTAAAACCAAATTTGAAGTTAATTCTGAATTGAAAGCGACACAAACAAATTCCAGAGACGATTTGATTTTCTCCCCTTTTAAAAACTGATGACTAACGCCTACTTGATCCCTATTTAAAGTTCAGTAACCGTCAGACAAAAATGATTCTAAAAATTTTAATATTAAACCAAATTTGATAAAATTTGAAGTTAAAGCAGAATTGAAAGCGACACAAATTCCAGAGACGATTTGATTTTCTCCCATATTAAAAAGTATTGTAGCAAACACCGATTTGATCCCCATTTGAAGTTCAGTAACCGTCAATTTTGGCAAAACTGAATTCAGAACATTTAAATATTAAAATCAAATTTGATGAAATTTGAAGTTAATTCTGAATAGAAAGGGACACAAACAAATTCCAGAGACGATTTTATTTTCTCCTCTATTAAAAACGGGAGCTAACCCCTACTTGATCCCCATTTAAAATTCAGTAACCGTCAATTTTGACAAAACTGAATTCATAAAATTTTAATACTAAAACTAAATTTGATGAAATTTGAAGTTAATTCTGAATTGAAAGCGACAGAAACAAATTCCAGAGGCGATTTGACCTTCTCCTTTTTTAAAAAATCTAGTAGCTAACGCCTACTTGATCCCCATTTAAAGTTTAGTAACAATAAATTTTGCAAAACTGAATTCAAAACATTTAAATATTAAAATCAAATTTGATGAAATTTGAAGTTAATTCTCAATTGAAAGCAACACAAACAAATTTCAAAGACGATTTGATTTTATAGGTAGTTAATCTGGTAGTTAATGCCTACTTGATTCCCAATTAAAGTTCAGTAACCGTCAATTTTGAAAAACTGAATTCAAAACATTTAAATACTAAAATCAGATTTGATAAAATTTGAAGTTCATTCTGAATTGAAAGCAACACAAATTCCAGAGACGATTTGATTTTCTCCCATATTAAAAATTATTGTAGCAAACACCTACTTGATCCCCATTTTAAGTTCAATAACAGTCAATTTTGACAAAACTGAATGCAAAACATTTAAATATTAAAACCAAATTTGATGAAATTTGAAGTTAATTCTGAATTGAAAATTCTCCCTTTACTTGATCCTCATTTAAAGTTCAGTAACCGTCAGACAAAACTGAATTCAAAAGATTTTAATATTAAAACCAAATTTGATGAAATTTGAAGTTAATTCTGAATTGAAAGCGACACAAACAAATTCCAGACACGATTTGATTTTCTCCCCTATTGAAAAATCGGGTAGCTAAAGCCTACTTTATTCCCATTTAAAGGTCAATAACAGTCAATTTTGGAAAAACTGAATTCAAAACATTTAAATGTTAAAACCAAATTTGATGAAATTTGAAGTTAATTCTGAATAGAAAGGGACACAAACAATTTCCAGAGACGATTTTATTTTCTCCTCTATTAAAACGGGAGCTAACCCTACTTGATCTCCATTTAAAATTCAGTAACCGTCAATTTTGACAAAACTGAATTCAAAAGATTTTAATACTAAAACTAAATTTGATGAAATTTGAAGTTAATTCTGAATTGAAAGCGACAGAAACAAATTCCAGAGGCGATTTGACCTTCTCCTTTTTTAAAAAATCTGGTAGCTAACGCCTACTTGATCCCCATTTAAAGTTCAGTAACAATCAATTATTGCAAAACTGAATCCAAAACATTTAAATATTAAAATCAAATTTGATGAAATTTGAAGTTAATTCTCAATTGAAAGCAACACAAACAAATTTCAAAGACGATTTGATTTTGTAGGTAGTTAATCTGGTAGTGAACGCCTACTTGATCCCCAATTAAAGTTCAGTAACTGTCAATTTTGAAAAACTGAATTCAAAACATTTAAATATTAAGATCAGATTTGATAAAATTTGAAATTCATTCTGAACTGAAAGCGACACAAATTCCAGAGACGATTTGATTTTCTCCCATATTAAAAAGTATTGTAGCAAACACCTACTTGATCCCCATTTTAAGTTCAACAACAGTCAATTTTGACAAAACTGAATTCAAAATATTTAAATATTAAAACCAAATTTGATGAAATTTGAAGTTAATTCTGAATTGAAAATTCTCCCTTTACTTGATCCTCATTTAAAGTTCAGTAACCGTCAGACAAAACTGAATTCAAAAGATTTTAATATTAAAACCAAATTTGATGAAGTTTGAAGTTAATTCTGAATTGAAAGCGACACAAACAAATTCCAGACACGATTTGATTTTCTCCCCTATTGAAAAATCGGGTAGCTAAAGCCTACTTGATTCCCATTTAAAGGTCAATAACAGTCAATTTTGGAAAAACTGAATTCAAAACATTTAAATGTTAAAACCAAATTTGATGAAATTTGAAGTTAATTCTGAATTGAAAGGGACACAAACAAAATCCAGAAACGATTTTATTTTCTCCTCTATTAAAAACGGGAGCTAACGCCTACTTGATCCCCATTTAAAATTCAGTAACCGTCAATTTTGACAAAACTGAATTCAAAAGATTTTAATACTAAAACTAAATTGGATGAAATTTGAAGTTAATTCTGAATTGAAAGCGACAGAAACAAATTCCAGAGGCGATTTGACCTTCTCCTTTTTTAAAAAATCTGGTAGCTAACGCCTACTTGATCCCCATTTAAAGTTCAGTAGCAATCAATTTTTGCAAAACTGAATTCAAAACATTTAAATATTAAAATCAAATTTGATGAAATTTGAAGTTAATTCTGAATTGAAAGCGACACAAACAAATTCCAGAAACGATTTTATTTTCTCCTCTATTAAAAACGGGAGCTAACCCCTACTTGATCCCCATTTAAAATTCAGTAACCGTCAATTTTGACAAAACTGAATTCAAAAGATTTTAATAGTAAAACTAAATTTGATGAAATTTGAAGTTAATTCTGAATTGAAAGCGACAGAAACAAATTCCAGAGGCGATTTGATATTCTCCTTTTTTAAAAAATCTGGTAGCTAACGCCTACTTGATCCCCATTTAAAGTTCAGTAACCAACAATTTTGACAAAACTGACTTCAAAACATTTAAATATTAAAACCAAATTTGATGAAATTTGAAGTTAATTCTGAATTGAAAGCGACAACAACAAATTTCAGAGACAATTTGTAATTCTCCCTTTTTAAAAAATCTAGTAACTAACGCCTATTTGATCCCATTTAAAGTTTAGTAACCGTCAATTTTGGCAAAACTGAATTCAAAACATTTA
This sequence comes from Abscondita cerata, assembly GCA_030710515.1. Lineage (NCBI taxonomy): Eukaryota > Metazoa > Arthropoda > Insecta > Coleoptera > Lampyridae > Abscondita > Abscondita cerata. The sequence goes on from JALBCR010000267.1 coordinate 419,096, forward strand.
AATATTAAAATCAAATTTGATGAAATTTGAAGTTAATTCTGAATTGAAAGCGACACAAACAAATTCCAGAGACGATTTTATTTTCTCCTCTATTAAAAACGGGAGCTAACCATTACTTGACCCCCATTTGAAATTCAGTAACCGTCAATTTTGACAAAACTGAATTTAAAAGATTTTAATACTAAAACTAAATTTGATGAAATTTGAAGTTAATTCTGAATTGAAAGCGACAGAAGCAAATTCCAGAGGCGATTTGATCTTCTCCTTTTTTAAAAAATCTGGTAACTAACGCCTACTTGATCCCCAATTAAAGTTCAGTAATCGTCAATTTTGAAAAACTGAATTCAAAACATTTAAATATTAAAATCAGATTTGATAAAATTTGAAGTTCATTCTGAATTTAAAATTCTCCCTTTACTTGATCCTCATTTAAAGTTCAGTAACCGTCAGACAAAACTCTAAATCAAAAGCGTTACAAATAAATTTCAGAGACGATGTAATTTTCTCCTCTATTAAAAAATCTGGTAGATAACGTCTACTTGATCCCCATTTAAAGTTTAGTAACCGTCAGACAAAACTGAATTCAAAATATTTTAATATTAAAACCAAGTTTGATAAAATTTGACGTTCATTCTAAATTGAAAGCGACACAAACAAATTCCAGAGACGATTTGATTTTCTCCCCTATTAAGAAATCTGGTAGATAACGCCTACTTGATCTCCATTTAAAGTTCAGTAACCAACAATTTTGACAAAACTGAATTAAAAACATTTAAATATTAAAACCAAATTTGATGAAATTTGAAGTTAATTCTGAATTGAAAGCGACAAAAACAAATTTCAGAGACAATTTGTAATTCTCCCTTTTTAAAAAATCTAGTAACTAACGCCTATTTGACCCCCATTTAAAGTTTAATAACCGTCAATTTTGGCAAAACTGAATTTAAGTATTAAAATCAAATTTGATGAAATTTGAAGTTAATTCTGAATTTAAAGCAATACAAACAAATTTCAGAAACGATTTAATTTTCTGTTATATTAAAAAATTAGGTAGCTGAGGCCTGCTTGACCCCCACCCAAAGTTTAATAACCGTCAATTTTGACAGAACTGAATTCAAAACATTTAAATATTAAAATCAAATTTGATAAAATTTGAAGTTAATTCTGAATTGAAAGCGACACAAAAAATTCCAGAGACGATTTGATTTTTTCCCGTATTAAAAAATTAGGTAGCTAACGTCTACTTGATCCAGATTTAAAGTTCAGTCAATTGACAAAACTGAATTCAAAACGTTTAAAGATTAAAATCAAATTAGATGAAATTTGAAGTTAATTCAGAATTGAAAGCGACCCAAATTCTAGAGACGATTTGATTTTCTCTCTTATTAATATACTTGGTAGCTAATGCCTACTTGATCCCCATTTGAAGTTCAGTAACCGTCAATTTTGGCAAAACTGAATTCAAAACAGTTAAATTTTAAAACCAAATTTGATGAAATTTGAAGTTAATTCTGAATTCAAAGGAACATAAACAAATTCCAGAGACGATTTGACTTACTACCTTTTTAAAAAATCTGCTAGCTTACCCATACTTGATCCCCATTTAAAGTTTAGTAACCGTCAGACAAAACAGAATTAAAAATAAAAAAAAACCAAGTTTGATAAAATTTGACGTTAATTCTAAATTGAAAGCGACACAAACAAATTCCAGAGACGATTAGTAACTAACGCCTATTTGACCCCCATTTAAAGTTTAGTAACCGTCAATTTTGGCAAAACTGAATTCAAAACATTTAAATATTAAAATCAAATTTGATAAAATTTGAAGTTAATTCTGAATTTAAAGCAATACAAACACATTTCAGAAACGATTTAATTTTCTGTTATATTAAAAAATGAGGTAGCAGAGGCCTGCTTGACCCCCACCCAAAGTTTAATAACCGTCAATTTCGACAAAACTGAATTCAAAATTTGAAGTGAATTCTGAATTGAAAGCGACACACACAAATTCCAGAAACGATTTGATTTTTTCCCGTATTAAAAAATTAGGTAGCTAACGTCTACTTGATCCAGATTTAAAGTTCAGTCAATTGACAAAACGTTTAAAGATTAAATTCAAATTAGATGAAATTTGAAGTTAATTCTGAATTGAAAGCGACCCAAATTCTAGAGACGATTTGATTTTCTCCCTTATTAATAAACTTGGTAGATAATGCCTACTTGATCCCCATTTGAAGTTCAGTAACCGTCAATTTTGGCAAAACTGAATTCAAAACAGTTAAATTTTAAAACCAAATTTGATGAAATTTGAAGTTAATTCTGAATTCAAAGTAACATAAACAAATTCCAGAGACGATTTGACTTACTACCTTTTTCAAAAATCTGTTAGCTAACCCATACTTGATCCCCATTTAAAGTTTAGTAACCGTCAGACAAAACTGAATTCAAAATATTTTAATATTAAAACCAAGTTTGATAAAATTTGACGTTAATTCTAAATTGAAAGCGACACAAACAAATTCCAGAGACGATTAGTAACTAACGCCTATTTGACCCCTATTTAAAGTTTAGTAACCGTCAATTTTGACAGAACTGAATTCAAAACATTTAAATATTAAAATCAAATTTGATAAAATTTGAAGTTAATTCTGAATTGAAAGCGACACAAACAAATTCCAGAGACGATTTCATTTTTTCCCGTATTAAAAAATTAGGTAGCTAACGTCTACTTGATCCAGATTTAAAGTTCAGTCAATTGACAAAACTGAAATCAAAACATTTAAATATTAAAAGCAAATTTGATGAAATTTGAAGTTAATTCTGAATTGAAAGCGACACAAACAAATTCCAAAACGATTTGATTTTCTTCCCTTTAAAAAATCTGTTAGTTAACGCCTACTAGATCCCCATTTAAAGTTACTTGATACTCCGTCACAGCTAACTCACGGCCTAAACTAAAGTAATATAACCCACACTTTTAAACATCAACTAAGTACACTATGTACGGACATAGATCATTAATTGCCAAGCCCAACAATCGTTTACTGTAAAATATGTCAAAAAAGTAGGGTTAGTAATCGACCTGATGCCTGAAGTTTACTTGATTCTAAACTTAATTTTGAGTAACATAACATGACTAAGTTCATTCTAAACATTGTCACAGTAAATAGCTGAGATTATTCGAAACTTAACCTAACTAATCTAACACGATGCCTAACATTTTACTTGATTTTAAACCTGATAAATTTGGAGGGTTTTAAACCATGTAATAATTAATAGATGAGTTTATTGGAAATATAACCTAGCTAACCTAATATGATGCATAATGATTTCAAGATTTACTTGATTCTCTGCCCACTTTTTCATGACTTACTTGATTTAAAACAGGAATATTTTTTCGAAGTCTATATGATTCTAAATTAGATAAGGGTGCCAATTTTTTAAAGTTTACTAGATTCTAAACTTAATTTTGAGTAACATAACATGACACACTTGATTCGATACGTTGTCACAATAAATAGCTGACTTTATTAAAAACATGATGCCTAAAGTTATTAAAATTTACTTGATTCCAAGCCTACTTTTTGAAGACTTACTTGATTTTTATCCTGACTTTAAACGACAGTAATATTTTTTTCCAAAATCTATATCAAAAAACTGACTTTACTCAAAACCTAACCAGACTATTTTTGAGTGCGGTAATCAACCTGATGAATAATTTTTGAAAGTTTACTTGATTCAAAATTTAATTATGAGTAACATAACATAACTCACTTGGTTCAAAACCTTGTCACAATAAGTAGCTGACATTGTTCAAAACTTAACCTAACTAACTTAACATGATGCCTAAAGTTTTCAAAATTTAGTTGATTTCAAGACTACTTTTTTAAGTTTTACTTGATTTTAAACTTGACTTTAAATGACAGGAAATTTTTTTTCCAGGTCTTATTTCATTATAAATTTAATTATTACGTAAAACTAACTTTTTCTCGGAACCTAACAGGACTACTTTTGAGTGCAGAAATCGGGCTTCCTGATGCTTAATTTTTTAGAATTCATTTGATTCTAAACTTAATTTTGAGTAAATAACATGACACTCAGGAGTGTCATCCTTGTCACAGTAGATAGCTGACTTTATTGAAACCTAACCCAACTAACCTAACATGATGCTTAATATTTTCGAGATTTACTTGAGTGTATTTGATTCTAAATCTAATTATAAGATAAAAATGAATTTACTCAAAACCTAACCTGATTATATCTTAGTGCAGTTATCGGGCATAAGAAATGACATTATTACAAAACCTAACCTAACTTTTTTCGAAACCGAAAGAAGCGCAACCTAATTTTTTAAAGCTTACTTAATTATAAACCGAATTTTAAGAATCATAACCTTAATAGTATCAAGGCTCATTTGCTTCTAAAGCTTGTTATATTTATTGCTTTATTCAAAACTTAACCAAACTATTTCGTAAGAAATGACATTATAACAAAACCTAACCTAACTTTTTTTCGAACACCGAAAGATGCGCAAAGTAATTTTCTCAAAGCTTGCTTGATTCTAATACCAATTTTAAGTAACATAATATTAACAGTTTCAAGGCTCAATTCATTCCAAATTTGTCAAATTTATTACTTTATTGGAAACTTAACCTAACTTTTTCATAAGAAGTGACATAACAAAACCTAACCTAACTTTTTGAAACTAAAAAACGCAACCTAATTTTTCAAAGCTTACTTGATTATAAACCCAATTTTAAGAACCATAACCTTAACAGATCAAGGCCCAATTGATTCTAAAGCTTGTGATATTTATTAATTTATTTGAAACTTAACCCTATTTCATAAGAAATGACATTATAACGACACCTAACCTAACTTTGTTCTAAACAAAAAGAAGCGCAACCTGATTTTTCAAAGCTTACCTGATTATAAACCCAATCTTAAGACTCATAATCTTAACAGATCAGGGCTTAATTGGTTCTAAAGCTTTTCATATTTGTTTAAAACTTAATCTAAGTATTTCATAAGAAATGACATTATTATGAAACCTAACCTAACTTTTTACGAACACCGAAAGATGCGCAAACTAATTTTTTCAAACCATACTTGATTCTAAACCCAATTTTAAGGAACATAACTTTAACAATATTGGGGTCAAGTGATTCTAAAGGTTGTCATATTTATTAGTTTATTTGAAACCTAACCTAACTATTTCGTAAGCAATGACATTATAACAAAACCTAACCTAACTCTTTTCAAACACCGAAAAAAACGTAACTTGATTTTTCAATGTTTACTTGATTATGAACCCAATTTTAAGACTTATAACCTTAACAGACCAAGGGTCAATTGATTCTAAAGCTTTTCATATTTATTTAAAGCTTAACCTAAGTATTTCATAAGAAATGACATTATTACGAAGCGCAACCTAATTTTTCAAAGCATACTTGATTCAAAACCCAATTTTAAGAAACATAACTCTAACAGTAGTAGAGGTCAATTAATTTTAAAGGTTGTCATATTTATTACTTTAGTCAAAACTTAACCTAACTATTTCATAAAAAATGACATTATAACGAAACCTAACCACAACTTATTACAAACACCGAAAGAAGCGCAACCTAAATTTTCAAAGCTTATTTGATTATAAACCCAATTTTAAGAATCATAAGCCTAACAGATCAGGGCTCAATTGATTCTAAAGCTTTTCATATTTATTCGCAACTTAACCTAACTATTTCATAAGAAATTAAAATATAACAAAACCTAACCTAACCTTTTTTGAAACTGAAAGAAGGGCAACCTAATTTTTGAAAGCTTACTTGATTATAAACCCAATTTAAAAAATCATAACCTTAACAGTATCAAGGCCCATTTGCTTCTAAAGCTTGTTATATTTATTACTTTATTCGAAACCTAACCAAACTATTTCGTAAGAAATGACATTATAACAAAACCTAACCTAACTTTTTTCGAACACCGAATGATGCGCAAAATAATTTTCTCAAAGCTTGCTGATTCCAAAAACCAATATTGAGTAACATAACCTTAACAGTTTCAGGGCTTAATTGATTTTGAAGCTTGTCATATTTATTACTTTATTGGAAACTTAACCTAACTTTTTCATAAGAAATAACAACAAAACCTAACCTAACTTTTTTTGAAACCGAAACAAGCGAAACCTAATTTTTCAAAGCTTACTTGATTAATTAAATAAAAATAATTTTTAAATTTTTTTTAAATTTTTTTTTTTTTTTAAAATATAATTTTAATTTTAAAAATTTTTATAAAAATATAATATTTTTTTTTAAAAAAAAAATTAAATTTTATTTTATAATTAAAAAAATTATAATATTATATAAATTATTTAATGTTTTTCATGTTAATTGAAACTTAATCTAACCATTTCGTAAGAAATGACATATTAACGAAACCCAACCTAACTTTTTACGAACACCGAAAGATGCGCAAACTAATTTTTCAAAGCATACTTGATTCTAAACCCAATTTTAAGGAACATAATTTTAACAATATTGGGGTCAATTGATTCTAAAGGTTGTCATATTTATTAGTTTATTTGAAACCTAACCTAACTATTTCGTAAGCAATGACATTATAACAAAACCTAACCTAACTTTTTTTCAAACACCGAAAAAAACGCAACCTGATGTTTCAATGTTTACTTGATTATGAACCCAAATTTAACACTTATAACCTTAACAGACCAAGGGTCAAATGATTTTAAAGCTTTTCGTATTTATTCTAAACTTAACCTAAGTATTTCATAAGAAATGACATTATTACGAAACGCAACCTAATTTTTCAAAGCATACTTGATTACCCAATTTATGAATTAATTAATATAAAATATTTATTTATAAATTTTTTTATTTTTCCAACAAAATAAAGAAAAAAATAATTAAATTAAAATTTTTTAAAAAAAAAAAAAAAAAAAAAAAAAAAAAATTAAAAAAAATAAAATTAAAAAAAAATTAAAAAATTTTAATTTTAAAAAAAAAAAAAAAAAAAAAAAAAATAAAAAAAAAAAAAAAAAAAAAAAAAAAAAATAAAAAATAAAAAAAAAAAAAAAAAATAAAAAAAAAAAAAAAAAAAAAAAATAAAAAAAAAAAAAAAAAAAAAAAAAAAAAAAAAAAAAAAAAAAATTTAAAAAAATTTAAAAATATTAAAAAAAAAAAAAAAAAAAAAAAAAAAAAAAAAAAAAAAAAAAAAAAAAAAAAAAAAATAAAAAAAAAAAAAAAAAAAAAAAAAAAAAAAAAAAAAAAAAAAAATAAAAAATAAAACCCAATTTTAAGAAACATAACTCTAACAGTAGTAAAGGTCAATTGATTCTAAAGGTTGTCATATTTATTACTTTATTCGAAACTTAACCTAACTATTTTCATAAGAAATGACATAATAACAAAACCTAACCTAACTTTTTTCAAACACCGAAACAAGCGCAACCTGATTTTTTAAAGCTTACTTGATTATAAATCCAATTTTAAGACTCATAACCTTAACAGATCAGGGGTCAATTGATTCTAAAGATTTTCATATTTATTCGAAACATAACCTCACTATTTCATAAGAAATGACGTTATAACGAAACCTAACCTAACATTTTTTGAATGCCAAAAGATGCGCAAACTAATTTTTTCAAAGCTTGCTTGATTCTAAAACCAATTTTAAGTAACATAATCTTAACAGTTTCAGGGGTCTATTGATTCTAAAGCTTGTCATATTTATTACTTTATTCCAAAGTTAACCTAACTATTTCATAAGAAATGACATTATAACAAAATTTAACCTAACTTTTTCTTGAAACCGAAAAAACGCAATCTAATTTTTCAAAGCTTATTTGATTATAAACCCAATTTTAAGAATCATAACCTTAACAGATCAGGGCTCAATTGATTCTAAAGCTTTTCATATTTATTCGAAACTTAACCTCACCATTTAATAAGAAATGACTTTATAACGAAACCTAACCTACCTTTTTTTTGAAACCGAAAAAACACAACCTAATTTTTTAAAGCTTACTTGATTCTAAACCCAATTTTCAGAATCATAACCTTAACATATCAAGGCTCAATTGATTCTAAAGTTTGTCATATTTATTCAAAACATATCCTAATTATTTCATAAGAAATGACATTATTACGAAACTTAACCTAACTTTTTTAAGAACACCGAAAGATGCGCAAACTAATTTTTTCAAAGCATACTTGATTCTAAACCCAATTTAAAAAAACATAACTTTAACAGTATTGGGGTCAATTGATTCTAAAAGTGGTCATATTTATTACTTTAGTCGATACTTAACCTAACTATTTCATAAAAAATGACATTATAACAAAACCTAACCACAACTTATTACAAACACCGAAAGAAGCGCAACCTAATTTTTGAAAGCTTACTTGATTATAAACCCAATTTTAAAAATCATAACCTTCACAGTATCAAGGCCCATTTGCTTCTAAAGCTGGTTATATTTATTACTTTATTCGAAACCTAACCGAACTATTTCGTAAGAAATGACATTATAACAAAACCTAACCTAACTTTTTTCGAACACCGAATGATGCGCAAAATAATTTTCTCAAAGCTTGCTGATTCCAAAAACCAATATTGAGTAACATAACCTTAACAGTTTCAGGGCCTAATTGATTTTAAAGCTTGTCATATTTATTACTTTATTGGAAACTTAACCTAACTTTTTCATAACATAACTTTATTTGAAACCGAAACAAACGAAACCTAATTTTTCAAAGCTTACTTGATTATAAATCCAATTTTAAGAATTATAACCTTAACAGATCAGGGCTTAATTTCTTCTAATGTTTTTCATGTTAATTCGAAACTTAATCTAACCATTTCGTAAGAAATGACATTATAACGAAACCCAACCTAACTTTTTACGAACACCGAAAGATCCACAAACTAATTTTCAAAGCTTACTTGATTATAAACCCAATTTTAAGAACCATAACCTTAACAGTATCAAGGCTCATATGCTTCTAAAGCTTGTTATATTTATTGCTTTATTCGAAACTTAACCAAACTATTTTGTAAGAAATGACATTATAACAAAACCTAACCTAACTTTTTTTTCGAACACCGAAAGAAGTGCAATCTAATTTTTTCAAAGCTTGTTTGATTTTAAACCCAATTTCACGAAACATACTTGATTCTAAATTTAATTATAGAAAATGACTGACTTGATCCATAGGAACATAACCAACTAATTAAAAAAAAAGTTTTACAAAGCAATCTGCGATTAATAGTAAATAAACCGCACGCAATTGCTTCCCAAGCCAACTTCCTATTACCTAACCCAACTTTTAATTGTTTTCTCGGGGCGTTTACTAGTGAATCTAATCCAAAAAAATTCAATTGTTTTCTCCTAATTGTATGCGTTAAGAAATCGCAGCCAACTAAGCAGGAGCTAAAACAGAAGTCGTAATCCTTCCGATCGTGTGAGGTAAGAAAAAAAAAGGTAGTTGTTAATTTTCATTTATTTTATTTCTTAGGATTTTAAGTTTACGCCTATGCAACGTAATCGGGTACGTTATGCGAAACGAGCGGCTCGAACACCTGACCGTTTCCACGGCACCCACGATCTCGACGGAAAAATGCAACCCGACGAAATTTTCGCGTTTTCACGCGCTTTTTTTCGCGCGTACTGCCTAGTTGGGGTGCGCAAGCGGTCGTGGTACGATGTGCCGCTCGCGGCCGCTCTCGCACCGAACTATTCCGTTAATGATCTTTGTAAGATGACTAGGAAAATGACTCGTAGTTTATGTTATATTGCCCCCGTAATTAGTAAGTGGTTGTTCTTAGACGATGCCGCCTTTGCTTACTCTGATTTTTATTCTTTATGGCCAATTTCAACTTTTATTATCATTATTTTCGAGATGGACAAGAATTCAATTTAATTACTTAATTCGGAGACAAGTTTAAACGTGCGCGCTCGCTACACAGAAACAGATACGAATTCATAAGGGTTACGGGGGACAAGTGTTTTTGAAATTAATATCTACTATAGTATGTGCGCCATACAGTAGGCATGTGGTTTCCATTTTTTGTCGCCTCAAGACATATGCGTTTCAACTGTTTTTTTCCTGGTCGCTACGCGCTACCATCGGGCGAAGAACTAATACATTAACGATCTCTCTTAATTTCCTTATTTGTTTACGATTTTGACAGACTATCGACACTCCAATTTCCGCCTGCCCTCGGCTTTTAGTTTTATTAAAAGTCGAAGCGTTCGAGCATCTAAATCAGAATTTGGCAGATGCGTTTAAAAATTAAGACGGCCGAGAAACAATATCGCGTCACCTAATAGGCGTGGCTTAAATAAAGCATCAAGTTGGTTATGAACACAAACAAAATTTGGAATTTAAAAAATTTCGTCACACACTGTACAAAAACTCGAGTCACCTCAGAGCAATTAGTAATTCAATTGTTTTCAATGCCGCCGTAACGATTCATCAATGCTAATCTAGTGAGCCATGAACATTTATGCCACCTAATCTAATACCCACAAATCTAGTTAGCTGTGAACAATTGTATTGTTTCCATAGCCAACTACAACAGTAATAAAATACGAATAAATCGCATTTTTAAACTTTCACAGCCACCTACATACTTTATTTATTACTAAGTAAGCTTTGTAAATTTTGAGTTTTAGTAAAATAAATTAGGTGATAGCGTTCAATCAGTAGGCGTTGATAAAATATTGACAGCTAATTATTAATTGTTTAAAAAAATTACGTAAATTGTTAGAGAATGACTGGACCACTTTGGATTATTAGAAATGCAAATTCCGACATCAAATTAAGAAATTGGCGAAGAAAAGTAGAAAAAAACGCAGATCAGATGCAGATGAAGAATGAAGAAATTGAAGAAGAGATTCTATTAATGTAAGAGGAAAAAAATGAATAAACAATATAAAATAGAAAAGAAGAATGAAGAAAAAAAAAGATAAGTAACTCAAAACAACAACAAAAATAAATTCAATGAAGAAAATGATCAAAACCAACAATTTTTATTATTTGAAGAATAGAAGAAGGTAACGGCTTAAGATAAATAAAAGAAATTCAGAAAACCATGCTCCATTAAGTGTTAACTAAGATGAAGAGTGAAGAAATCAAGAAGAAAGTTTTGGAATTATATTTGTATAACAAACAAAATGAAAATATTGAAGAATAAGTGAGGTTAAGTGCAACAACAGAAAAATTCAAATTTACATAAAGAAGAAAGAAGAATGGAAAAAAACACAAAAAACGTTTTATCAAGAAGGAAAGAAGAATAAAGATTGGAAAGAGGAAACGGTTGAAACGTAAAATATCTTAGTAGGTCATTTAAAGTTAAATAGATCATGAAAATGAAGAAAATGCCCTTAACTTATATGTTGTGCTCAAATCTTCAACGCAATAAAATGCTAATGAAAATTTTAAAGAAGAAACCTAGACGTTGAATAAAAAAAAAACACGAATAGGAAGCGTTAAAAAATCTTACAAAAATTTAACAAAAATAAAAAATAAAGACTCTCAAGAAGAAGAAACTGCAAAAATATAGACGAAGATACGTAAATAAGTTCAACAACAAAGAAAAAAAATAAAATTAAGAAGAATTAAAATCCGGTAAAAAAAAATATTAGTTGTCGTATAAAGTATAACATAAAAAGAAGAAAGTGAAGAATTGGGTCTACGAAATCGTAGTAGGCTAAAACTAACAAATTTATTAAGTTTTCCGTCAAGTGAAATTTAACAACACAAATTTTAGTACAAATTAAAGAAGAAGAATGAAGATGTGGAAGAAGAAAGTGTAAGAAGATTTTTGATGTTATTTTACTAGGTCGGTTTAACGTGAGAACTAAAAATGACAAATATGTTTTGAACTTTTACGGAGTAAGAGATTATAATGTATGAGTTTAAAAAAAAAAAAAAAAAAAAAATATTTTTATTTATAAATATAATTTTTATTTTTATTTTTTAAAAATTTATAAAAAAAAAAAAAAAATTTAAAATTTTTTTTTATTTTTTTTTTTAATTTAAATATTCAACAATGACGGATATAAGTGTGGCATAAATTTTAACATAAAAAGACAAATGTAAAATAAAGTTATCCAACTAATACCTCCCAGCTATAAAGTTTAACGTAGAGAATGAAGAATGAAGACTAAGGAAGAAAATAATTCACACGTACCTACACTTTTTTAGAACTTTGCTTAAGTTTACAAAAAACAACAAAAAGCTGTTTGTATTAGGTGTAATGTAAAAAACCAGAAGAAGAATGAAGATACTGAAGAAGAAAATATTTCAAGCGTTTAGTTTTTTAGGCGTAGTTGAAGCTTACAAATGTGTTAGTCAACCAAAAAAAAACAGTGTAACAGTGTTGTGTAAATCGTACTATTGAAAAAAAAAAGAAGAATGAAGGTTTCAAAAGAAGAAAAATGTTTGAATTTTACAGAGTAAATTCAGCAATACCATAACATAAACTTTAATATAAAAAACAAACGTAGAATAAAGTTATACCAACTAACACCTTGTAACATCAAGTTGAACGTAAAAACTGAAGAATGAAGATACTAAAGAAGAAAGTAATTTAAATGCACCTAAACTTTTTTAAAAGTTTGTGAGAGTTTTCGAACTTGGTCAACGACGAAAATAAAAAATATTGTGTTATATCAGGTATAATGTAGAAAACCAAAGGAAGAAAGAAGATACTAAAGAAGAACTACTTCAAACGTTTAGTTTTTAAGCGTTAGCGAGTTCACGGATTTGTTACTCAACAAAAAAATGATTTAATATAGAAAGAAAAGAAGAATGATAATTTTGAAGAAGAAAAAATGTTGTTTGAATTATAGAGTAGACTCAAAATGATGAAATATACTGTGTATACTTTAATATAAAAAAGAAACATAAAATGAATTTATCCTATTAACACCTTCTAGCATCAAGTTTAACGTAAAAACTAAGAATGAAGATAATAAAAAAATTTGTTTAATTAGGTGTAATGTGAAAAAAAAAAGAATGAAGATAGTGATGAAGAAAATACTTCAAAGGGCGTTGCTTGACTTTACGAATTTGTTACTCATAAAAAAATATGTTGACGGAAAATACTGTGGGATAGACTTTAATATAACTAACAAACATAAAATGAAGTTATCCTATTAACACCTTGTAGCATCAAGTAAAAAACAAAAGAAGAATGAAGATACTAAAGCAGTAAGTGATTAAATTGTACCCACACTTATTTTAGAAGTTTGTTACAGTTTTCGAACTTGAACAACAACGAAAACAAAAAATTTTTTAGGTGTAATGTAGAAAACCAAAAGGAAGAAAGAAGATACTGAAGAAGAAAACACTTCAAACGTTCAGATTTTTAGGCGTTGCTTGAGTTTACGGATTTGTTACTCAACAAAAAAATGATGTACTATAAAGAAAGAAAAGAAGAATAAAGAAGAAAAATGTTGTTCGAGTTTACGGAGTAAGTTCAACAATGACGTAATATACTATGGGATAGACTTTAATATAAAAAACAGATATAAAATGAAGCTATTCTATTAACCCCTTGTAGCATCAAGTTGAACGTAAAAACTAAAGAATGTGTAATGTAAAAAAAGCAAAAGAAGAATGAAGATACTAAAGCAGTAAGTGATTAAATTGTACCCACACTTTTTTTGAAGTTTGTTATAGTTTTCGAACTTGAACAACAACAAAAAATGTGTTAGGTGTAATGTAGAAAACCAAAAGGAAGAAAGAAGATACTGAAGAAGAAAACACTTCAAATGTTCAGTTTTTTAGACGTTGCTTGAGTTTACGGATTTGTTACTCAATAAAAAAATGATGTACTATAAAAAAAGAAAAGAAGAATAAAGAAGAAAAATGTTGTTCGAGTTTACGGAGTAAGTTCAACAATGACGTAAATACTATGGGATAGACTTTAATATAAAAAAAATATAAAAGTTATTCTATTAACCCCTTGTAGCATCAAGTTGAACGTAAAAACTAAAGAATGTGTGAATGTGTAAAAAAAGCAAAAGAAGAATGAAGATTCTAATTCCAATGTATCCACACTTTTTTAGAAGTTTGTTAGAGTTAGTGTAATGAAGAAAACCAAAAGGAAGAAAGAAGATACTGAAGAAGAAAATACTTTAAATGTTCAGTTTTTTAGGTGTTGCTTGAGTTTACAGTTTTCTCATCAAAAAATTATGTTGTAATATAAAAAAAAAGAAGAATGAAGACTTTGAAGAAGAAAAATGTTGTTTAAGTTTACGTAGTAAGTTCAACAATAACGGAAAATACTGCAGGATAAACTTTAATATAACAAACAAACATAAAATAAAGTTATTCCATTAAAACCTTGTAGTATCAAGTAAAAAAACAAAAGAAGAGTAAAAATATTAAAGCAGTAAATGATTAAATTGTAGCCACAGTTTTTTAGAAGTTTGTTAGAGTTTTTGAACTTGAACAACGACGAAAACAAAAAATTTGTTAGGTGTAATAAAGAAAACCCAAATGAAGAAAGAAGATACTGAAGAAGAAAACACTTCAAATGTTCAGTTTTTAGGCGTTGCTTGAGTTTACGGATTTGCTACTCAACAAAAAAATGATGTAATATAAAAAAAGAAAAGAAGAATGAAGATTTTGAAGTAGAAAAATGTTGTTCGAGTTTACGGAGTAAGTTCAACAATCACGGAAATACTGTGGGATAGACGTTAATATAAAAAACAAAAATAAAATGGTGTTATTCTATCAACCCCTTGTAGCTTCAAGTTAAACGTAAAAACTAAAGAATGAAGATACTAAAAAAGTGTGTTGAATTACATGAAATGTAAAGAAAAACAAAAAAAGAATGAAGATACTCAATCACATTTTTTGGAAGTTTATGAGAGTTTTCGAACTTGATCAACGACGAAAAAAAAATACTGTGTTCTATTAAGCGTAACGTAAAAAACTAAAAAAAGAAAGAAGATACCGAAGAAGAAAATACTTCAAATTTTCAGTTTTTTAGGCGTTGCTTGAGTTTACGGTGTTTTACATAACAAAAAAAAAGATGTAATATAAAAAAAAAGAAGAATGAAGATTTTGAAGAAGAAAATGTTGTGTGAGTTTACAGAGTGGTATAAACTTTAATATAAAAAACAAACATAAAATGAAGTTATCCTATTAACATCTTGTAGCATCAAGTTGAACATAAAAACTAAAGAATAAAGATATTTAATAAAATGTGTTGAGTTAGATGTAATGTAAAAAAAGCAAAAGAAGAATGAAGACTCTAATTCCAATGTATCCACACCTTTTTAGAAGTTTGTTAGAGTTTTCGGACTTGATCACCCACGAAAACAAAAAATACTGTGTTATATTAGATGTAATGAAGAAAGAAAAAGGAAGAAAGAAGATACTGAAGAAGAAAATACTTCAAACAATCAGTTTTTAAGTGTGCTTGAGTTTACGGATCTTTACACAACAACAAAAAAATGTAATATAATATATGTAAAGAATGAAGATTTAGAAGAAGAAAAATGTTGTTTGAGTTTACGGACTAAGTTCAACAATGACGGAAAATACTGCGAGATAGCGTTAAATATAAAAAACAGAAATAAAATGTAGCACCTGTTAGCATCAAGTTGAACGTAGAAACTAAAAATGAAGATACTAAGAAAGTGTGTTGAATTAGGTGTAATGTAAAAAAAAAAATAAAAGAAGAATGAAGATACTGAAACACACTTTTTTAGTAGTTAGAGTTTTCGAAATCGATTAACGACGAAAACAAGAATTACTGTGTTATATTAGGTGTAATGAAGAAATCCAAAAGGAAGAAAGAAGATACCGAAGAAGAAAATACTTCAAACATTCAGTTTTTTAGGTGTTACTAGAGTTTACAGATTTGTTACTCAACATAAAAAATGATGTTGTAATATAAAAAGAGAAAAGAAGAATGAAGATTTTGAAGAAGAAAAATGTTGTTTGAGTTTACGGAGTATTGAAGGAAACTTTAATACAAAAACAAACGTACAATTAAAAAAATGAAGATCGAAGATAGTTTTTAAAAAAGTTATTAGATTGTAGCAGGCTTAGAAAAACAAAATACGCGTATGTTTATGTACAAAGTCGTATACGAGGTGCGTTCGTAATTAAACCTTAAATTCGCAAACAAAAACGAAAGTGACGAAGAAAAAATGAAAACATGTGACGGTCGTTCGATTTCATTGAGTACGAAATCGTGACTGGGTAGCGAACTGCGAAAAGATGTTAAACTTGTTATAAATAAAGAACGAAAAATGCCATTAACGATTGACAAAGTAAAAATTCTGAACTATCTGAATTAGGCAGTTACAACGCGGCAAGACAAAAGAAGTTGGCGGCCTAACAAAAGATGAACGTTTTTGTCGGAACATTTCGGCGACAGCAGCCGAAAATATGCATATAATGTATGTCTGTTAGCTGGGCGGCTTTTGACGAATCGAACGACTGATTTTGGCCTACTTCGTCGATTTTTTTTCCACGGCCAACTTGTAAACTTGCAAGTTTGCCGTATTTACCATAACTTGTTCAAATGCGAACCGAAAATCATCATTTATCACAAGCTTGCGGCTGTTCGCGACGTCTACTTATACTATTATGAACTGGTGTCCAACTTCACCAGAGGGTGTTACGACCTTTCGGGGGCGACTTAGTTTCGCAATAATACTCTTAGAGCGGTTCGTTAGCGGCTTTAGACGTTTAATAATTCAACTACAAAACTTAAGATCGTAGTTGGCCCACCATCGCAAAACAAAAGCATAACACCTTTCACGGCCTACTCTAACAATAATATTAGTCAGGATTAAAGTACTGGGGACAACGACGCAAGGTATTAAGCTAAAATGTACCCTAATGGGGTCATTTGTCAATTTTTTCCTTCTTCGCCCTGTTCAAATATGTCCGCAGATTTAGTTTTCTGATTAATCGCTTATGGTGTGACCGTATTTGCTACTATTCGCAATCGCATTTATTTTCATTACGTTGACCGACAAAAAAAATTAAGATCGGTTTAATTTAATTTTATTGATTTTTTATTAAAAACTTACTTCTTTTGATAATTTTATTTCCGAGCGCTAGAAGGCCATGAAAGTTAATGTTAAAAGCGGCTGTGGACGCCACCTATTTTTAGAAAATTTACTAGTGTTTCGATTTCAATGAAATTACACTGTATCAGTAGTTTAATCTTCAATTTCTTCATTTTCAATTTGAGATATGTAACTGTATTACTTAGTTTTCTTCAATCACCATAAGCCAACCCACTAAAGCATTTCTTCTTTCATTCTTCTTTTGCTTAATACACAAGAACGTCTTTCATCATTCTTCGTTCAAACGGAACCTACAATTTTCAACGCTTTCAGGACCTTCTTCTTCTTCAGCTTCTTTCTTAATCTTTAGCATTGTTCATATTAAATCTTCATCATCTTAAATACTATAATACCGTCAATTTTCTTTTGTTTTACATCAAACATATCAGATCATTTCAGCATTCTCTTCTTTTAATAATTTTATTTCCGAGCGCTAGGAGG
Source organism: Abscondita cerata (assembly GCA_030710515.1). NCBI lineage: Eukaryota > Metazoa > Arthropoda > Insecta > Coleoptera > Lampyridae > Abscondita > Abscondita cerata. The sequence goes on from JALBCR010000267.1 coordinate 436,659, forward strand.
CCATGAAAGTTAATGTTAAAAGCGGCTGTGAACGTCACCTATTTTTTTTAGAAAATTTACTAGGATTTCGATTTCAATGATATCACACTGTATCAGCAAATTTTTCTTCAATTTCTTCATTTTCAATTTCAGATATGTAACTGTATTAGTTAGTTTTCTTCAATCACCAAAAGCCAACCCACTAAAGCATCTCTTCTTTCATTCTTTTTTTGTTTAATACACAAGAACTTCTTTGAACATTCTTCGTTCACACAGAACCTACAATTTTCAACGCTTTCAGGATCTTCTTCTTCTTCAGCTTCTTTCTTAATCTTTAGCATTGTTCATATTAAATCTTCATCATTTTAAATACTTTCATTTCTTTACAACTTTCTTTTGTTTTTATATCAAACATATCCGATCATTTCAGCATTCTCTTCTTTTAATAATTTTATTTCCGAGCGCTAGAGGCCATGAAAGTTAATGTTAAAAGCGGCTGTGGACGCCACCTATTTTTTTTAGAAAATTTACTAAGATTTCGATTTCAATGAAATCACACCGTATCAGTAATTTATTCTTCAATTTCTTTATTTTCAATTTCAGATATGTAACTGTATTAGTTAGTTTTCTTCAATCGCCAAAAGCCAACCCAGTAAAGCATTTCTTCCATTCATATCTACATTCTACTTTTTTTAATACACCAGAACGTCTTTCATTTTTCTTCGTTTAAACAGAATCTACAATTTTCAACGCTTTCAGAATCTTCTTCTTCTTCTTCAGCTTCTTTCTTAATCTTCAGCATTGTTCATATTAAATCTTCATCATCTTAAATACTTTCATACCGTCAATTTTCTTTTGTTTTATATCAAACATATTCGATCATTTCAGCATTCTCTTCTTTTTAATAATTTTATTTCCGAGCGCTAGAAGGCCATGAAAGTTAATGTTAAAAGCGGCTGTGGACGCCACCTATTTTTTTTAGAAAATTTACTAAGATTTCGATTTCAATGAAATCACACTGAATCATCAAATTCTTCTTTAATTTCTTCATTTTCAATTTCCGATATGTAACTGTATTAGTTAGTTTTCTTCAATCGCCAAAAGCCAACCTAGTAAAGCATTTCTTCCATTCATATCTACATTCTACTTTTTTTAATACACCAGAACGTCTTTCATTTTCTTCGTTTAAACAGAATCTACAATTTTCAACGCTTTCAGAATCTTCTTCTTCTTCTTCAGCTTCTTTCTTAATCTTCAGCATTGTTCATATTAAATCTTCATCATCTTAAATACTTTCATACCGTCAATTTTCTTTTGTTTTTATATCAAACATATTCGATCATTTCAGCATTCTCTTCTTTTTAATAATTTTATTTCCGAGCGCTAGAAGGCCATGAAAGTTAATGTTAAAAGCGGCTGTGGACGCCACCTATTTTTTTTAGAAAATTTACTAAGATTTCGATTTCAATGAAATCACACTGAATCATCAAATTCTTCTTTAATTTTTTCATTTTCAATTTCCGATATGTAACTGTATTAGTTAGTTTTCTTCAATCACCAAAAGCCAACCCAGTAAAGCATTTCTTCCATTCATATCTACATTCTTCTTTTGTTTAATACATTAGAACGCCTTTCATTTTTCTTCGTTCAAACAGAACCTACAATTTTCAACGCTTTCAGGATCTTCTTCTTCTTCTTCAGCTTCTTTCTTAATCTTTAGCATTGTTCATATTAAATCTTCATCATCTTAAATACTATAATACCGTCAATTTTCTTTTGTTTTTACATCAAACATATCAGATCATTTCAGCATTCTCTTCTTTTTAATAATTTTATTTTCGAGCGCTAGGAGGCCATGAAAGTTAATGTTAAAAGCGGCTGTGAACGTCACCTATTTTTTTAGAAAATTTACTAGGATTTCGATTTCAATGAAATTACACTGAATCTGTAATTTATTCTTCAATTTCTTTATTTTCAATTTCAGATATGTAACTGTATTAGTTAGTTTTCTTCAATCACCATAAGCCAACCCACTAAAGCATCTCTTCTTTCATTCTTTTTTTGTTTAATACACAAGAACTTCTTTGAACATTCTTCGTTCAAACAGAACCTACAATTTTCAACGCTTTCAGGATCTTCTTCTTCTTCTTCAGCTTCTTTCTTAATCTTTAGCATTGTTCATATTAAATCTTCATCATCTTAAATACTTTCATACCGTCAATTTGCTTTTGTTTTTATATCAAACATATCCGATCATTTCAGCATTCTCTTCTTTTTAATAATTTAATTTCCGAGCGCTAGGAGGCCATGAAAGTTAATGTTAAAAGCGGCTGTGAACGTCACCTATTTTTTTTAGAAAATTTACTAGGATTTCGATTTCAATGAAATCACACTGTATCAGCAAATTCTTCTTTAATTTCTTTATTTTCAATTTCAGATATGTAACTGTATTAGTTAGTTTTCTTCAATCACCTAAAGCGAACCCACGAAAGCATTTCTTCCATTCATATCTTCATTCTTCTTTTGTTTAATACACAAGAACGTCTTTCATTTTTCTTCGTTCAAACAGAACCTTCATGATCTTATTCATTTCTTCAGCTTCTTTCTTAATCTTCAGCATTGTTCATATTAAATCTTCATCATCTTAAATACTTTAATAGCGTCAATTTTCTCTTGTTTTTATATCAAACATTTCCGATCATTTCAGTATTCTCTTCTTCTTTATCTTCATTCTTCGTTTTTCTTGTTACACATAATACATTACTGTTTTCATTGGGTTTTTAAAGCTAATTACATCAGAAATCTTCTACACTCTAAACTTCTTCTTTTCAATATCTTCATTCTTCATTTTTATTTAAAATATTATTTCACGTATATTTTCTTATAGATACAATATTAAAAATCCTTTAAGTTTCTATAATTTTCTTCAGTATATTTACTCTAAAAAATATCTAAATTCTTCACCACTTCCAGCATTTATCTCAATTGACATCTTCATTCTTCTTTTGTTAAAATACAAGTTACTTAGTTGTTGAATTTAATATCGCACTCACGTATTTGTATAAAAAACAGCTTATAAAAATTTATGTTTTCTTCTTTCTTCTTTAGATTCTTCATTGTTCTTTAATATATTTAATTTCTTAGGTTAAGGCTAATCTTTTTTTGGCATTTTCTTCAATGCCTTTATTCTACATTACAATGTTCAACTAATACCTGAACGCTCATCTTCGTTTTTCTTCATTTCTTCAAACATTTTTAAGTTTTTTTGTTAAACTTGTTACATTTGCACTTTTATTATTTTCGTTCGATTTGAAATTATTGACACCAGTTCGGCGTAAATTACAAATATTTTATTCTAGTTTTGTAGACTATATTTATTTGCATCAAGGCACTCTAAGACTTAATCTTACGGTTTTTGCGTAATCAAGTACGCCGTAAAATCATATAGCCGTTAGAAGTGTGTATTCAACTTTGTCTCAGACAAACTAGGTTTTGTAACAAAGAAATTTTTCCAAGGCATACCAAGATGAGGTACTAAGAGATTTTTGACACTTATCACCAATAAAAAGTGTCTAAATTTTCAACCCGTTTGGCGTAAACTACAAATATTTTATATTAGTTTTGAAGAGTAACTTTCAAGGCACTCTGAGACTTGATCTTTTGACCGCATTATTCCTTTGTGTAATCAAGTACAGCGTCAAAAAAATGGCGTTGTGAGTATGTGTTCGACTTTGGCCCAGAGTTGTAATTGGGGAATTTTAAGACTCATTTCTAAAGAAATGTTTCCAAATTTTCAGTTAGGAAATTTTTGAGACCCATTCGGCGTAAACTGAGACTTGATCTATTGATCACATTATTCAAGAACACAATTAAGATAGTGGGCGACTTGGTCTCAGAGAACGCGTATTCCAACACGGTTATGTGACAAATACATTTTTCCCAAGCATACCAAGATTAATTATGTTTTTCGGTAGTTGCTGGGAAATTTTGAGACTTACCTCCCAAGAAAATTTTCTAAATTTTCACTTTGGAGATTTTTGAGACAATTTCGACGTAAATTACAATTATTTTATGCTAGTTTTGAAGAAAATCTGATATTTTTATCGTGATTTCAACGCACTCTGAGACTTGATCTTACATGCGCATCATTCATTTGCATAATCAAGTACACCGTAGAAGACTTTGTCTCAGGGAACTCGTACACCAACTCGGATTTGTGACAAAACATACCAAGGTCAATTATACCTTTCTTAGTATTTGGGGATTTTTGAGACTTATCTCCAAAGAAAAGTTTCTAAAATGTGCCGAGATGATTGTGTGTTTGGAGATTTTTGAGACTCGTTCTGTGTAAACCGCAAATATTTTACTTTGGTTTTGAAGACATTTTTATTTTTATCGTGACACTCTACGACCATACATTTTAAATGAGGATTTTTGAGACATATTAAAGTTTCAAATCAACGGAGGATGTTTGTGAGTTTAGAGATTTTTGAGACTCGTTCTGTGTAAGCCGTTACTATTTTCTCTGGTTTTGAAGACGATTTTCCATTTTCATCATAATTTCCAAGGCAGTCTACGACCACATTTTTTGATTGAGAATTTTTGAGACTTATTTCCAATGAAACATTTCTAAAACGTGTCGAGATGATTGTGAGTTTGAAGATTTTTGAGACTCATTTTGGGTAAACCGTAAATATTTTACTCTGGGTTTGAAAACAATTTTATTTTCATCGCGACACTCTACGACCATACTTTTTAATTGAGGATTTTGAGACATATTAAAGTTTCAAAAACGGGATATGTTTGTGAATTTGGAAATTCTTGAGACACGTTCCGTGTAAGCCGTTAATATTTTCTCTGGTTTTGAAGACGATTTTAAATTTTCATCATGATTTCCAAGGCATTCTACGGCCACATTTTTTGATTGAGAATTTTTGAGACTTATCTCCAAAGAAAAATTTCTAAAACGTGTCGAGATGTTTGTGAGTTTGGAAATTTTTGAAACACGTTCCGTGCAAGTCGTTAAAATTTTCTCTTGTTTTGAAGACGATTTTACATTTTCATCATGATTTCCAAGGCACTCTACGGCCACATTATTGTATTGAAAATTGTTGAGACTTATCTCCAATTAAAAAATTTCTAAAACGTGTCGAGATTATTGTGTGTTTGGAGATTTTTGAGATTTGTTCTGTGTAAACCGCAATTATTTTACTCTGGTTTTGAGAACAGTTTCATTTTCATCGGGGCACTCTACGACCACACTTTTATTTGATGATTTTTGAGACATTAAAAGTTATACAAACGGGAGATTTTTGTGAGTTCGGCGATTTTTGAGACACGTTCTGTGTAAACCGCCAATATTTTACTCTGGTTTTGAAAACAGTTTCAATTTTATCGTGACACTCCACGACCAAACTTTTTAATTGAAGATTTTTGAGACATATTAAAGTTTCAAAAACGAGAGATGTTTGTGAGTTAGAAGATTTTTGAGACTCGTTCTGTGTAAGTCGTTAATATTTTCTCTGGTTTTGAAGACGATTTTACATTTTTATCATGATTTCCAAGGCACTCTACGGCCACATTTTTTGATTGAAAATTTTTGAGACTTATCTCCAATTAAAAAATTTCTAAAAACGTACCGAGATGATTGTGTTTGGAGATTTTTGAGACTTGTTCTGTGTAAACCGCAATTATTTTACTCTGGTTTTGAGAACAGTTCCATTTTCATCGGGACACTCTACGACCACACTTTTATTTGAGGATTTTTGAGACATTAAAAGTTAAACAAACGGGAGATTTTTTTGAGTTTGGCGATTTTTGAGACACGTTCTGTGTAAACCGCCAATATTTTACTCTGGTTTTGAAAATAGTTTCATTTTCATCGTGACACTCTACGACCAAACTTTTTAATTGAAAATTATTGAGACATATAAATAGTTTCAAAATCGGGACATGTTTGTGAGTTTGGAGATTTTTGAGACATGTTCCGTGTAAGCCGTTAATATTTTCTTTGGTTTTGAAGACGGTTTTACATATCCATCATGATTTCCAAGGCACTCTACGACCACATTTTTTGATTGAGAATTTTTGAGACTTATCTCCAATAAAAAATTTCTAAAACGTGTCGAGATGATTGTGAGTTTGGAGATTTTTGAAACACGTTCCGTGTAAGCCGTTAATATTTTCTCTGGTTTTGAAGAAGGTTTTACATTTCCAACATGATTTCCAAGGCACTCTACGATTAAATTTTTTGATTTAGAATTTTTGAGACTTATCTCCAATGAAAAATATCTTAAACGTGCCGAGATCATTGTGTGTTTGGTGATTTTTGAGACTCTGGTTTTGAAAACAATTTTATTTTCTTCGTGACAATCTACGACCACACTTTTTAATTGAGGATTTTTGAGACATATTAAAGTTTCAAAAACGGAAGATGTTTGTGAGTTTAGAGATTTTTGAGACTCGTACCGTGTAAACCGCTAATATTTTCTCTGGTTTTGAAGACGATTTTAAATTTTCATCATGATTTCCAAGGCACTCTACGGCCACATTTTTTTATTGAAAATTGTTGAGACTTATCTCCAATTAAAAAATTTCTAAAACGTGCCGAGATGATTGTGTGTTTGGAGATATTTGAGACTTGTTCTGTGTAAACCGCAATTATTTTACTCTGGTTTTGAGAACAGTTTCATTTTCATCGGGACACTCTACGACCACACTTTTATTTGAGGTTTTTTGAGACATTAAAAGTTAAACAAACGGGAGATTTTTTTGAGATTGGCGATTTTTGAGACACGTTCTGTGTAAACCGCCAATATTTTACTCTGGTTTTGAAAACAGTTTCATTTTCATTGTGACACTCTACGACCAAACTTTTTAATTGAAAATTTTTGAGACATATAAATAGTTTCAAAAACGGGACATGTTTGTGAGTTTGCAGATTTTTGAGACATGTTCCGTGTAAGCCGTTAATATTTTCTCTGGTTTTGAAGACGGTTTTACATTTTCATCATGATTTCCAAGACACTCTACGACTACATTTTTTGATTTAGAATTTTTGAGACTTTTCTCCAATGAAAAATGTCTTCAACGTGCTGAGATGATTGTGTATTTGCAGATTTTTGAGACTCGTTCTGTGTAAACCGCAAATATTTTACTCTGGTTTTGAAAACAATTTTATTTTTATCGTGACACTCCATGACCACACTTTTTAATTGAGGATTTTTGAGACATATTAAAGTTTCAAAAACGGGAGATGTTTGTGAGTTTGGAAATTTTTGAAACACGTTCCGTGTAAGTCGTTAATATTTTCTCTGGTTTTGAAGACAATTTTACATTTTTATCATGATTTCCAAAGCACTCTACGACCACATTTTTTGATTGAGAATTTTTGAGACTTATTTCCAATGAAAAATTTCTAAAACGTGTCGAGATGATTGTGAGTTTGAAGATTTTTGAAACTCATTTTGGGTAAACCTTAAATATTTTACTCTGGGTTTGAAAACAATTTTATTTTCATCGTGACACTCCACGACCACAGTTTTTAATTAAGGATTTTTGAAACATATTAAAGTTTCAAAAACGGGAGATGTTTGTGAGTTTAGAGATTTTTAAGACTCGTTCCGTGTAAACCCCTAATATTTTCTCTGGTTTTGACGACAATTTTACATTTTCATCATGATTTTCAAGGCACTCTACAACCACACTTTTTAATTGAAGGTTTCTGAGACATATTAAAGTTTCAAATACGAGAGATGTTTGTGAGTTTGGAGATTTTGAGACTCGTTCTGTGTAAGTGGTTAATATTTTCTCTGGTTTTGAAGACAATTTTACATTTTCATCATATTTTCCAAAGCACTCTACGACTATATTTTTTGATTGAGAATTTTTGAGATTTATCTCCAATGAAAAATTTCTAAAACGTGCCGAGATCATTGTGTGTTTGGTGATTTTTGAGACTAGTTCTGTGTAAACCGCAAATATTTTACTCTAATTTTAAAAACAATTTTATTTTCATCGTGACACTCTACGACTACAGTTTTTAATTGAAGATTTTTGAGACATATTAAAGTTTTAAAAATGGGAGATGTTCGTGAGTTTGGAGATTGTTGAGACTCATTCCGTGTAAACCGCTAATATTTTCTCTGGTTTCGAAGACGATTTTATATTTTTATCATGATTTTCAAGGCACTCTACCACCACATTTTTTAATTAGGAATTTTTGAGACTTACTCCTAAGAAACGTTTCTAAAACGTGCCGAGATAATTATCCGTTCGTAGATTTTTGAGACTCGTTCCTCGTAAACCGCAAATAATCTACTTAGGTTTTGAAGTCGATTTTATATTTTCATCAGGATTTCCAAGGCACTCTACGACCACATTATTTGATTGAGAATTTTTGAGACTTATCTCCAGTGAAAAATTTCTAAAACGTGCCGAAATGATTGTGTGTTTAAAGATTTTTGAGACACGTTCCGTGTAAACCGCTAATATTTACTCTGGTTTTGAAGACGATTTTACATTTTCATCAGGATTTCCAAGGCACTCTACAACCATATTCTTTGATTGAGAATTTTTGAGACTTATCTCTAATAAAAATTTCTAAAACGTGCCGAGATGATTGTGAGTTTAGAGATTTTTGAGACTTGTTCTGTGTAAACCGCAAATATTTTACTCTGATTGTGAAAACAATTTTATTTTCATCCTGAAACTCTACGACCACACTTTTTAATTGAGGATTTTTGAGACGTATTAGGGTTTCAAAAACGGGAGAAGTTTGTGAGTTTGGAGATTTTTGAGACTCGTTCCGTGTAAACCGCTAATATTTTCTCTGGCTTTGAAGAAGATTTTATATTTTCATCATAATTTCAAGGCACTCTACGACCACATTTTTGGTTTCAGAATTTTTGAGATTTATCTCCAATAAAAAATTTCTAAAACGTGCCGAGATGATTGTGAGTTTAGAGATTTTTGAGACTCGTTCTGTGTAAACCGCAATTATTTTACTCTGGTTTTGAGAACAGTTTCATTTTCATCGTGACACTCTGCGACCATACTTTTAATTGAGGATTTTTGAGACATATTAAAATTTCAAAAACGGGAGATGTTTGTGGGTTTAGAGATTTTTAAGACTCGTTCCGTGTAAACCCCTAATATTTTCTCTGGTTTTGACGACAATTTTACATTTTCATCATGATTTTCAAGGCACTCTACAACCACACTTTTTAATTGAAGGTTTCTGAGACATATTAAAGTTTCAAATACGAGAGATGTTTGTGAGTTTGGAGATTTTTGAGACTCGTTCTGTGTAAGTGGTTAATATTTTCTCTGGTTTTGAAGACAATTTTACATTTTCATCATATTTTCCAAAGCACTCTACGACCATATTTTTTGATTGAGAATTTTTGAGATTTATCTCCAATGAAAAATTTCTAAAACGTGCCGAGATCATTGTGAGTTTAGAGATTTTTGAGACTCGTTCTGTGTAAACCGCAAATATTTTACTCTGGTTTTGAAAACAATTTTATTTTCATCGTGACACTCTACGACTACACTTTTTAATTGAAGATTTTTGAGACATATTAAAGTTTCAAATACGAGAGATGTTTGTGAGTTTGGAGATTTTTGAGACTCGTTCTGTGTAAACCGCTAATATTTTCTCTGGTTTCGAAGACGATTTTATATTTTCATTATGATTTTCAAGGCACTCTACCACCACATAATTTTTGATTAGGAATTTTTGAGACTTACTCCTAAGAAACGTTTTTAATTATACGTTTGTAGATTTTTGAGACTCGTTCCTCGTAAACCGCAAACAATCCACTCAGGTTTTGAAGACGATTTTATATTTTCAACAAGGCATTCTGCGATTGGATCTTCGATCTGTTTTTTTTTTGACGTAGATATATCAATTTTTTTATTTTCAAAGCACTCTACGATTTGATCTACCGATCGTATTTTTTTTCGTTGCGTAATCAAGTAAGCCGTGTTAAAAACGAAGTAGGCGGGGCGTATATGCGTTTGTTGGTTTTTTTTTGTCAAAGCACGCCGCGATTTTGTGTGCATTCATGAAATTTGCTAGATAATAATCGTGCGAAACGACAATAATAATAATAATGATAATAATAACAAACGATAATAGATCGTCGGTTTCCCTGAAATTTAAAAGCCCTTCACGGCTGTCTTGTTAGTTAATAATGGAAGCGTATAGAAAATCTATTTAGCGGTTCTAGTGTCACAGTGGCTTAATGACAATTTAATAAAAAACGGAAATGTCAAATTACAATAAGCTGTTAGTGTGAAAATGATATCTTGATGACTTTAAAATTACCGCTTTGATAGTTAACCATGTTGTAATGTAATTCCAACTGGGCCGTTTTGTGTAACTGTGAAGAGCTCGAGGTTATGTCGACCGGGTGTAATTTGACACATGTGCAGTAGAAAATTAGTGCGAGGTTACGCCTATTTGACAATTACCGAATAATGATATGTTTATTACGATGCGGTCGCATGGGAAAAAATTCCGTCGTCGAATTCACGGAAAAATTAATTTGGCAAATGCGCACCCCCTCGCGGTGCCTTATCGAATTAAGATATTCGTCGGTCCTTCGTGATGTACCCTCACTCGGGGGTCTGAGTGGTGGCATTTGTCAACTTTTATATCGGTAATGGGATCATTTGTTCCCGAAACGGGTATCGTTTTCAACGCGGACACTGGACTTGTCCGTACGAATTAACGAAGACAAAATCAAGAGACCCGACCGAATCGAAATTAATCTCTCACCGTTTCGGAGATAATATTAAATTAGGGACGACGTTCATATTTCAGAAACCCGCCACCCTCTTCATCCACCCCCAAACCGAAAAGACATAATACAATTCATACTAATAATAAACAGTGTAGATATTTAGAAAATAGTATCACAAAAGGAAGTTGGAGAGAACAGTGGTGCCAACCGAATGACAAACTAGCTAACTGTGGATCCGACAACCCGATGGCAAAAACTGTGCCGCAAAAACTGGAGCGCAAAAACTTAGAAGCGAGCGTGCAGAATCGAGTATTGCCCGCGGAATAGGGCATGAGGGTGGAAGGAATTAGTTTAGAGGGATCGTTCTCTTTCTCCTTTAATAACCACCCCCCGAACCCCAGAACACGTAAACTTTTCTATTTCCTTCAACTTGCGCAAACCTACGCAAATAGCATTAATTAAACGTTCGATTTGTTTTAACTTTTGACAAAAAAAAGACGCTCCGACGACGCCATATTTGTTACGCTTAAATCGAGAAGGCTTTGATAAACAAAATGTTCTCGGATCTTTTAATGCAATCGCGACGGGAAGATTTTTGTTGTCGATATTTTGAAAGTCGGAATTTTTTAAATTACGCGAAGTTAAAAAAACAAAAGAATTTGTGACGCTCTAAAGCAATCGAGACGGATTTAATCGTGTCTCACAGTTTTTCTAATAACTTTATTAAGTGATCAATTTGCGTCACATGTAGCGGGTTTAAAAGGAACGAAAAAAATTGTTTGTAATAAGAACGAAAATTACCGAAAAATAACATCTAGCAACCTTGGTTAAACAAAGGAGTGTGTACATAGCACACTTGATGCTGTACGCAAATAAAAAAAACTTCCGCACTTCTCCTAAATTTGTTTTTAATTAAATTTTTAAAATTTCAAAAAATTAAATAACATAAAAACATTTTTATTTTCTAACAAAAAGAACTTGTTCCTTAAAAATTTTAGATTAGTAGGCTTTGAAAAAAATTAAAACCGCGCCGACCCCTTTCGTCTCTTTTCTAAAGTTTTTTTAATTTGTTTTGTTAAAATTCAAGAAAATAAAAAAAAAATCCTAGCAATCTCTGTTAAACAAAACAACTTTATTAAAAAAGAAGAATCTACATTTTTATCCTTAAAATTATCGATTAGTAGGCTTTGAAGAATAATAAAATCCGCAACGTCCCCTTTCGTACCCATTTTCTAAAGTTTTTTTTTAATTTGTTTTGTTAAAATTCAAGAAAATGAAAAAAAATCTTAGCAACATCTGTTAAAAAAACAACTTTATTAAAAAGAAGAATCTACATTTTATCCTTAAAAATTATCGATTAGTAGGCTTTGAAGAATAATAAAATCCGCAACGTCCCCTTTCGTACCCATTTTCTAAAGTTTTTTTTAATTTGTTTTGTTAAAATTCAAGAAAATGAAAAAATCTTAGCAACATCTGTTAAAAAACAACTTTATTAAAAAAGAAGAATCTACATTTTATCCTTAAAATTATCGATTAGTAGGCTTTGAAGAATAATAAAATCCGCAACGTCCCCTTTCGTACCCATTTTCTAAAGTTTTTTTTTAATTTGTTTTGTTAAAATTCAAGAAAATGAAAAAAATCTTAACAACATCTGTTAAAAAACAACTTTATTAAAAAGAAGAAACTACATTTTATCCTTAAAAATTATCGATTAGTAGGCTTTGAAGAATAATAAAATCCGCAACGTCCCCTTTCGTACCCATTTTCTAAAGTTTTTAATTTGTTTTGTTAAAATTCAAGAAAATGAAAAAATCTTAGCAACATCTGTTAAAAAACAACTTTATTAAAAAGAAGAATCTACATTTTATCCTTAAAAATTATCGATTAGTAGGCTTTGAAGAATAATAAAATCCGCAACGTCCCCTTTCGTACCCATTTTCTAAAGTTTTTTTAATTTGTTTGTTAAATTCAAGAAAATGAAAAAAATCTTAGCAACATCTGTTAAGAAAACAACTTTATTAAAAAGAAGAATCTACATTTTATCCTTAAAAATTATCGATTAGTAGGCTTTGAAGAATAATAAAAATCCGCGACGTCCCCTTTCGTACCCATTTTCTAAAGTTTTTTAATTTGTTTTGTTAAAATTCAAGAAAATGAAAAAAAAATCTTAGCAACATCTGTTAAAAAAATAACTTTATTAAAAAGAAGAATCTACATTTTATCCTTAAAAATTATCGATTAGTAGGCTTTGAAGAATAATAAAATCCGTGACGTCACCTTTCGTACCCATTTTCTAAAGTTTTTTTAATTTGTTTTGTTAAAATTCAAGAAAATAAGAAAAAAATCTTTAGCAACATCTGTTAAAAAACAACTTTATTAAAAAGAAGAATCTACATTTTATCCTTAAAAATTATCGAGTTAGTAGGCTTGAAGAATAATAAAATCCACGACGTCCCCTTTCGTACCCATTTTCTAAAAGTTTTTTTTAATTTGCTTTGTTAACATTCAAGAAAATGAAAAAAAATCTTAGCAACATCTGTTAAAAAAACAACTTTATTAAAAAGAAGAATCTACATTTTATCCTTAAAATTATCGATTAGTAGGCTTTGAAGAATAATAAAATCCGCGACGTCCCCTTTCGTACCATTTTTCTAAAGTTTTTTTAATTTGCTTTGTTAACATTCAAGAAAATGAAAAAATCTTAGCAACATCTGTTAAAAAAACAACTTTATTAAAAAGAAGAATCTACATTTTATCCTTAATAATTATCGATTAGTAGGCTTTGAAGAATAATAAAATCCGCGACGTCCCCTTTCGTACCCATTTTCTAAAAGTTTTTTTAATTTGTTTTGTTAAAATTCAAAGAAAATGAAAAAATCTTAGCAACATCTGTTAAAAAAACAACTTTATTAAAAAAGAAGAATCTACATTTTATCCTTAAAATTATCGATTAGTAGGCTTTGAAGAATAATAAAATCGAACGTCCCCTTTCGTACCCATTTTCTAAAGTTTTTTTAATTTGTTTTGTTAAAATTCAAGAAAATGAAAAAAAATCTTAGCAACATCTGTTAAAAAAACAACTTTATTAAAAAGAAGAATCTACATTTTATCCTTAAAAATTATCGATTAGTAGGCTTTGAAGAATAATAAAATCCGCAACGTCCCCTTTCGTACCCATTTTCTAAAGTTTTTTTAATTTGTTTTGTTAAAATTCAAGAAAATGAAAAAAATCTTAACAACATCTGTTAAAAAACAACTTTATTAAAAAGAAGAATCTACATTTTATCCTTAAAAATTATCGATTAGTAGGCTTTGAAGAATAATAAAATCCGCAACGTCCCCTTTCGTACCCATTTTCTAAAGTTTTTTTTTAATTTGTTTTGTTAAAATTCAAGAAAATGAAAAAAAATCTTAGCAACATCTGTTAAAAAAACAACTTTATTAAAAAAAAGAAGAATCTACATTTTATCCTTAAAAATTATCGATTAGTAGGCTTTGAAGAATAATAAAATCCGCAACGTCCCCTTTCGTACCCATTTTCTAAAGTTTTTTAATTTGTTTTGTTAAAATTCAAGAAAATGAAAAAAATCTTAACAACATCTGTTAAAAAAAAACAACTTTATTAAAAAGAAGAATCTACATTTTATCCTTAAAATTATCGATTAGTAGGCTTTGAAGAATAATAAAATCCGCGACGTCCCCTTTCGTACCCATTTTCTAAAGTTTTTTTAATTTGTTTTGTTAAAATTCAAGAAAATGAAAAAAAATCTTAGCAACATCTGTTAAAAAAACAACTTTATTAAAAAGAAGAATCTACATTTTATCCTTAAAAATTATCGATTAGTAGGCTTTGAAGAATAATAAAATCCGCGACGTCCCCTTTCGTACCCATTTTCGAAAGTTTTTTTTAATTTGTTTTGTTAAAATTCAAGAAAATGAAAAAAAATCTTAACAACATCTGTCAAAAAAACAACTTTATTAAAAAGAAGAATCTACATTTTATCCTTAAAAATTATCTATTAGTAGGCTTTGAAGAATAATAAAATCACGACGTCCCCTTTCGTACCCATTTTCTAAAGTTTTTTTTTAATTTGTTTTGTTAAAATTCAAGAAAATGAAAAAAAATCCTAGCAATCTCTGTTAAACAAAACAACTTTATTAAAAAGAAGAATCTACATTTTATCCTTAATAATTATCGATTAGTAGGCTTTGAAAAATAATAAAATCCGCGACGTCCCCTTTCGTACCCATTTTCTAAGGCTTTTTATTTTGTTTTAAAAATATCAAAAAAATGAAAAAATAGTCTAACAAAAACAATCTAAATTTTTGTTTAGAAAAAAGTCTACGTTTTTCCCTTAGAAATACTAGATCAGTAGGCTTTGAAAAAAATGAAAAACACATCATTAGGTCTAAATGTTAAATTTCTTAAAAAAATTCAAAGAATTGTAAAAATGTTTACACTTATTCATCAGAAATCCTAAAAATCTTTGTTAAACAAACCGATGCATGGTGTTCTTGATGCTAAAACTTTTTTAACAAAAAGAATTTACATTTTACTCTTCAAATTATAGATTAGGAGGTTTTGAAAAAAATTAAAATCACACGACGACCCCTTAGGTCTTTTTCTAAGATTTTAAAAAAAAAATTCAAGAAAATGCAAAAATAGTTGAACTTATTTATCAAAAATCCTAGGAATCTTTGTTAAACAAAACGATGCATGGCATTCTTGATGCTAAAACTTTTCTAACAAAAAGAATCTACATTTTCCCTAAAAACTATAGATTAGTAGTCATTGAAAAAAATTAAAATCACGCGACGACACCTTTCGTCTTTTTTCTAAAATTTTTTTATTTTATTTAAAGAAATTCAAGAAAATGAATAAATAGTTGAACTTATTTATCAAAAATCCTATTAATCCTTGTTAAACAAAACAATGCATGGCATTCTTGATGCTAATATAAATAAACCAAGCATGGCATTCTTGATGGTAGAACTATTCTAACAAAAAGAATGTACTTTTTATCTTTAAAAATTATAGATTAGTAGGCTTTGAAAAAAATTAAAACCACGTCATGACACCTTTCGACTTTTTTCTAGAGTTTTTTTTTGTTTAAAAAATTCAAGAAAATGAATAAATAGTTAAACTTATTTATCAAAAATCCTATTAATCCTTGTTAAACAAAACAATGCATGGCATTCTTGATGCGATTATAAATCAAACCAAGCATGGCATTCTTGATGCTAGAACTATTCTAACAAAAAGAATGTACTTTTTATCTTTAAAAATTATAAATTAGTAGGCTATGAAAAAATTAAAACCACGTCATGACACCTTTCGTCTTTTTTCTAAAGTTTTTTTTTAATTTGTTTAAAAAGTTCAGGAAAATGAAAAAATAGTTGAACTTATTGATGCTAATGTAAACAAAACCATAATTAGCATTCTTGATGTTGAAACTTTTCTAACAAAAAGAATCTACTTTCAATCCTTAAAAATTAGAGATTAGTAGGCTTTGAAAAAATTAAAACCACGACATGACATCTTTCGTCTTTTTTCTAAGTTTTATTCATTTATCTAAATCATTCAAAAAAATGAAAAATATAATAGAAACTTATTTATAAAAATCCTAGAAATCTTTGTTAAACAAAACAATGCATGGCATTCTTGATGCTAATATAAATAAACCAAGCATGGCATTCTTGATGCTAGAACTATTCTAACAAAAAGAATGTACTTTTATCTTTAAAAATTATAGATTAGTAGGCTTTGAAAAAAATTAAAACCACGTCATGACACCTTTCGTCTTTTTTCTAAAGTTTTTTTTTGTTTAAAAAAATTCAAGAAAATGAATAAATAGTTGAACTTATTTATCAAAATCCTATTAATTCTTGTTAAACAAAACAATGCATGGCATTCTTGATGCCAATATAAATCAAACCAAGCATGGCATTCTTGATGCTAGAACTATTCTAACTAAAAGAATGTACTTTTTATCTTTAAAAATTATAAATTAGTAGGCTAAAAAAAAATTAAAACCACGTCATGACACCTTTCCTCTTTTTTCTAAAGTTTTTTTATTTTGTTTAAAAAAATTCAAGAAAATGAATAAATAGTTAAACTTATTTATCAAAAATCCTATTAATCCTTGTTAAACAAAACAATGCATGGTATTCTTGATGCTGAAACTTTTTAACAAAAAAGAATTTACATTTTACTCTTAAAATTATAAATTAGGAGGTTTTGAAAAAAATTAAAATCACACGATGACCCCTTAGGTCTTTTTCTAAGATTTAAAAAAATTCAAGGAAATGAAAAAATAGTTGAACTTATTTATCAAAATCCTACGAATCTTTGTTAAACAAAACGATGCATGGCATTCTTGATGCTAAAAGTAAACAAAACCATGCATGGCATTCTTGATGCTAAAACTTTTTAACAAAAAGAATTTACATTTTACTCTTAAAATTATAGATTAGGAGGTTTTGAAAAAAATTAAAATCACCCGACAACACCTTTCGTCTTTTTTCAAAAGTTTTTTTATTTTGTTTAAAAAAATTTGAGAAAATTAATAAATAGTTGAACTTATTTATCAAAAATCCTATTAATCCTTGTTAAACAAAACAATGCATGGCATTCTTGATGCTAATACAAATCAAACCAAGCATGGCATTCTTGATGATGGAACTACTCTAACAAAAAGAATGTACTTTTTATCTGTAAAAATTATAGATTAGTAGGCTTTGAAAAAATTAAAACCACGTCATGACACCTTTCGTCTCTTTTCTAAAGTTTTTTTATTTAGTTTAAAGAAATTCAAGAAAATGAATAAATAGTTGAACATATTTATCAAAAATCCTATTAATCCTTGTTAAATAAAACAATGCATGGCATTCTTGATGCGAATATAAATCAAACCAAGCATGGCATTCTTGATGCTAGAACTATTCTAACAAAAAGAATGTACTTTTTATCTTTAAAAATTATAAATTAGTAGGCTATGAAAAAAATTAAAACCACGTCATGACACCTTTCGTCTTTTTTCTAAGGTTTTTTTTAATTTGTTTAAAAAGTTCAGGAAAATGAAAAAATAGTTGAACTTATTGATGCTAATGTAAACAAAACCATGCATGGCATTCTTGATGCTAAAACTTTTCCAACAAAAAGAATCTACATTTTCCCTAAAAACTATAGATTAGTAGGCATTGAAAAAAATTAAAATCACGCGACGACACCTTTCGTCTTTTTTCTAAAGTTTTTTTATTTTGTTTAAAGAAATTCAAGAAAATGAATAAATAGTTGAACTTATTTATCAAAAATCCTATTAATCCTTGTTAAACAAAACAATGCATGGCTTTCTTCATGCTAGAACTATTCTAACAAAAATAATGTACTTTTTATCTTTACAAATTATAGATTAGTAGGCTTTGAAAAAAATTAAAACCACGTCATGTCACCTTCGTCTTTTTTCTAAAGTTTTTTTATTTTGTTTAAAGAAATTCAAGAAAATGAATAAATAGTTGAACATATTTATCAAAATCCTATTAATCCTTGTTAAACAAAACAATGCATGGCATTCTTGATGCTAATATGAATCAAACCAAGCATGGCATTCTTGATGCTAGAACTATTCTAACAAAAGAATGTACTTTTTATCTTTAAAATTATAGATTAGTAGGCTTTGAAAAAATTAAAACCGCGTCATGACACCTTTCGTCTTTTTCTAAAGTTTTTTTATTTTGTTTAAAGAAATTCAAGAAAATGAATAAATAGTTGAACTTATTTATAAAAAATCCTATTAATCCTTGTTAAACAAAACAATGCATGGCATTCTTGATGCTAATATAAATCAAACCAAGCATGGCATTCTTGATGCTAGAACTATTCTAACAAAAAGAATGTACTTTTTATCATTAAAAATTATAAATTAGTAGGCTATGAAAAAAATTAAAACCACGTTGTGACACCTTTCGTCTTTTTTCTAAGGTTTTTTTATTTTGTTTAAAAAATTTCAAGAAAATGAATAAATAGTTGAACTTATTTATCAAAAATCCTATTAATCCTTATTAAACAAAACAATGCATGGCATTCTTGATGCTAATATAAATCAAACCAAGCATGGCATTCTTGATGCTAGAACTATTCTAACAAAAAGAATGTACTTTTTATCTTTAAAAATTATAAATTAGTAGGCTATGAAAAAAATTAAAACCACGTCATGACACCTTTCGTCTTTTTTCTAAAGTTTTTTTATTTTGTTTAAAGAAATTCAAGAAAACGAATAAATAGTTGAACTCATTTATCAAAAATCCTATTAGTCCTTGTTAAACAAAACAATGCATGGCCTTCTTGATGCTAATATAAATCAAACCAAGCATGGCATTCTTGATGCTAGAACTATTCTAACAAAAATAATGTACTTTTTATCTTTAAAAATTATAGATTGGTAGGCTTTGAAAAAATTAAAACCACGTCATGACACCTTTCGTCTTTTTCTAAAGTTTTTATTTTGTTTAAAGAAATTCAAGAAAATGAATAAATAGTTGAAGTTATTTATAAAAATCCTATTAATCCTTGTTAAACAAAACAATGCATGGCATTCTTGATGCTAATATAAATCAAACCAAGCATGGCATTCTTGATGCTAGAACTATTCTAACAAAAGAATGTACTTTTTATCATTAAAAATTATAAATTAGTAGGCTATGAAAAAAATTAAAACCACGTCGTGACACCTTTCGTCTTTTTCTAAGGTTTTTTATTTTGTTTAAAAAATTTCAAGAAAATGAATAAATAGTTGAACATATTTATCAAAAATCCTATTAATCCTTGTTAAACAAAACAATGCATGGTATTCTTGATGCGAATATAAATCAAACCAAGCATGGCATTCTTGATGCTAGAACTATTCTAACAAAAAGAATGTACTTTTTATCTTTAAAAATTATAAATTAGTAGGCTATGAAAAAAATTAAAACCACGTCATGACACCTTTCGTCTTTTTTCTAAAGTTTTTTATTTAGTTTGAAGAAATTCAAGAAAATGAATAAATAGTTGAACATATTTATCAAAAATCCTATTAATCCTTGTTAAACAAAACAATGCATGGTATTCTTGATGCGAATATAAATCAAACCAAGCATGGCATTCTTGATGCTAGAACTATTCTAACAAAAAAGAATGTACTTTTTATCTTTAAAAATTATAGATTAGTAGGCTTTGAAAAAAATTAAAACCACGTCATGACACCTTTCGTCTTTTTCTAAAGTTTTTTTTTGTTTAAAAAATTCAAGAAAATGAATAAATAGTTGAACTTATTTATCAAAAATCCTATTAATTCTTGTTAAACAAAACAATGCATGGCATTCTTGATGCCAATATAAATCAAACCAAGCATGGCATTCTTGATGCTAGAACTATTCTAACAAAAGAATGTACATTTTATCTTTAAAAATTATAAATTAGTAGGCTTAAAAAAATTAAAACCACGTCATGACACCTTTCGTGTTTTTTCTAAGGTTTTTTTAAATTTATTTAAAAAGTTCAGGAAAATGAAAAAATAGTTGAACTTAATGATGCTAATGTAAACAAAACCATGCATGGCATTCTTGATGCTAAAACTTTCTAACAAAAAGAATCTACATTTTCCCTAAAAACTATAGATTAGTAGGCATTAAAAAAAATTAAAATCACGCGACGACACCTTTCGTCCTTTTTCTAAAGTTTTTTTATTTTGTTTACAAAAATTCAAGAAAATAAATAAATAGTTGAACTTATTTATCAAAAATCCTATTAATCCTTGTTAAACAAAACAATGCATGGCATTCTTAATCCTAATATAAATCAAACCAAGCATGGCATTCTTGATGCTAGAACTATTCTAACAAAAATAATGTACTTTTTATCTTTAAAAATTATAGATTAGTAGGCTTTGAAAAAAATTAAAACCACGTCATGACACCTTTTGTCTTTTTTCTAAAGTTTTTTATTTTGTTTAAAAAAATTCAAGAAGTTGGTAGAAGTTTTGATAAATAAGTTTTCTGTTTGTTCATTTTCTTTAGTTTTTTTAACCAAGTTAAAAAGACGAAAGGTGTCGTCGCGTGGTTTTAATTTTTTCAAAGCCTACTAATTTTTAAAGATAAAATGTAGTTTGTTTTTTTTTAGAAAAGTTTTGGCATCAAGAATGCCTTGAATTATTTGTTTAACAAAGATTTCTAGGATTTTTGATAAATAAATTTAACTATTACTTCATTTTCTTGATTTTTTTTAAACAAAATAAAAAGCCTTAGAAAATGGGTACAAAAGGGGTCGTCCGGATTTTAGTTTTTTTCAAAGTCTACTAATCTATAATTTTTAAGGATAAAATGTAGATTCTTTTGTTAGAAAAGTTTTAGCATCAAGAATGCCATGCATGGTTTTGTTTACATTAGCATCAATATTATATTAACATTAAGAATGCCATTCATCGTTTGTTTAACAAAGATTGCTAGGATGTTTGATAAATAAATTTAACTATTTTTTCATTTTCTTGAATTTTTTAAACAAACTAAAAAATTTTGGAAAAAGGACCTAAGGGGTTGTCGCGTGGTTTTATTTTTTTTTAAAGCCTCCTAATCTATAATTTTAAGGGTAAAATGTAGATTTTTTTGTTAGAACAGTTTTCGCATCAAGAATGCCATGTATCGGTTTGTTTAACAAAGATTTTTATGATTTTTGATGAAAAAGTGTAAACATTTTTACGTTTTTTTAAATTTTTTTAAACAAAATAAAAAACGTTAGAAAAAAGACGAAAGGGGTTGCGCGTGGTTTTAATTTTTTTTAAAGCCTCCTAATCTATAATTTAAAGGTAAAATGTAGATTTTTTTGTTAGAAAAGTTTTCGCATCAAGAATGCCATGCATCGGTTTGTTTAACAAAGGTTTCTAGGATTTTTTATAAATAAGTTTCTATTATATTTTTCATTTTTTTGATTAATTTAGACAAATGAATAAAACTTTAGAAAAAAGACGAAAGATGTCGTGGCGTGGTTTTAATTTTTTTCAAAGTCTACTAATCTCTAATTTTAAGGATTGAAAGTAGATTCTTTTTGTCAGAAAAGTTTTAGTATCAAGAATGATATGCATGGTGTTGTTTACATTAGCATCAATATTATATTAACATCAAGAATGCCATTCATCGTTTGTTTAACAAATATTGCTAGGATGTTTGATAAATAAATTTAACTATTTTTCAATTTCTTGAATTTTTTAAACAAACTGAAAAATTTCAGAAAAAGGACCTAAGGGGTTGTCGCGTCGTTTTAATTTTTTTTAAGCCTCTAATCTATAATTTAAGGGTAAAATGTAGATTTTTTGTTAGAAAAGTTTTCGCATCAAGAATGCCATGCATCGGTTTGTTTAACAAAGATTTTTAGGATTTTTGATGAAAAGTTAAACATTTTTACAATTTTTTTAATTTTTTTAAACAAAATAAAAAACGTTAAAAAAAAGACGAAAGGGGTTGCGCGTGGTTTTAATTTTTTTTAAAACCTCCTAATCTATAATTTAAGGGTAAAATGTAGATTTTTTGTTAGAAAAGTTTTCGCATCAAGAATGCCATGCATCGGTTTGTTTAACAAAGATTTCTAGGATTCTTTATAAATAAGTTTCTATTATATTTTTCATTTTTTGAATGATTTAAACAAATGAATAAAACTTTAGAAAAAAGACGAAAGATGTCGTGGCGTGGTTTTAATTTTTTTCAAAGGCTACTAATATATAATTTTTAAAGATAAAATGTAGTTTGTTTTTGTTAGAAAAGTTTTAGCATCAAGAATGCCTTGAATTATTTGTTTAGCAAAGATTTCTAAGATTTTTGATAAATAAATTTAACTATTACTTCATTTTCTTGATTTTTTTAAACAAAATAAAAAGCTTTAGAAAATGGGTACAAAAAGTGGTCGTCCGGATCTTAATTTTTTTCAAAGCCTACTAATCTATAATTTTTAAGGATAAAATGTAGATTCTTTTTGTTAGAAAAGTTTTAGCATCAAGAATACCATGCATGGTTTTGTTTACATTAGCATCAAGTTCAACTATTTTTCATTTTCCTGAACTTTTAAACAAATTTAAAAAACCTTAGAAAAAAGACGAAAGGTTTCATGATGTGGTTTTAATTTTTTCATAGCCTACTAATTTATAATTTTTAAAGATAAAAAGTACATTATTTTTGTTAGAATAGTTCTAGCATCAAGAATGCCATGCTTGGTTTGATTTATATTAGCATCAAGAATGCCATGCATTGTTTTGTTTAACAAGGATTAATAGGATTTTTGATAAATAAGTTCAACTATTTATTCATTTTCTTGAATTGTTTTAAACAAAATAAAAAACTTTAGAAAAAGACGAAAGGTGTCATGACGTGGTTTTGATTCTTTTCAAAGCCTACTAATCTATAATTTTTAAAGATAAAAAGTACATTATTTTTGTTAGAATAGTTCTAGCATCAAGAATGCCATGCTTGGTTTGATTTATATTAGCATCAAGAATGCCATGCATTGTTTTGTTTAACAAGGATTAATAGGATTTTTGATAAATAAGTTCAACTATTTATTCATTTTCTTTTAAACAATCGACTTGAATAATAACGATGCTTTTTAGGTTGGCAATATTAGGTTAGGCTGCTTTCAAAAAAATTAAAAAATTAAGATTAACTTCGTCCGTCAGTCACTTAAGCAGTGAATGAAACCCAATTTTCCCCAAACTCGAAACGATAAAAATTATTGAGTCAGCTGCCAACAAATTAGAATATTTAGATTAATTAATTAAATATAATGTGAAATCAATCAGAAACTTTGTCAGTCACTTAATTAATAAATATTTAAGGTTAAGTTGTTTTAAGAAATGTTTGAAAATTAAACCTTAAACCTGTCAGTCACTCATTATTATAATTCACTTGAAAAAAACAAGTAGGCCATGCGTTGACAACTGCAACTTCCAAGCCTACTTCATTTGTATTTCGTCTCAACAATTGATGGCTTAAATAGTAACAATGTTTTTAAGGTTGACAACTAAATGTTCAATGTTAGGTGAGGTTGTTTTTGAAATAATCAAAAATTTAAGAATAGGCTTGTCAGTCAATCACTTAAGCAGTCAATTAAGTGTCCAAAGCCTAATTGAGTTGTCGAAATGTTAAGCATCTAAAATTTAAAATTATAAAATCTGTCAGTCATTTAATTAACAATCATTGAATGATTAAATTCGAATGTGTCGAATAAGTTATTGAGTCAGTTGTCATCCAATTATGTCATTAACTCAGTTTTGTTCCAATAACAGTATGTTTTAGATTTAAAATGGATGTTCAAGGTTAGGTTGAAAATAAAAGTTTTGATATGTCAGTCACTCGTCATGATTTACTTGAAAAAGACAAGTAGGTCATTCGTACGACTTTTAAGCCACTTCCTTTGCGCTTGGTAATATCAATTAAAAGCTTAAAAAAGATTAAGTTTGTCAGTCAGTTACTTTAAACAGCCAATTAAGTGTCAGAAACCGAATTGTAAACTAGAGAAATCGAAGTAAGTGAGTGAACCATAAAATCATGATTTTTAAGAAACTCGTTCAATGTTAAAAAGAAAAATTACAAAGTCTGTCAGTCATGTAATAAGCAATAATTGAATATTTAGATTCGAATATGCCGAATCAGTTATTGAGTCGGCTGCCAACAAATTAGAATATTTATATTAATTAATTAAATATAATGTAGAAATCAATCAGAAACTTTGTCAGTCACCTAATTAATAAATATTTAAGGTTAGGTTGTTTTAAAAAGGTCTGAAAATTAAACATTAAACCTGTCAGTCACTCATTATCATAATTCACACGAGAAAAACATGTAGGGCATGCGTTGACAACTGCAATTTCCAAGCCAATTATTGTTATTATTATTACGTGTCAACAATTGATGACTTAAATAATAACAATGTGTTTAACGTTGACAACCAAATGTTCAATGTTAGGTTACGTTCTTTTGAAAAATCAAAAATTTAAGATTGGGTTTGTCAGTCAGTCACTTAAGCAGTCATTTAAATGTCCAAAGCCCAATTGAGTTATCGAAACGTTGAGCACCTAAAATTTAAAATAATAAGATCTCTCAGTCATTTAATTAACAATCATTGAATGATTAAATCAAAAAACGTCAGTCATAATTAATGATTAAGTCATTAACTCGGTTTTGTTCCAATAACAGTATGTTTTAGATTTGAAATAGATGTTCAAGGTTTGGTTGAAAAAAAAGTTTTGATATGTCAGTCACTCGTAATGATTTACTTGAAAAAAACAAGTAGGTCATTCGTACAACTTCCTTTGCGCTTGGTAATATCAATTGAAAGCTTAAAGAAGATTAAGTATGTCAGTCAGTTACTTTAAACAGCCAATTAAGTTTCAGAAACCGAATTGTAAACTAGAAAAATCGAAGTAAGTGAGTGAGCCATAAAATCGTATCTTTTAGGAAACTCGTTCAATGTTAAAAAAGAAAAATTACAAAGTCTGTCAGTCATGTAATAAGCAATAATTGAATGTTTAAACTATAATGTGTCAAATCACTTATTGTGATATTTAAATTAATGAATCAGCCAATAGCTTAGTAATTAGTCAGTCAGTCAGTCAATTCCTCCGTCAGTCTTTTATTTACACTATCGATGGTTATATTATTAGTCAAAAATCTAATGATTATGTTTTGTAATAACAAAACATTTTAGGTTGGCAAATAAATACTAAGGTTCAGTTGTTAGAATATAATCGATTACTCAGACCGTCCAGTTATTGTATCAACTGTCAGTCAAACCACTGTAATAATTTTAGCCATAAGTTCGGTAATTAGAAATTTGTTCGTCGGTTTTTAGAAAAAAAAATTGATATCTTAATATTAGAATTTAAGAAGACAATAACAGCCGTCAGTCAGTAAATGAGGTTCTCCCTATGCAAGCTGTGCGATAGTTACTCAGAGCGCTTAGGTTTAAAAACACAAATGTTGGCCACGATAATCAAGATGTCAGTAGTTTAATAAGTCTTAACATTTAGTCACAAAATTGTTGCACCTTAACGTCATAGAACCACCAATTATTTCATTTAAGTGTCTTTGAAATAATAAACTTTTGCAACACTAATTCAGATACTACCAAGCTCCATAAGTTTAGTGTGGTTCAATAATCTAAATTTTTAGTCACAATATTGTCCAACATTAAATGACAATTTTAAACACAAAAATGTCAGGAATTTAAAGTTATTCCACATTTCAGTAATGTTTACTAAGGTCAAGTTTCAGTTCAATTTTTAGTCACAAAATTCTTTTTCGTCACAAAATAATAATAATTTTGTGTCACAAATTTAGATTTTTATGAACATAAAATAAATTTTAGACATAAAAATGGGATGAGTTGAGTGTACCTTATATTTCAAGTTCAATTTTCAGCCACAAAATTGTTTTTCGTCACAAAAAACTATTAATTTTGTGACACAAATTTCAGACATAAAATAGGGTGAGTTGAAATTTCCAAATTGTAGTACTGTATATTTCAAAGTGGTCCAGCAAGTTAAACTCATAGTCACAATACTCTTGCACCGCAACATCACAAAATCATATATTTGATTCGTTACGAAAATAAAAATTAGTTTGAAAGGCACAAATTCAAAGTTGAATGTAAACATTAAACAATTATTGGTCACCAAGTGAGGTAAGTTTAAACATACCTTATTTCAGTGTAGTTGAAGAAGTCACAAAATTGATGGGTTTTATAATTATTTAAAATTTTGATTGAAAGAAACAAATAATTTAAACCGTAATTCAATTTTTAGTCACAAAATTGTTTTTCTTCACAAAAAAACTAAAATTTTGTGACACAAATTCAGATATTTGTGAACATAAAACAAATTTTTAGGCGTAAAATAAGGTAAGTTAAAATTGTATTTTAAAATTCAATTTTTGGTCACAAAATTTTTGCATGTTAACATCACAAAATTAATAAATTTCGTGAGACTAATTCAGATTGTTGTGAACTTGTAACAAATTTTAGACAAAATTTGGTGAGGTAAAGTCCTAAATAGTAAAACGCTATATTTCATTAAAAATTTCAGTTTTTAGTCACAAAATTGTTTTTTGTCACAAAAAACTATTAATTTTGTGACACAAATTTCAGACATAAAATAAGGTGAGTTGAAATTCCAAATTTGCAGTACTGTATAATTCAAAGTGGTCCAGCAGTTAAACTCATAGTCACAATATTCTTGCACCTGAACATCACGATATCACAGATTACATATTTGTTCCGTTACGAAAATAATAATTAGTTTTAAAGGCACAAATTCAAAGTTGTATGTAAACATTAAACAATTATTGGTCACCAAGTGCGGTAAGTTTGAATACACCTTATTTCAGTGAAGTCACAAAATTGTTGGGCCTTAATAACTATTTAAAATTTCGATAGAAAGAAGTAAATAATTTAAACCGTAATTCAATTTTTAGTCACAAAAATGTTTTTCGTCACAAAAAAAAACTAAAATTTTGTGACACAAATTCAAATATTTGTAAAATAAAACAAATTTTAGAAATAATAATAGCATATATTGAAAGTGCTTTGTTTTATAAAGTGGTTCAGCAAGTTTAATTTTTAGTCACAACATGTTTGTACCTAAACATCTTGTTACAAATTGTAGACACAAAAAATTAGTGAGCTAAATTCTAAATAGTAAAACGCTATATTTCACCGTAGTTAAAAATGCTCAATTTTTAATCACAAAATTGGTCACAAAAAAAACCATGAATCTTGTAACACAAATTCTGATTTTGTAAACATAAAACAAATTTAAGACATTAAAACAGAGTAAGTTGAGTGGTTCAGTAAGTTAAATTCATAGTCACAATATTCTTGCGCCTTAATCACGAAATCACAGTCTATTTGATAGAACAGAACAATATAATTATACTGAAACAAATTTAGATTTGTTTGTGTTTTTAACTCGGAAAATGTCACCAGTAAAAATTAAGTTCTGCATTTCAGTGTGGTTCAGTAAGTTCAATTTTTAGTCACAAATTAATTACACTTGACAAAATCACAAGTTTTTGATTAACATCATACGAAAATTTTTGGTCACCAAGTGAGAAGTTTGAATACACCTTATTTATACAAAGTAGTTCACGAAGTCACAAAATTGTTGGGCCTTAATAATTATTTAAAATGTTTAGAATTTCGATAGAAAAAACAGTATTTAGTCACCAAAATATTATAAGTACAAAGTCACAATATTGGTGCTCAATAACATCACAAAATTGCAGATTCTTTGACACCCCTTAATTTTTACTTCACAAACAGCAATTGATTATGATCACCAACTACTTAGAATTTTGTTGATCACAAAATTTGGTGACCTAAATTCAGATTCGTTTGTGAATATAAAACAAATGTTAGTCACAAAAAAGATTTTCGAAACCGAAAACGGTTAAGCAGTTTTTGGTAGCATCATTCAATTACATTAAAATTCAGATAAATAAATATTCATTTTAGTCACAAAATTACTGTACCTTACCATCACAAATCAGAACTTGTTTATCATGTTTAGAACTTCGGTATGTTTCAGACGCAATTATGAGATGAATATTGTTAATGTCAAACTATAGTGCCCTATATTTCAGTATTCAGATAAATAAATATTAATTTTAGTCACAAAATTGCTGTACCCTACCATCACAAATCAGAACTTATTTTAACATGTTGAGAACCTCGGTATGTTTTAGCCCCAATAATAAGATAAATATTGTTAATGTCAAACTGTAGTGCCCTATATTTCAATGTTTAGATAAATAAATATTAATTTTAGTCACAAAATTGCTGTACCTTACCATCACAAATCAGAACTTATTTTAACATGTTTAGAACCTCGGTATGTTTTAGCCCCAATAATAAGATAAATATTGTTAATGTCAAACTGTAGTGCCCTATATTTCAGTGTTTATATATGTCAGTCAGTAAATGAGGTTTTAATTTTAGTCATAAAATTGCTGTACCTACCATCACAAATCAGAACTTATTTTAACATGTTTAGAACCTCGGTATGTTTTAGCCCCAATAATAAGATAAATATTGTTATTGTCAAACTGTAGTGCCCTATATTTCAGTGTTCAGATAAATAAATATTCATTTTAGTCACAAAATTGCTGTACCTTAGCATCACAAATCAGAACTCATTTTAACATGTTTAGAACCTCGGTATGTTTAGCCCCAATAATAAGATGAATATTGTTAATGTCAAACTGTAGTAATGCCCTATATTTCAGGGTTCAGATAAATAAATATTAATTTTAGTCACAAAATTGCTGTACCTTACCATCACAAATCACTCATTTTAACATGTTTAGAACTTCGGTATGTTTTAGACCCAATAATAAGATGAATATTGTTAATGTCAAACTGTAGTAATGCCCTATATTTCAGGGTTCAGATAAATAAATATTAATTTTAGTCACAAAATTGCTGTACCTTACCATCACAAATCAGAACTCATTTTAACATGTTTAGAACTTCGGTATGTTTTAGACCCAATAATAAGATGAATATTGTTAATGTCAAACTGTAGTAATGCCCTATATTTCAGGGTTCAGATAAATAAATATTAATTTTAGTCACAAAATTGCTGTACCTTACCATCACAAATCAGAACTCATTTTAACATGTTTAGAACCTCGGTATGTTTTAGCCCCAATAATAAGATAAATATTGTTGTCAAACTGTAGTGCCCTATATTTCAGGGTTCAGATAAATAAATATTAATTTTAGTCATAAAATTGCTGTACCCTACCATCACAAATGAGAACTTATTTTAACATGTTTAGAACCTCGGTATGTTTTAGCCCCAATAATAAGATAAATATTGTTAATGTCAAACTGTAGTGCCCTATATTTCAGTGTTCAGATAAATAAATATTAATTTTAATCACAAAATTGCTGTACCTTACCATCACAAATGAGAACTTATTTTAACATGTTTAGAACCTCGGTATGTTTTAGCCCCAATAATAAGATAAATATTGTTATTGTCAAACTGTAGTGCCCTATATTTCAGTGTTCAGATAAATAAATATTCATTTTAGTCACAAAATTGCTGTACCTTAGCATCACAAATCAGAACTCATTTTAGCATGTTTAGAACTTCGGTATGTTTTAGACTCAATAATGAGATGAATATTGTTAATGTCAAACTGTAGTAATGCCCTATATTTCAGGGTTCAGATAAATAAATATTAATTTTAGTCATAAAATTGCTGTACCCTACCATCACAAATCAGAACTTATTTTAACATGTTTAGAACCTCGGTATGTTTTAGCCCCAATAATAAGATAAATATTGTTAATGTCAAACTGTAGTGCCCTATATTTCAGTGTTCAGATAAATAAATATTAATTTTAGTCACAAAATTGCTGTACCTTACCATCACAAATCAGAACTTATTTTAACATGTTTAGAACTTCGGTATGTTTTAGACCCAATAATGAGATGAATATTGTTATTGTCAAACTGTAATACCCTATATTTCAGTGTTTAGATAAATAAATATTAATTTTAGTCACAAAATTGCTGTACCTTACCATCACAAATCAGAACTTATTTTAACATGTTTAAAACTTCGGTATGTTTTAAACCCAACAATGAGATGAATATTGTTAATGTCAAACTGTAGTGCCCTATATTTCAGTTGAGTCACAAAATTGTTGATCCTTAAAGTCACATATTACTTGACATCTTTTAGTATTTCCTTTAAAAAACCAATAAATTTAGGCGACACAAATTCAGATTTGTTTGTGAACAAATAATTTTTTCAAAAGTCACAAAATTGCATTTATAGATTAAAAAAAATATTTTACAACTCAATATCTAGTTGGTTGTGAAAATAAGCAATGAGTGCAATTGTGTTTCTTATTCAAAACCCTATTTTCAAAATCTAGAGGTCTGTGACAAAAATAACAAATCCAATATGCCTCGGAAAAAACAAAATTTGTACGGCACTCTCGATTGTTTTGCGTCCACGGCATGCTTTCATTGGTTGTGACGTATTCGCGTCACCTTTCAAAATCAGGTGTCAATTTTTTTAAAAATCACTTTGATCAAATCGTTGCATTCTGTTAAATTTGGTGAACGTAAAAGTAAACGTTAATTGCAACCGAACCTTTCTACGTACCACGTAACGAAAAAAACGGGACAACATAAAAATCCGTTCGACCACAAAAATGTTTTCCCATTTGCTGCACAAAAAGACACATTACAATTAAACTCGTAAATTATCCGTTAAATATTAGAATGAAGTACGTCGTCAGAATTTTTAATTTCTTCATTAAGACCAAACAGAGCTTGAATTTTAAATCGTTTTCTCTTAAGGAAAATCGCATCGCAGCGTCGCGATAAAACATTTTTCGGAAAAATTTCGCAACCGTCTCGCTGACATTACATTTTTGATTTTACGCCGATCGCGTTAGCTATGGTTTGAAACAAATGAAGTGAAAAATTTAATTTGTGTTACGTCGTCGCGCTGTGCACCGGCGGATAACGATTATGTAACGTAATCGAAGGTACGTGCGTTCGTCACGAGAGAATTTTTCAAAATATTATTAAAAAAACTATAATAAACAAAAATCATCACTGATTAGGATTTCAATCAAAACTACCTACCTACTCGAATTTTAATGAAATGAAACTAGTGTGCCATGATATTGCTATATATTTTGTTTGTCATAGCTAGATTAGATTTTGTTTTTCACTTTGAAAATCGAAAATTTTATGAAAGTCAAATTTTTAATTTTTTTTTGAAACAAAAAATGCTCAAAAAGAATCTGAATTGTTGTGTATGGAGCTACATTAATAAAAAAAATTAAAATCAAATTTCAAAATTTTATATTAACGTCAAGATTTTATGAAAACAAAAAAGTATTAAATTCTTACATTAAAAAAAATTTTTAATTTTTAATCAAAAAATGCTCAAAAAGAATCTGTAATGCAGTTTATGGCTACCTTAAAATAAAATATTTATTTTCAAAATTCAAAAAATGTTTAATTAACGTCAAGATATCAAAAAGTATTTGAATCACAGAATTTTTAAAATTTTTTTCTAAATTTTTTAAAACAAAAATGCTCAAAAGAATTTGAATTGTAGTGTATGGAGCTACATTAATACAAAAAATTAATATCAAATTTCAAAATTTTTGTATTATAACGTCAAGATTTTATGAAAGCAAAAAAGTATTAAATTCTTACATTAAAAAAATGTTTAAATTTTAAATCAAAAAATGCTCAAAAAGAATCTGTAATGCAGTTTATGGAGCTACCTTAAAATAAAATAATTAATTTCAAAACTCAAGAAATGTTTAATTAACGTCAAGATGTCAAAAAAATATTTCAACGACAGAATCTTTTAAAAATTTTTTCTAAATTTTTTGAAACAAAAAATGCTCAAAAAGAATTTGAATTGTAGTGTATGGAGCTACATTAATACAAAAAAATTAATATCAAATTTCAAAATTTTTATATTCGTCAAGATTTTATGAAAGCAAAAAGTATTAAATTCTTACATTAAAATAAATTTAAAAATTTTTAATAATAAAATGTTCAAAAAGAATCTGTAATGCAGTTTATGGAGCTACCTTAAAATAAAAAAATTAATCTCAAAATTCAAAAAAATTTTAATTATCGTCAAGATATCAAAAAAGTATTTGAATCACAGAATTTTTAAATTTTTTTTTCTAAATTTTTTGAAACAAAAAATGCTCAAAAGGAATCTGAATTGTAGTGTATGGAGCTACATTAATAAAAAAAAAATTAATATCAAATTTCAAAATTTTTATATTAACGTCAAGATTTTATGAAAACAAAAAAGTATTAAATTCTTAAACATTAAAAAAAAATTTTTAATCAAAAAATGCTCAAAAAGAGTCTGCAATGCAGTTTATGGAGCTACCTTAAAATAAAATAATTAATTTCAAAATTCAAAAAATTTTTAATTAACGTCAAGATATCAAAAAGTATTTTAATCACAGAATTTTTAAAATTTTTTTCTAAATTTTTTGAAACAAAAATGATCAAAAAGAATCTGAATTGCAGTGTATGGAGCTACATTAATACAAAAAAATTAATATCAAATTTCAAAATTTTTATATTAACGTCAAGATTTTATGAAAACAAAAAAGTATTAAATTCTTACATTAAAAAAAAATTTTAAATTTTTAATCAAAAAATGCTCAAAAAGAATCTGTAATGCAGTTTATGGAGCTACCTTAAAATAAAAAAATTAATTTCAAAATTCAAAAAAATTTTAATTAACGTCAAGATATCAAAAAAGTATTTGAATCACAGAATTTTTTAAAAATTTTTTCTAAATTTTTTAAAACAAAAAATGCTCAAAAAGAATCTGAATTGTAGTGATGGAGCTACATTAATACAAAAAAATTAATACCAAATTTCAAAAATTTTATATTAACGTCAAGATTTTATGAAAACAAAAAGTATTAAATTCTTAACATTAAAAAAATTTTTAAATTTTAATCAAAAATACTCAAAAGAATCTGTAATGCAGTTTATGGAGCTACTTGAAAATAAAAAAATTAATTTTAAAATTCAAAAATTTTTAATTAACGTCAAGACATCAAAAAAGTATTTGAATCACAGAATTTAAAAAAAATTTTTTTTTAATTTTTTGAAACAAAAAATGCTCAAAAAGAATCTGCGTTGTAGAGTATGGAGCTACATTAATACAAAAAAATTAATATCAAATTTCAAAATTTTTATATTAATGTCAAGATTTTATGAAAGCAAAAAAGTATTATTTTCTTAACATTAAAAAAATTTTTTTTAAATTTTTAATCAAAAAATGCTCAAAAAGAGTCTGTAATGCAGTTTATGGAGCTACCTTAAAATAAAATAATTAATTTGAAAATTCAAAAATGTTTAATTAACGTCAAGATATCAAAAAAGTATTTAAATCACAGAATTTTTTAAAATAAAATGCTCAAAAAGAATCTGTAATGCAGTTTATGGAGCTACCTTAAAATAAAAAAATTAATTTCAAAATTCAAAAATTTTAATTAACGTCAAGATATCAAAAAAGTATTTGAAAATCACAGAAATTTTTAAAAATTTTTTATGAATTTTAAGAAAAAAATGCTCAAAAGAATCTGAATTGTAGTGATGGAGCTACATGAATACAAAAAATTAGTATCAAATTTCAAAATTTTTATATTAACGTCAAAATTTTATGAAAGCAAAAGTATTAAATTCTTAACATTAAAAAAAATTTTTTAATTTTTAATCAAAAAATGCTCAAAAGAATCTATAATGCAGTTTATGGAGCTACCTTAAAATAAAAAAATTAATTTAAAAATTCAAAAAATTTTAATTAACGTCAAGATATCAAAAAAGTATTTGAATCAAAGAATTTTTTTAAAATTTTTTGAAACAAAAAATGCTCAAAACGATTCAGAGTTGTAATGTATGGAGCTACATTAATACAAAAATTAATAAAAATTTCAAAATTTTTATATTAACGTCAAGATTTTATGAAAGCAAAAAGTATTAAATTTTGAATTTTGAAATTTGATATTAATTTTTTTGTATTAATGTAGCTCCATCACTATAATTCAGATTCTTTTTGAGCATTTTTTGTTTCAAAAAATTTAGAAAAAATTTTTAAAAAATTCTGTGATTCAAATACTTTCTTGATATCTCGACGTTAATTAAAATTTTGAATTTTGAAATTAATTTTTTATTTTAAGGTAACTCATAAACTGCATTACAGTTTCTTTTGAGCAGTTTTGATTAAAAATTTTGAAATTATTTTAATGTAAGAATTTAATACTTTTTTCATAAAATCTTGACGTTAATATAAAAATTTTGAAAGTGATACTAATTTTTTTGTATTAATCTAGCTCCATACACTACAATTCAGATTCTTTTAGAGCATTTTTGTTTCAAAAATTTAGAAAAAATTTTGTGATTCAAATACTTTTTGATATATTGACGATAATTAAAATTTTTGAATTTTGAAATTAATTTTTATTTTAAGGTAACTCCATAAACTGCATTACAGATTCTTTTTGAGCATTTTGATTAAAAATTGAAAAATTTTTTTTAATGTAAGAATTTAATACTTTTGCTTTCATAAGATCTTGAGTTTAAATATAAAAATTTTGAAATTTGATATTAATTTTGTATTAATGTAGCTTCATACACTACAATTCAGATTCTTTTGAGCATTTATTGTTTTCAAAAAATTTTGTAAAAAGAATTTAAAAATTCTGTGATTCAAATACTTTTTGATATCTTGACGTTAATTGAATTTTGAAATTAATTATTTTATTTTAAGGTAGCTTCATAAATTGCATTACAGATTCTTTTGAGCATTTTCAGAAATTTTTTAGGAATTATTTTTTCAAAAAATTAAGACAATTTTTTTAATAATTTTGAAAGTTTAAATTTTTTGTTACTAATTTAAATTAAAAATTCCAAAATTAAAAAAAAAATTTTGAACCCTAAAAATTTTTATAAACGATCTATAAATTCCTTAAATCATTTTTAATTAAAAAATTTTTGAACCATATTCGTCAAAATAATATTTTAATCTCAAATTTCAAAATTTTAAAATTTACCTCACGAGTTAATTTTGAAACTCAAAAATTAATAAAATGTTTTTATAAAAATTTAAAAATTTAATAAATTAAAATTTATAAAATTTTTTTGAATTGAAAATCAAAAAACAAACAGTTTCACCAATATGGTGTGTTAACACATTTGATTTAGTCCGATTAAATTGTCAAAAGTTTCTTTCTGGATGCGATTATTTTTAAACGTTACAATAATTTTACTTAAAATTTAATAATCGTAAGAAAAATTGTTACGAAAATCGACGACAATTTTTCGCAACGCCGAGGTCATCGACACCAAAACAAATTAAGTAATTCGACAAATGTGCGCTTTTTTGCAACGACTTGATCCTAACGGGCGCACATAGAAACGCAGGGAAATCGTAGCAGGCGCCGATTCGCGTATGTGTTTTTTTTTTTTTTGAAGACGTCCACGGCCCACCGCGGTTTCAAAATGTATAGGTACGCGTAGAATTACCGGAGATCGAACATAATTGAATTTCCGACTTTCTACCTGATTCGACACGCGCTCTTCTCCTCGAACCGTGTCGCATTCGTTTACAAATTATTCAGATCGTCACGAACCGCTTCTGTTTCTCAACAAATTAACTTTTTTTGAAAGAGAGAGAAGGAGACGAGCGCCTCGCACCGCAGGCAACGCGACGATCCCATTCCTTCCTAGATTAAATAATTCCCGTTATTAAACAATTACGGTTTAATAAAGAGTAATTGTAGCTTTTTACGTGCGAATTGCGAAACCGATCACGTGCGCCAGGGTGGTTATCTATGGGACTTAAGGGTCGCGAGTCAATTACAGTTTGGTAAATCTATCTGTTTGTTATCTGCGACCGTTTCCGAACAACAATAAAAAATATTTGCGGTCCTTGGCCTACTTGATGGAATATTAAATTAAATTGGCGCAGTTAAGGGGGCGAAGTATCGTTAGAAATTGCGCTCGGTTCCACCCCATATATTCTTCATGCCACGTACGATCGCTACAAACAAAGTCGTCCCCCTCCTCGGATCGCATAAGCGAAAGGAAGTTTAAACGCAACAAAGATTTATGAATTGCAGCAGCGAGAGGGTAAAAATGTAGGTCAGAATTTGGATTCGTATTTGGACAAATCGATTTTGCGCGGGGGGAGTAAGAATCAGCTGTAGTTTTACGAAAACGCGCGCCCTTAACAGAAATTAGATAATGAAACGCGATCGATGGCGATGAAAGATAAGAACATTGTGTAGACGGGGAGAGGGGGACCATCATTTATAAATGGGGATTTGGAGATGTCGTTAGGCGAGTAAGATAAAAGATGTCAAAAAGGGACGAAAACACTCGGGCGAGGATTTGCAACAGACACTTTGCTAACTATGTTCTAATACCTTCTTGTCTATCTTACGTCCAAATCTACCTAACCATCGATTACGTCGGATTAAATGCGATTTTGTACACTCTAAGTATTATCCTCTATTTTTCGTGTCCAGAAAAAAACTTCTACAATTGTAAACGTCGTAAAAACACGAAAACATCTATGCTAGAACGTGAAAACATCAACGTGTTCGAAGCAGCAAATATCACAGAACATTTTCTAAAAACCAAAATATCACAGTATACATACTTTAAACTGTAATTATTAATCCAAAAATTTAGTTAAGTTTTTTCACACAAACTTAGTTTAACTTATAATCTTTGTGTATCACCGAATGTCACAGAAAATCAAAGAGGTTCTGAAAAACAATTAAATTTTACCAAAAAAAATGTAAATACTTACTACACAAAAAAAATTTGGTTCATAACTTTATAAATCAACAAGAAAATATCATAGAAAATATCGCAGAAATCGTGGACACTTAAAAAAGTAAGTAAATACAACCAAAGTGCGTAGCATCACACAAACATAACAAAAATATTTTAGTTTACAATTGAAGACGCCTTGATGTATAGCCGAATATCACAGAAAATCAAAGACGCAATAAAAACATTGAAGATCAAAGAAATAGTCCACGTAAAGATTTGAAAAAATATTGAAACGCAATCAAAAATGCTTAGCACCACAAATCAAATACGTCTTAGTCACAGAATATTCAACACGTTCTGAAAAACGACATCGAAAAATGTAAATACTTACAACACAAAAATTTAGCATCACAACTTTATAAATCAACGAGAAAATATCACAGAAAATATGGCAGAAATCGCTGACACTTGAAAAAGTAGGTAAATACAACTAACGTGCGTAGCATCACACAAGCATAACAAAAATATTTTAGTTTAAAATTAAAGACGCCTTGAGGTATTGCCGAATATTCCAGAAAATCAAAGATGCAATAAAAACATCTAAGATCACAGAAATAGTCCACATTCAAAAAGTATCGAAATTGCTGACACTTGGACAAAATATGTAAATACAACCAAAGTGTGTAGCATCACACAAGGATAACAACAATATTTTAGTTTAAAATTAAATACGCCTTGGTGTATTGTCAAATATCACACAAAATCAAAGACGCAATAAAAAAATCGAAGATCACAGAAATAGTCCACGTTAAAAAAAATTTAAAAAATTATTAAGCGCAATCAAAAATGCTTAGCAACGGAAATAAAATACGTCTTAGTGTATCCAAACTTATTTTAATTTAAAATCATATGTATCATCGAATATCACAGAATATTAAAGATATTCAACACGTTCTGAAAAACAATTCCGAAAAAATGTAAATACTTACAACACAAAAAAAAGTTTAACATAACTTTATAAATCAATAAGAAAATATCACAGAAAATATCGCGGAAATCGCTGACACTTGACAAAGTAGGTAAACACAACAAACGTGCGTAGCATCACACAAGCATAACAAAAATATTTCAGTCTTGATGTATCGCCGAATATCACAGAAAATCAAAGACGCAATAAAAACATCACAGATCACAGAAATAGTCCACGTTTAAAAAGATTTGACAAAATATTTAAGCGCAATCAAAAATGCTTAGCAACACAAATCAAACACGTCTTAGTGTATCCAAACTTATTTTAATTTAAAAACTTTATGTATCATCGAATATCGCAGAATATCAAAAAGATTCAACACGTTCTGAAAAGCAATACCGAAAAAAAGGACATACTTCCAACACAAAAAAAAATTGCATTATAACTATAAATCAACGAGAAAATATCAATGAAAATATCGCAGAAATTAAGCACATAGTTAAGCAAATATCACAGCAATGTACTGTAAAATCTTCAAAACTCAATGTTATAAATGGATCACAAGTATTCACAAAATTTAACAGAAAATGTCACAGAACATTGCAGTCAAATATCACTGCAACTACTTCCCAAAATGTCGTAAAAATGAAAACATTTCAATTATACAACAATCCAGTTCTAATTATTAATTCAGAAACATTTCGCGATGTATTAAAACAGAATAAAAGTGCCAAGTCTCACAGAAACTAAAAAATTAATTACTTAAAATCGCAATATGATCATTGAATATCACAGAAAAACCTTGACAGTTTCGTAGCAAAACATTGTAAAACACAAACAAATTGAAAGAGTTAATGTAAGTATTTACCAAAGCATGAAAATAGATCAAAAAATATCATAGAATACTCGCTCAAAAATAATTACAATTAAAATATCACAGAAGTGCGCGAATTTTAATACGTCAATAAGACACAAAATCCCCTTTAATTACAATCAAAAGTGAGTAGCAAAACAAAAACGTGTCAAGGAGTATCATCAAATATCATAGAAGCTCCACCAAAATCATAATATCGCAGAACAATTTTAAAAATGCACACAAACCTAAGAACAGAATTATAACAAAAACTAAAATTATCAGAAAAAAAAATTATATTCAATTGTGTTTATTTAGAGTATCACAGAAAATCTTACAGAATAAAAAAATCAGTTAATCTAGGATTCGTAGAAAACTAGTTGCAAAAACAATAACAAACATTAACTTAATTTATAAAGATACAAAAACTACAAAAATATCGATGTCGTAAAAATTAAAACATTTGATTTGGAATATCACAAATAACAAACAGAATATCACAGCAATAACTTCTAAAAATACTCAACTCACAGAAAATCACAAGCACGCAGTCTCATTAATTGATCACAAGTTTATTAAATTTTATAGTATCACTAAATATCCCAGAACAGCAATCAAAATTAATCTTATTTTAGAAATATCACAGTTACACTCAACAATCTAATTAATACTAGCTCATATAATACTTTCTGTGATACTTTCTTTATTTGTGTGATATTTATTCATTTAACTTGAGATAGTAAATTTTTTAATTTTTGTGATTTTGTGATATTAGAATTTCTGAACTAAATTCTGTGATATTTCCATTTACCCAATATCTATGTGAATATAATTTAAGTCTGTTTCTGCAGATTAATCTAACAAAAATCTGTGATACTAATGCTGAATTGATCTGTGCTATATTTTTAAGCAAACAATGAAGGAAAAAATTTAGAAAACAACAAGAATAGATACTTATACAAAACGGATTAGTTTAATTTTTGCTTGTGCGATACTGTCTGTGATGTTTTCTGCATCATCTACTTCGATTTTTTCCCAGAAAAACAGTTGTATACTTGAACCACTTGATGAAATTGAAATGAAATTCTAAACTTACAGAATACCGTGACTAAAATACAATATCTAATTTTCTGTGATATTTTATAAATACATACGAAAATTTAGTTATTATTGATGTTTTCATAATTTTCACGTTCATTTTTATTATCATAATATCACAGCATTCTTTGAACGAATCCGTGCATCAATCAAAAACGTTACATTTAAGTTAATTACTATAGCCAAATTCATCAGTTAACACTAACATCAAGGTGTTACAAAACAAAGTTTTTCTGTGACATTTTCTAAGTGTTCGCGAAAAATTATTGATGATACAACTCAAAGGATTTTTTAAGTAATTATAAAACTATACAGTATATTTAAGTTACGAGTTTTATTATTTTTTCTGTGATACTTTTTGTGATATTTTGTAATTTTTTGATGATAAAATTATGGCATTTATTGAAATTTCCTATGCAAAATTTCAAAATGTAGTTTTCAATCAGCCACCTCGATCACAAAAATTCCAGACATTTCCGAGTAGAATTCGTAATACAAAGTACGAAAACTTCAACAACCTGGTGAACAATAAGTTGTAAAATTTTGAATTTCACATAGAAATTTAGTTTTTTCTGTGACATTTTCCAAGTAAACGAAAAATTATTAATGACACAACGTTTAAAGACAGCAATTCAGGCGATTAAGTTATCAATTTCATCATACATTTTGCGATACTTTTGTATACATACATTAATCTCACAATAAAACTGATGTATCACTAGAAAACCTTCTGTGATATTTTCTAAGTAAATACGAAAAATTCTTTATGACACAATGTTGCCAGATTTGAAAAAGTTATTGTGTAAATTAGGTAACCTATTAAGTTATAAGTTTTATGAATCAATTATGGGATTGTTTCGTTTCAGTGATACTTTCTGTGATATTTATAATCAATTTTAACAAAATTTAACGTGTAAAGGTTTGCAAAAGGACTTCTAAGAAAAAATCGATTGGATATCATCAATTACTTTTAATTTCTAGGATGTTTTTTTTTGTACGATACTTTCTGTGATACTTTTTTGTAAAGAAAATGCTATTTATGACATAACGTAATTATTATTATTCGAAAATTAGACAAGCTATTAAGTTTTATGATTCATTTATACAATTATTTCGTTTCAGTGATACTTTCTGTGATACTTTTTATCATTTTTTTCTGCAACATGTTTAATGAGGTTTTGAAAAAAAAAATTGAATGAGTTGTCATCAGGTACTTTTAATGTCAAACATGTTTTTGTTTCTACGATAGTTTCTGTGAAATTAAAAAAAAATGCTATTTCCGATAAAATCATGGCATTCATAGAATACTCGTTTTTATCTTATTCCTTTCACAACCAACTCGACCCAAAAATTTAATACAATAAACGGTGAAACTGATGCAATCGAAAATTCAAAAACAAAACTAAACGAAAACTTACTAAATTTTAAAATTTAATGTTGTATGTTTTCTGTGATATTTTCAAAAGAGTACAAAAATTATTTGAAACAACGTTGACAAATTTTTAAAATTTATTCTAAAAATTAAGTAAGCTATTAAGTTTAACTTTTTTAATTCATTTATGCGATTCTTTCGTTTCAGTGATACTTTCTGTGATATTTTTAATTATTTCTTTCAGTAAAATGTTTTATAAGCAACGTGTAACGGTATTCAAAATGAAATTTAATTAAAATTCATATTTTCATGGTTTCTTTTGTTTCTATGATACTTTCGGTGGTATTTTTTGCAAAATAATGGAATTCTTAGATTTTTCGTCTTTACGCAGATTCCTTTCACGGCTAATTCGATTCACAATTTAATTCAATAAACGATGAAACTGATGTAATCAAGAACTCAAAACTGAACCAAGTTACAAAATTCTGAAATACAATTTTGATTCTTTTCTGTGATATTTTCTGAGTTAAGTACGAAATATGATTTATAACACAATGTTGACAGATTTTAAAAAGTTATTCGAAAAATTAAACAAGTATTAAGGTATTAGTTTTATGATCCATTTATGCGACTCTTTCTTCTTGGTGACATTTTCTGTGATATTTTAAATAGTTTTTTTAAGCAAAATCTTTTATAAAGAATGTGTAGAAGTTTTCAAACCAACTTCTAAGAAAAAATAAACTGTGTTACTTTTAATTTTTAGATGTTTTGTTTCTATGATACTTTCTGTGATATTTTTTGGTAAAAAAATGCTATTTCCGGCAAAATCATGACATTGTTAGATTATTCAATATTACGTTGTTCCTTTCACGGTTTACCCAACCAAAAAATTTCATTCAATAGACTACTAATGTCACCATGAAACTGATGTAAATGAGAACAAAACTGAATAAAAAGTTCCAAAATTCTAAGATACAGTTTTGTTTCTCTTCTGTGATATTTTTCGGGTTAAGTACGAAAAATTGTTTATGATTCAACGTTAACAAATTTTAAGACTTTATTAAAAAATTGACAAGCTATTAAGTTATCAATTTTACGATTGATTTATGCAATTCTTTCGTTTCAGTGATACTTTCTGTGATATTTTAATCATTTTTTTCTGTAAAATTTTTTATAAAGCTTTGATAAAGGCTACTAAGAAAAAATCGACTAAGCTGTCATCACGTACTTTTAATGTTTTTGTTTTAAGGATACTTTCTGTGATATTCATTTTTACCTAATTCAATAAAATATTAAACTGATGTAATCGAAAACTCGAAAACAAAACTAAACCAAAAATTACAAGATTCTGAGATACAATTTTGTTTCTTCTCTGTGATATTTTCTGAGTTAAGTACAAAAAATTAT
This sequence comes from Abscondita cerata, assembly GCA_030710515.1. Taxonomy (NCBI): domain Eukaryota; kingdom Metazoa; phylum Arthropoda; class Insecta; order Coleoptera; family Lampyridae; genus Abscondita; species Abscondita cerata. The sequence continues at coordinate 479,467 of JALBCR010000267.1, forward strand.
TTGACACAACGTTAACAGATATTAAAATTTATTCTAAAAATTAGGTAAGCTATTAAGTTTACCTTTTTTATTCGTTTATGCAATTCTTTCGTTGTAGTGATACTTTCTGTGATATTTTTTATTATTTTTTCAGCAAAATGTATTATAAACAACGTGTAAAGGTTTTCAAAAGAACATCTAATAAAAAATTGACTGGGTTATCATGTCTGTTACTTTTAATTTTTAAATTCTTTGTTTCTATGATACTTTCTATGATATTTTGTAAAAATGCTATTTTTGCAAAATAATGGAATTCTTAGTTTATTCGTTTTTACGTTATTCCCTTCACAGCTAACTCGATTCAAAAATTTAATTCAACAAACGATGAAACGAGAACTCGAAAACAAAAGTGAACAAAAGTTACTAAATCTTGAGACACAATTTATGTCCATTTATGCGAGTCTATTGTTTCAGTGATACTTTATGTGATCCTTTTAATTATCTTTTAAGCAAAGTGTTATTTGAACAACGGGTACAGATTTTCTAAAGTTCATAAGATAATTTTAATTTCTAGGATGTTTTTGCTTCTACGATACTTTCTGTGATATTTTTTTTAAAAATATGCTATTTTGGGCAAAATCATGGCGTTCTTAGTTTATTCGTTTTTACGTTGTTTGTTTTACTGCCAACTTGACCAGAAAATTTCATTCAATAACTCAAAAACACAACTAAATAAAAAGTAACAAAATTCTGTAATGCAGTATTGTTTATTTTCTGTGATATTTTCTGTGTAAGCACGAAAAATTATTTATAACACAACCTTAACAGATTTTAAAAATTTATTTGAAAATTAGACAAACTATTAAGTTATTAGTTTATGATTCATTTATGTGATTTTTGTTTTAGTGATACTTTCTGTGATATTTTAATAATTTATATCTGAAAATGTTTTTTTAATGTTTTTGTTTACAAAATGATGGTATTCCATGTCAAAATTTAGAAATACTATACTTTTTATTTTTTCAAAAAATAGTGCTTCTGCGTTATTTCTTAGTACGACTAATTTTGAAAAAGATTTTTAAGACAAAAATAGTGGGTTGTCATCAGTTACATTTAATTTCAAAGATGTTTTGTTTCTACGATACTTTCTGCAATATTTTTTTGTATAAATATGCTAAGTTAAAAGCTCAAAAACAAAACTGAATAAAAGCTATTCGAAAAATTAAAGAAGCTCTTAGTGATACTTTCTGTGACATTTTTAATAATTTTTTTTTAACAAAATGTTTTATGAAAAATGTGTAAATTACTAATGTCACGATGAAACTGATGTAAACGAGAACTCAAAAAAAAACTAAATAAAAAGTTCCAAAATTTAAAGATTCAGTTTTATTTCTCTTCTGTGATATTTTCCGAGTAAAGAATGAAAAATTGTTTATGACTTAACGTTAACAAATTTTAAGCGTTTATTAAAAAATTAGACAAGCTATTAAGTTATTAGTTTTATGATTAATTTATGTGATTCTTTCGTTTCAGTGATATTTTCTGTGATATTTATAATCATTTTTTTAACAAAATTTTTATAGGCAACGTGTAAAGGTTTGTAAAAGGACGTCTAAGAAAAAATCGTCTGGGCATCATCACTTACTTTAAATTTCTAAAATGTTTTTGTTTCTACGATACGTTCTGTGATATTTTATGTAAAAAAAAGGTATTTATGACCCAACGTTAACAGATTTTAAAAACTTAATCGAAATATTAGACATAATCTATTCAGTTATCAGTTTTATATTTTACTTATGCATTTTAATCGTTTCAGTGATACTTTCTGTGATATTTTTAATCATTTTTTCTGCAAGGTTTAATAAAAACTTTTAACAAAAAATCGACTGGGTTGTCATCAAGTATTTTTAATGTCAAAGATGTTTTTGTTTCTACGGCCATGATGATGATGAACAAAAAGTTACAAGATTCTGAGATACAATTTTGTTTCTTCTCTGTGATATTTTCTGAATTAAGTAAAAAAGTTATTTAAAACAACGTTAACAGATTTTATAAATTCAGTAAGCTCTTAAGTTTGAGCTTTTTGATTCATTTATGCGATTCTTTCGTTTCAGTGATACTTTCTGTGATATTTTTTATTATTTTTTTCAGCAAAATGTTTTGTAAACAACGTGTCAAGGTTTTCAAAATGACATCCAATAAAAAATCGACTGGGTTATAATGTCAGGTACTTTTAATTTCTAAATGCTTTTGTTTCTATGATACTTTCTGTGATATTTTCTGAGTTAAGTACCAAAAATTATTTATGACCTAACGTTAACAGATTTTAAAAACTTAATCGAAATATTAGACATAATCTATTCAATTACCAGTTTTATGATTCACTTATGCATTTTTTTTCGTTTTAGTAATACTTTCTGTGATATTTTTAATCATTTTTTTCTGCAAAGTTTGATAAAGACTTTTAACAAAAAATTGACTCGGTTGTCATCAAGAACTTTAAATGTCGAGGATGTTTTGTTTCTATTGTCATGACGATTATGAACAAAAAAGTTACAGGATTCTGAGATACAACTTTGTTTCTTCACGGTGATATTTTCTGAATTAAGTACGAAAAGTTATTTAAAACGTTAACAGATTTTAAAAATTCAGTAAGCTATTAAGTTTGAGCTTTTTGATTCATTTATGCGATTCTATCGTTTCAGTGATACTTTCTGTGATATTTTTAATTATTTCTTTCAGTAAAATGTTTTATAAACAACGTGTAAATGTTTTCAAAATGACATCTAATAAAAAATCGACTGGGTTATAATGTCACGTACTTTCAATTTCTAAATGCTTTTGTTTCTATAATACTTTCTATGATATTTTTGTAAAAATGCTTTTTGTACAATAATAGCATTTTAGATTATTCGTTTTTACTTTATTCCCTTCATGGCTAACTCGATTCAAAAATGTAATTTAATAACGATGAAACGGATGTAATCAAGGACATTAAAACAAAACTAAACAAAAAGTTACAAGATTTTGAAATACAATTAGGTTTCTTTTCTGTGATATTTTAGCAAAATTTTTATAGGCATCGTGTAAAGGTTTGTAAAAGGATTTCTAAGAAAAAATCGACTGGGCATCATCAGTTACTTTAAATTTCGAAAATGTTTTTTTTCTACGAAACGTTCTGTGATATTTTATGTAAAAAAGGTATTTATGACCCAACGTTAACAGATTTTAAAAACTTAATCAAAATATTAGACTTAATCTATTCAGTTATCAGTTTTATGACTCACTTATGCATTTTTTTCGTTTTAGTGATACTTTCTGTGATATTTTTTATTATTTTTTTCAGCAAAATGTTTTATAAACAACGTGTAAAGGTTTTCAAAATGACATCTAATAAAAAATCGACTGGGTTATAATCTCAGGTACTTTTAATTTCCAAATGCTTTTGTTTCTATGATACTTTCTGTGATATTTTCTGAGTTAAGTACCAAAATTTATTTATGACCTAACGTTAACAGATTTTAAAAACTTATCGAAATATTAGACATAATCTATTCAGTTATCAGTTTTATGATTCACTTATGCAATTTTTTCGTTTTAGTGATACTCTCTGTGATATTTTTTATTATTTTTTTCAGCAAAATGTTTTATAAACAACCTGTAAAGGTTTTCATAATGACATCTAATAAAAAATCTACTGGGTTATAATGTTAGGTACTTTTAATTTCTAAATGCTTTTGTTTCTATGATACTTTCTGTGATATTTTCTGAGTTAAGTACCAAAAATTATTTATGACCTAACGTCAACAGATTTTAAAAACTTAATCGAAATATTAGACATAATCTATTTAATTACCAGTTTTATGATTCACTTATGCATTTTTTTTCGTTTTAGTGATACTTTCTGTGATATTTTTAATCATTTTTTTCTGCAAAGTTTGATAAAGACGTTTAACAAAAAATCGAATGGGTCGTCATCAAGTACTTTTAATGTCAAAGATGTTTTTGTTTTTACGGCCATGACAATGATGAACAAAAAAGTTATAAGATTATGAGACACAATTTCGTTTCTTTTCTGTGATATTTTTTGAATTAAGTACGAAAAGTTATTTAAAACAACGTTAACAGATTTTAAAAATTAAGTAAGCTATTAAATTTGAGCTTCTTGATTCATTTATGAGATTCTATCGTTTCAGTGATACTTTCTGTGATATTTTTTATTATTTTTTTCAGCAAAATGTTTTATAAACAACGTGTAAAGGTTATCAAAATGACATCCATTAAAAAATCGACTGGGTTATCATGTCAGGTACTTTTAATTTCTAAATGCTTTTGTTTCTATGATACTTTCTGTGATATTTTCTGAGTTAAGTACCAAAAATTATTTATGACACAAGGTTAACAGATTTCAAACATTTATTCAAAAAATTATCAGTTTTATGATTCATTTATGCGATTCTTTCGTTTCTATGATACTTTCTGTGATATTTTTAATCACTTTTCTGCAAAACAACCGCGTACGGGGTTTTGAAAAAGACTTTTTAAAAAAACTCGACTGGTTTTTTGTCAGTTACTTTTAATTTTTAGGATTTTTTTGTTTCTACGATACGGTCTGCGATATTTTTTCGTAGAAAAAATTCTATTTCCCGCAAAATTCTTAGAATATTCGTTTTTAACATTGTTCCTTTCACGGCCAACTCGACCCAAAAATTTCATTCAATAAACACTAACGTCACGATGAATCTGATGTAATCGAGAACTCGAACAAAAAATTTTAATCTATTTATGTACGTTAATTCAGTAGCGCGTGTAATGCATGGTACATCAAACTTTAATATAAATATTTCTCACGACTCGAAAAACATATGCTACTAAGTTTATCACTTGTAAGAACCATATTTCACATGTGTTTGTACTTCTTGAAAACACACACACACATATACAGCAACACTGTAAATTTGAACTTTTTTTCGGGGTGGCATTCGATAATGACTGGGTGATTAATGGCGGGTGGTCGTACTTACGGGGACAGGTGAGAGAGATAAGCTTCTGTGACCGTATATTGTTTATTTATATTATTTATGTAGCTTCTAATTATGAAAATGTGTTTGGATTCCCATGGCGTGCGAGAGAGAGCGATCCATGCGCTGTTGCCGCGCGCGACAAAGACCGTCTTGGATTTAATTATTAAATACTGCCAACTCTGATTGATTTATAGACGTATGTTGCAAACACAAATGGTAAATTTGCTGCTTATATTTAATTCATTATTAAGCGACAAAAACTGGTGCGCGCGTATTTTTCATCTACAAAAAAAAATTGTCATTTTCCCGTTATTTTCGCAATCGAAAAATCTAAGTAGGCGAGCGCGCGTTCAAAAAGAAAATCAAACGCGCGCGTGCGCGCCATATTGAAAACAAGGTGACGTTGATCAGTTTTAATTGTCGCGCAGTGTTAATAAAACCATAGGTACGTGTGCGATACGCGTACGACTCTTTTTTCGAAATTAATTTACAACGTCGCGTCGTCTCGCTCGCACGCCTAAGCGCCATTTCTCTCTACGAGCGCGATGTCAAAGCCCGCAGCGAACGATAAAAATTAAACCGCTTTTTCCGTCAAATCAGCGCACTTTTAATATTTGCAAAAAGAAGGCGGCGAGCGCGATACGTGTCGAAACGTTTTAACGATTGCATTCCCTAACGATTTCGCACAACCCCAAGACGTGAAATCATTAGCGTCGCTACACGTTACAGATGAGTCACGCAGTTAATTAAAAGGAAAATTTTGGAATTTTCTCAACGTAAAACTTTTTTTCCCATCCCGGTCAATTCTAGGTTATGTAATATTGAAGGCGACGACGTTATGAATTCAACACGGGAGTAGATTACGAGAGAGACTTTTTTTTTGTCAGCGGTTCTCAATTTTAATTTCGCAATCGCGGCACGCCGTGGAATAAAACTGTTCAGATGTTTCCGCGGCCGATGCGATTTTTCTTCGTAAAACATTTTGAGGTTGTTTTAATATGTAAGAACGGACTGGGTCCCCGAGTGACCGACGTCTTGCAACATCTGGTGCGTTCGAGCCGGAATATACGACCCATCAAAAACTATTCTAGTCTATTGCCAAATTTACACCCTCGTCATGACCAACGCTCGCTTTTTTTATCATCGAACGTGCAACACGTTACGAAAGATAACCGTTCGCGGTTATGAATGTTTAAAGTCCGCTCGTGTGCGTTGCATAGATTGCTGGTCCTTCGAACCGGACCGAGCTTAATTTATTTATTGCTTTTTCGTTTAAATCCGCGCGGTCACGTACCGATATAAAACCTATTATTTTCATAACATTTAGAAACACATCGTCATTTTAAATGTGTAACGTTTAACGTAAACTCGATCTTAGTAGGCAATGAGTTTTTAATTGCTGTCTAAGGTGGCGTTGTGAGTTAACAAAAATTCTAACCTTACGACATCTAGCGTTTCCCCAACCAATTAATCTGAATTTGATTAGATTTAAAAATATTCACTGTTTCTACATTAATATAAAGCCGCTTCTAGCTTTTCTCTTTAAAAAAAACAGATTGTTTCTAACGAGAATCGAACCTTAATATTTTGCAATTGGATTGGAACTGCACACAATCTTAAATCTAATTTTTTGATGTTAAGCTAATTTTAGAATCCGTCTCACTGATTCTAACAAATATTAATTGTAAAATCTAGTCATCCTGCGTAAACATTTTGAAGGTTTTGCTTCTAACATCATTTCCTTCTATATACAATAATCTAAAAAATTTATCTCACTGATTCTGCAAAATCTCTGATTATGGTGATTATATTAGCAAATTTACCCCCGTAATGGTAGTTCATTATTTTAATACAATTTCACCATCAGAGTTCAAATTCTAAATCCAATTTAATACTTTAATTTTATCTAACTTTGATATTAAGCTACTTTTAGAATCCATCTCACTGTTTCTAACAAATATAATTTGTAAAAATCCTTCGTGAACACTTTGAAAGTTTTGCTTCTAACACCACATCTTTAACGTTTCCTTCAATATAAAATAATCTAAAACATTGATCTCACTGCTTCTGCAGAATCTCTGATTATGGTGATTAACAGTAAATTTATCACGTTAATGTTAGTTCACAATTTCATCATCAGAGTTCAAATTTTAATTCTAATTTACATTCTAAATTTAAGTGAGCTACTTTTAGAATACATCTCACTGATTCTGACAGATATTAATTGTAAATTTTAGTCATCGTGAATATTTTCAAGGTTTTGCTTCTAACATCATACTTTTAGTGTTTCTTTCTATATACAATAATCTAAAAATTGGTCTCACTGATTCTGCAAAACCTCTGCTTATACTGATTCAATTAGTAAATTTATTCCCGTAATGGTAGTTCATTATTTTCATACAGTTTCATCATGAGAATTTAAATTAATTCCAAATCCTAACTTTGATATTAAGCTAATTTAGAATCCGCCTCACTGTTTCTAACAAATCTTAAATCTAAATTAAATTCTAAATTTAATATAATTTTAATATTAAACTAATTTTAGAATTTATCTCACTGATTCTAACAAATACTAACCAATATTAATTATAAAATCTAGTAAGTAACTTTTTGTGAAAATTTCTGATTCTAACTTTCTATCTTTAACGTTTCCTTCAATATAAAATAATCTAAAGAAGAAATCAAATTCTAAATCTAGTTTAAATTCTAAAATTATTCTAACTTTGACATTAAGCTAATTTTAGAAATCATCTCACTGTTTCTAACAAATATTAATCGAATAGTTTATTTTCAATGTTTCTAAAAAAATTAATTCACGTTTCTACTGACTTATTTTAACACTTAAATAATAAAATGTAAACCCTCACTATATCTAAAGCCATCTTAGTTTTATAGTTTCATAACTAAAGAAAAGCATTTTTATACATTTCTTTCGCATTAACTTTTAATAGCACTGTTTTGGGTTTTAATTTTGATTACTTTTGAAAATATTCACTGTTTCAAAGATTTTGCTTCTAACTTTCTATTTTAAACTATTTCAAACAAAAAACCATTTATTTAAAAAAATATTACACCTAGTACCAAACTATTAATTTTGATATTCAACCTCACTGTTTCTAACATTTTCTTACCAAATAGTAATTGTGAAACCTAACGAGTGAAAGATTTCTATAACATAAAATAATCTAACATCACTGTTTCTCAAAAAAACCATCATTTTACTGAAAAACACTCGCTGTTTCTGTAAAAATAACATTCATTTTGTTAGTAATTTAACATTCTTTTATTTTGCTAGAATTTCATTCGGAACGTCATCTAGATTCTAACTCTGACTATCGTCTCGTAATCTAAATTCTAATTTTCATTTTTGATTTTTATTCTCACTGATTTTTAATATTATTTTAATGCTGTATAACTTTCACATTTCAATAGACAACTTATTAGTGATTGCACTGGTGTCAGATTATCACTGATTCTACATAAATTAGAACTCACTGTAACTCACAGAAACTTAATTATAAAGGGCAACGTTAGTTTCAAATTTTCAATTATTTTCAGTTCTGATAAAATCACTGATTATAAAACAATAGAATAATATAAAACGTAGCTTTGATTTTGAATTCTAACATTTCAAATTATGTATTTACTTACTTTTGACTTTCAAGCTTTGCCCATAGTGCTAATTTTGATCAGGTGGAAAAAGTTCGGAAGCATTAAAACTAAAAATTTTTAATTTCAATTGAATTGAAACAAATTTGTTAATCTCACTGATTCTAAAGATATGTTTGTGGTTTCATTGAACAATGTTTAATGTTACGTCATTTGTTTTTCAAAATTTTGGCGTTATAGAGGATATCACTGTTTAACCCTATTCGTTAACCCTAAATCTCACTGATTCTAAAAAAAATTAATTTAACAGTTATATGCTTTTATTGGCACCATCAATTGAATAAAAACTAACCATCTCAATTAATTTAAAATGAATATGTTAATCTCACTGATTCTAAAAAAAATAATCCCACTATTTTGCAATTATATGGACACCACCAATCGAACAGAAGCGTAATTGTAAACTGTAACGTCACTTAAGTTTTTAAGTTTGGCATTATATTTAATTTTGACCAAGTTCACTGTTTCTAAAACACTTTGACTTCTAATTTTAACCTTCGAACTTATTAACACGTTCATCATAATCATCTTTTGAAAATATTACTGATGCCGTATTTGTCACGGATTAAAATAAATTATTTAAAACTTTCTTGTCATTGTTGAAGATAATATGAACCTCACTCATTCTAAAAAGTATAATCTCACTATTTTATATTCTTATTGACTTTTTATACTCTATAACCAAACAGAAACGGTCACCGTTTCTAAAACACTAGAACAATTTTATTTTGTAGGTTTTAACCCCCACCAAATTGAAATACATTGATTTCCTCACTGATTCTAATAAGTTTAATCTCATTTTTTTTAACTTTTATCATCACTAATACGTAAATTTTAGTACACTTAGAAGATTTGAAAATTATTTCTAATTATTTAATTAAGTCAAAAATCGCTCACTGTTTCTAACGTTTGGTTTAGATTTAATAAAGATAAAGTAAGTGATATATTCTTAACCTCAATTAATTTTTATTCCTTGGAATTTGTTTGATTGCAATAACTTGGTAATCATTGTTGATGATATGATTTTGTTAGCATCACTGAATTGAAAAGGGTAATCTCACTATTTGATATTTTTTAATTGACTCTTATACTAAGTAATCAAACAGAAACGGTCACGGTTTCTAAAACACCAGAACACTATGAATCTAAACTTTCCATATTAAAAATCGTATCCATTTCAGCGCCTCACTGATTCTAAAAAGTTTAATTTTACTTGTTAACCTTTTTAATGTTAGTATAACCGATTATAAACATAGTTAAGTCGCTACTTTTAAAGATTTGAAAAGTATGTTTAATTATGATTAAGTCGGGAATCGCTCACTGTTTCTAACGTTTTGTTTATATTTAATAAAGATAATGTAAAATCAATTAATTTTTATTACTTGAGTTTGTCACGGATTGCAATAAGTATTCACAATTCATTGTTGAAGATGATATGATTTTTTAACCTCACTGATTCTAAAAAGTGTAATCTTACTACTTCATATATTTTTAAATTTTTATACTTAATAACCGTACAGAAACGGTCATGGTTTCTAAACACTAGAACGATAGGAATCTAAAGTTTCCATACAAAATCGTATCCATCTTAGCGCCTCACTTATTCTAAAACGTTTAATTTCATCTGTTTACCTTTTCATTTTATTTTAGTCGGAAAACGCTCACTGTTTCCAATGTTTTGTTAAGATTTAATAAAAATAAAGTAAGTTATATATTTTAATTTTTATAATTAGAATTTGTAACGGATTTTAAGCCTTCATTATGTCAGTATACATTTTTTTTCTCACTGATTCTAAAAAGTTCAATCTCATTCTTTTACTTTTTTATAGTCAGTAATAACAATCATAGACTTAAAGGTAAGTGCGGTACTTTGAATGATTTGAAAATTATGTTTAATTATGATTGAGTCGGGAAACGCTCACTGTTTCTAACGTTTTGTTAAGAATTAATAAAGATAAAGTAAGTGACATATGGTTAACCTTAATGTATGTTTATTATTTGAAATTTGTATCGGATTGCATTCAGTTGGCAATCACTGATAATGATATGATTTTTTAATTTCACTGATTCTAAAAGAATGTAATCTTACCATTTCAGAAATGGTCACGATTTCTAAAACACTAGAACAATATGAATATAAATTTTCCATACAAAATCGTATTCATTTTAGCGCCTCACTGATTCTAAAAAAGTTTTTATTATCAGTAAAACCAATCATAAACATAAAGTTAAGTTCGCTACTTTTAAATATTCAAAAATTATGTTTAATTATGATTAAGTCGAAAAACACTCACTGTTTCTAACATTTTTTTATAGAATTAATAAAAATAAAGTAAGTGATGAATTCTTAAGTTTTATAACTTAAAATTTGTCACGCATTACATTAAATCATTAAAAACTTTTGGGTAAATCTGTTGATGACATGATTTTTTTTTGTCTCACTGATTCTAAATCCCAGTTTTTTATATTTTTATTGAATTTTACACTTAAGAAACATACAGAAACCGTCAAGGTTTCTAAAACACTAGAACAATGTGAATCTAAATTTTCTATATAAAATTGTATCTATTTCAGCTCCTCACTGAATCTATAAAGCGCTCACTGTTTCTAACGTTTTGTTAAAATTTAATAACGGATTGCATTAAATTATTTAAATTTTTTTTGGCTAAAATAGAATACGAATCTAAATTTTTTATACAAAATCGTATCCATTTCAGCGCCTCACTGATATTAAAAGTTTAATCTCATTTACTTACCATTTTATTGTCAGTACAACTGATCAAAAACATAAAGTTAAGTTCGATACTTTCAAAGATTTAAATATTGTGTTTAGTTACTATTAAGTCGAGAAACACACACTGTTTCTAACGTTCTGTTTAAATTTAATAAAGATAAAGTAAGTGATATATTCTTAACCTCAATGTATTTTCATTATTTGTAATTTGTTTCGATTGTATTCAGTTGATGATATGATTTTTTAATCTCACTGATTCTAAAAAGTGTAGTCTTACCATTTGATATTTTGATTGACCGATAAGAAACTGTTACAGATTCCAAAGCACAAGAACAATATGAATATAAATTTTCCATACAAAATCATATCCATTTCACCGCCTCACTTATTCTAAAAGTGTAATCTTATTTCTTTACCTTTTAATGTTAGTAATATCGATCATAAATATAAAGTTAAGTTCGTAACTTTTAAAGATAAAAATTAAGTTTAATTATGATTAAGTCGGGAAACGCTCACTGATTCATATTGATTTAATAAAGATAAAGCATTAAGTGATATATTCTTAATCTAAATTAATTTTTATTTCTTATAATTTTCCACAGATTGCAATAAGTTAGTATTCACTATTCATTGTTAAAAATGATATAAATTTTTAACCTCACTGATTCTAAAAAGTGTAATCTAACTATTTGATATTTTTATTGACTCCTTTGACCGTTTCTAAAACACTCGAATACGAAACTAAATTTTTCATACAAAATCGTATTCATTTCAGCGCCTCACTGATTCTAAAAAGTTTAATTTCATTTGTTTATTTTTTATTGTCAGTAAAACCGATCATAAACATTAAGTTCGCTACTTTAAAGGCTCACTGTTTCTAACTATTTCATTAGATTTAATAAAGATAAAGTAAGTGATATAATTTTTAACCTCATTGATTTTAAAAAAGAGTGTAATTTTATTAACTTTTTATTATTAAACCAATTCCAAATTGTCAATACAAAATCATATCGATTTCAGCGCCTACCAATTTTGTTTACCTTTTATTGTGGAATTGAAAAGGGTAATCTCACTATTTGATATTTTTTAAATTGACTCTTATGCTAAGTAATTAAACAGAAACGGTCACGGTTTCTAAAACACCAGAACACTATGAATCTAAACTTTCTATATTAAAAATCGTATCCATTTCAGCGCCTCACTGATTCTAAAAAGTTTAATTTTACTTGTTAACCTTTTAATGTTAGTATAACCGATCATAAACATACTTAAGTCGCTACTTTTAAAGATTTGAAAAGTATGTTTAATTATGATTAAGTCGGGAATCGCTCACTGTTTCTAACGTTTTGTTTATATTTAATAAAGATAATGTAAGTGATATATTCTTAAAATCAATTAATTTTTATCACTTGGAGTTTGTCACGGATTGCAATAAGTATTCACTATTCATTGTTGAAGATAATATGATTTTTTTAACCTCACTGATTCTAAAAAAGTGTAATCTTACTACTTCATATATTTTTTAATTTTTATACTTAATAACCGTACAGAAACGGTCATGGTTTCTAAAACACTAGAACGATAGGAATTCAAAGTTTCCATACAAAATCGTATCTACCTTAGAGCCTCACTTATTCTAAAAAGTTTAATTTCATCTGTTTACCTTTTCATTTTATTTTAGTCCGAAAACGCTCACTGTTTCCAATGTTTTGTTAAGATTTAATAAAAATAAAGTAAGTTATATATTTTTAATTTTTATAATTAGAACTTGTAACGGATTTTAAGTCTTGATCATGTCAGTACACATTTTTTTTCTCACTGATTCTAAAAAGTTCAATCTCATTCTTTTACTTTTTTATTGTCAGTAATAACAATCATAAACTTAAGTGCGATACTTTGAATGATTTAAAAATTATGTTTAATTATGATTGAGTCGGGAAACGCTCACTGTTTCTAACGTTTTGTTAAGATTTAATAAAGATAAAGTAAATGACATATTGTTAAACTTAATGAATTTTTATTATTTGGAATTTGTTTCGGATTGCATTCAGTTGGCAATCACTGATAATGATATGATTTTTTTAATTTCACTGATTCTAAAAGAATGTAATCTTACCATTTCAGAAATGGTCACGATTTCTAAAACACTAGAACAATATGAATCTAAATTTTCCATACAAAATCGTATTCATTTTAGCGCCTCACTGATTCTAATAAGTTTAATCTCGTTTGTTTACCTTTTATTGTCAGTAAAACCAATCATAAACATAAAGTTAAGTTCGTTACTTTTAAATATTTAAAAATTATGTTTAATTATGATTAAGTCGAAAAACACTCACTGTTTCTAACGTTTTTTTATAGAATTAATAAAGATAAAGTAAGTGATGAATTTTTAAGTTTTTTAACTTAAAATTTGTCACGCATTACATTAAATCAATAAAAACTTTTGGGTAAATCTGTTGATGACCTAATTTTTTTTTGTCTCACTGATTCTAAATCCCTGTTTTTATATTTTTATTGAATTTTACACTTAATAAACGAACCGAAACCGTCAAGGTTTCTAAAACATTAGAATAATGTGAATCTAAATTTTTTTAAAAATTGTATCTATTTCAGCTCCTCACTGAATCTATAAAGCTTAATCTCAGTTGTATGGCATATTATTTTTTAGTCGGGAAGCTCTCACTGTTTCTAACGTCTTGTTAAAATTTAATAACGGATTGCATTAAATTATTTAAGTTTTTTGGCTAAAATAGAATACGAATCTAAATTTTTTATACAAAATCGTATCCATTTCAGCGCCTCACTGATATTAAAAAGTTTAATCTTATTTACTTACCATTTTATTGTCAGTACAACTGATCAAAAACATAAAGTTAAGTTCGATACTTTTAAAGATTTAGATATTATGTTTAGTTACTATTAAGCCGAGAAACACACACTGTTTCTAACGTTCTGTTTAAATTTAATAAATATAAAGTAAGTGATATATTGTTAACCTCAATGTATTTTCATTATTTGTAATTTGTTTCGGATTGTATTCAGTTGATGATATGATTTTTTTAATCTCACTGATTCTAAAAAAGTGTAGTCTTACCATTTGATATTTTTATTGACCGATAAGAAACTGTTACAGATTCAAAAGCACAAAAACAATATGAATATAAATTTTCCATACAAAATCATATCCATTTCACCGCCTCACTTATTCTAAAAAGTTTAATCTTATTTCATTACCTTTTATTGTTAGTAATACCGATCATAAACATAAAGTTAAGTTCGTAACTTTTAAAGATAAAAAAATTAAGTTTAATTATGATTAAGTCGGGAAACGCTCACTGATTCATATTGATTTAATAAAGATAAAGCATTAAGTGATATATTCTTAATCTAAATTAATTTTTATTTCTTATAATTTTCCACAGATTGCAATAAGTTAGTATTCACTATTCATTGTTGAAAATGATATAAATTTTTTAACCTCACTGATTCTAAAAAGTGTAATCTAACTATTTGATATTTTTATTGACTCCTTTGACTGTTTCTAAAACACTCGAATACGAAACTAAATTTTTCATACAAAATCGTATTCATTTCAGCGCCTCACTGATTCTAAAAAGTTTCATTTCATTTGTTTACTTTTTTATTGTCAGTAAAACCGATCATAAACATTAAGTTCGCTACTTTTAAAGGCTCACTGTTTCTAACTATTTGTTTAGATTTAATAAAGATAAAGTAAGTGATATAATTTTTAACCTCATTGATTTTAAGAAAAGTGTAATTTTATTGACTTTTTATTATTAAATCCAATTCCAAATTGTCAATACAAAATCATATCGATTTCAGCGCCTACCAATTTTGTTTACCTTTTTATTGTGGAATTGAAAAGGGTAATCTCACTATTTGATATTTTTTAAATTGACTCTTATGCTAAGTAATCAAACAGAAACGGTCACGGTTTCTAAAACACCAGAACACTATGAATCTAAACTTTCGATATTAAAAATCGTATCCATTTCAGCTCTCACTGATTCTAAAAAGTTTAATTTTACTTGTTAACCTTTTAATGTTAGTATAACCGATCATAAACATACTTAAGTCGCTACTTTTAAAGATTTGAAAAGTATGTTTAATTATGATTAAGTCGGGAATCGCTCACTGTTTCTAACGTTTTGTTTATATTTAATAAAGATAATGTAAGTGGTATATTCTTAAAATCAATTAATTTTTATTACTTGAGTTTGTCACGGATTGCAATAAGTATTCACTATTCATTGTTGAAGATTATATGATTTTTTAACCTCACTGATTCTAAAAAGTGTAATCTTACTACTTCACATATTTTTTAAAATTTTTATACTTAATAACCGTACAGAAACGGTCATGGTTTCTAAAACACTAGAACGATAGGAATCTAAAGTTTCCATACAAAATCGTATCCACCTTAGAGCCTCACTTATTTTAAAAGTTTAATTTCATCTGTTTACTTTTTCATTTTATTTTAGTCCGAAAACGCTCACTGTTTCCAATGTTTTGTTAAGATTTAATAAAAATAAAGTAAGTTATATATTTTTAATTTTATAATTAAAATTTGTAACGGATTTTAAACCTTGATCATGTCAGTATACATTTTTTTTCTCACTGATTCTAAAAGTTCAATCTCATTCTTTTACTTTTTTATTGTCAGTAATAACAATCATAAACTTAAAGTTAAGTGCGCCACTTTGAATGATTTGAAAATTATGTTTAATTATGATTGAGTCGGGAAACGCTCACTGTTTCTAACATTTTGTTAAGATTTAATAAAAATAAAGTAAGTGACATATGGTTAACCTTAATGTATGTTTATTATTTGAAATTTGTATCGGATTACTGATAATGATATAATATTTTTAATCTCACTGATTCTAAAAGAATGTAATCTTACCATTTCAGAAATGGTCACGATTTCTAAAACACTAGAACAATATGAATATAAATTTTCCATACAAAATCGTATTCATTTTAGCGCCTCACTGATTCTAAAAAAGTTTTTATTGTCAGTAAAACCAATCATAAACATAAAGTTAAGTTCGCTACTTTTAAATATTTAAAAATTATGTTTAATTATGATTAAGTCGAAAACACTCACTGTTTCTAACATTTTTTTATAGAATTAATAAAAATAAAGTAAGTGATGAATTCTTAAGTTTTATAACTTAAAATTTGTCACGCATTACATTAAATCATTAAAAACTTTTGGGTAAATCTGTTGATGACATAATTTTTTTTTGTCTCACTAATTCTAAATCCCAGTTTTTTATATTTTTATTGAATTTTACACTTAATAAACGAACAGAAACCGTCAAGGTTTCTAAAACACTAGAACAATGTGAATCTAAATTTTCTTTATAAAATTGTATCTATTTCAGCTCCTCACTGAATCTATAAAGCTTAATCTCAGTTGTATGGCATATTATTTTTTTAGTCGGGAAGCGCTCACTGTTCCTAACGTTTTGTTAAGATTTAATAACGGATTGCATTAAATTATTTTAATTTTTTTTTGGCTAAAATAGAATACGAATCTAAATTTTTCATACAAAATCGTATCCATTTCAGCGCCTCACTGATATTAAAAAGTTTAATCTCATTTACTTACCATTTTATTGTCAGTACAACTGATCAAAAACATAAAGTTAAGTTCGATACTTTTAAAGATTTAAATATTATGTTTAGTTACTATTAAGTCGAGAAACACACACTGTTTCTAACGTTCTGTTTAAATTTAATAAAGATAAAGTAAGTGATATATTCTTAACCTCAATGTATTTTCATTATTTGTAATTTGTTTCGGATTGTATTCAGTTGATGATATGATTTTTTAATCTCACTGATTCTAAAAAAGTGTAGTCTTACCATTTGATATTTTTATTGACCGATAAGAAACTGTTACAGATTCCAAAGCACAAGAACAATATGAATATAAATTTTCCATACAAAATCATATCCATTTCACCGCCTCACTTATTCTAAAAAGTGTAATCTTATTTCTTTACCTTTTTAATGTTAGTAATATCGATCATAAATATAAAGTTAAGTTCGTAACTTTTAAAGATAAAAAAATTAAGTTTAATTATGATTAAGTCGGGAAACGCTCACTGATTCATATTGATTTAATAAAGATAAAGCATTAAGTGATATATTCTTAATCTAAATTAATTTTTATTTTTTATAATTTTCCACAGATTGCAATAAGTTAGTATTCACTATTCATTGTTGAAAATGATATAAATTTTTTAACCTCACTGATTCTAAAAAAGTGTAATCTAACTATTTGATATTTTTATTGACTCCTTTGACCGTTTCTAAAACACTCGAATACGAAACTAAATTTTTCATACAAAATCGTATTCATTTCAGCGCCTCACTGATTCTAAAAAGTTTAATTTCATTTGTTTATTTTTTATTGTCAGTAAAACCGATCATAAACATTAAGTTCGCTACTTTTAAAGGCTCACTGTTTCTAACTATTTCATTAGATTTAATAAAGATAAAGTAAGTGATATAATTTTTAACCTCATTGATTTTAAGAAAAGTGTAATTTTATTAACTTTTTATTATTAAATCCAATTCCAAATTGTCAATACAAAATCATATCGATTTCAGCGCCTACCAATTTTGTTTACCTTTTTATTGTGGAATTGAAAAGGGTAATCTCACTATTTGATATTTTTTAAATTGACTCTTATGCTAAGTAATCAAACAGAAACGGTCACGGTTTCTAAAACACCAGAACACTATGAATCTAAACTTTCTATATTAAAAATCGTATCCATTTCAGCGCCTCACTGATTCTAAAAGTTTAATTTTACTTGTTAACCTTTTTAATGTTAGTATAACCGATCATAAACATAGTTAAGTCGCTACTTTTAAAGATTTGAAAAGTATGTTTAATTATGATTAAGTCGGGAATCGCTCACTGTTTCTAACGTTTTGTTTATATTTAATAAAGATAATGTAAGTGGTATATTCTTAAAATCAATTAATTTTTATTACTTGGAGTTTGTCACGGATTGCAATAAGTATTCACTATTCATTGTTGAAGATTATATGATTTTTTTAACCTCACTGATTCTAAAAAAGTGTAATCTTACTACTTCACATATTTTTTTAAAATTTTTATACTTAATAGCCGTACAGAAACGGTCATGGTTTCTAAAACACTAGAACGATAGGAATCTAAAGTTTCCATACAAAATCGTATCCACCTTAGAGCCTCACTTATTCTAAAAAGTTTAATTTCATCTGTTTACCTTTTCATTTTATTTTAGTCCGAAAACGCTCACTGTTTCCAATGTTTTGTTAAGATTTAATAAAAATAAAGTAAGTTATATGTATATTTTTAATTTTTATAATTAGAATTTGTAACTTATTTTATGCCTTGATCATGTCAGTATACATTTTTTTTCTCACTGATTCTAAAAAGTTCAATCTCATTCTTTTACTTTTTTATTGTCAGTAATAACAATCATAAACTTAAAGTTAAGTGCGCTACTTTGAATGATTTGAAAATTATGTTTAATTATGATTGAGTCGGGAAACGCTCACTGTTTCTAACGTTTTGTTAAAATTTAATAAAGATAAAGTAAGTGACATATGGTTAACCTTAATGTATGTTTATTATTTGAAATTTGTATCGGATTGCATTCAGTTGGCAATCACTGATAATGATATGATTTTTTTAATTTCACTGATTCTAAAAGAATGTAATCTTACCATTTCAGAAATGGTCACGATTTCTAAAACACTAGAACAATATGAATCTAAATTTTCCATACAAAATCGTATTCATTTTAGCGCCTCACTGATTCTAAAAGTTTAATCTCGATTGTTTACCTTTTATTGTCAGTAAAACCAATCATAAACATAAAGTTAAGTTCGCTACTTTTAAATATTTAAAAATTATGTTTAATTATGATTAAGTCGAAAACACTCACTGTTTCTAACGTTTTTTATAGAATTAATAAAGATAAAGTAAGTGATGAATTCTTAAGTTTTATAACTTAAAATTTGTCACGCATTACATTAAATCATTAAAAACTTTTGGGTAAATCTGTTGATGACATAATTTTTTTTGTCTCACTGATTCTAAATCCCAGTTTTTATATTTTTATTGAATTTTACACTTAATAAACGAACAGAAACCGTCAAGGTTTCTAAAACATAGAATAATGTGAATCTAAATTTTTTTTTTAAAATTGTATCTATTTCAGCTCCTCACTGAATCTATAAAGCTTAATCTCAGTTGTATGGCATATTATTTTTTAGTCGGGAAGCTCTCACTGTTTCTAACGTCTTGTTAAAATTTAATAACGGATTGCATTAAATTATTTAAGTTTTTTTTGGCTAAAATAGAATACGAATCTAAATTTTTTATACAAAATCGTATCCATTTCAGCGCCTCACTGATATTAAAAGTTTAATCTTATTTACTTACCATTTTATTTTCAGTACAACTGATCAAAACATAAAGTTAAGTTCGATACTTTTAAAGATTTAAATATTATGTTTAGTTACTATTAAGTCGAGAAACACACACTGTTTCTAACGTTCTGTTTAAATTTAATAAAGATAAAGTAAGTGATATATTGTTAACCTCAATGTATTTTCATTATTTGTAATTTGTTTCGGATTGTATTCAGTTGATGATATGATTTTTTTAATCTCACTGATTCTAAAAAAGTGTAGTCTTACCATTTGATATTTTTATTGACCGATAAGAAACGGTTACAGATTCCAAAGCACAAGAACAATATGAATATAAATTTTCCATACAAAAATCATATCCATTTCACCGCCTCACTTATTCTAAAAAGTTTAAACTTATTTCTTTACCTTTTTAATGTTAGTAATACCGATCATAAACATAAAGTTAAGTGCGTAACTTTTAAAGATAAAAAAATTAAGTTTAATTATGATTAAGTCGGGAAACGCTCACTGATTCACATTGATTTAATAAAGATAAAGCATTAAGTGATATATTCTTAATCTAAATTAATTTTTATTTCTTATAATTTTCCACAGATTGCAATAAGTTAGTATTCACTATTCATTGTTGAAAATGATATAAATTTTTTAACCTCACTGATTCTAAAAAAGTGCAATCTAACTATTTAATATTTTTATTGACTCTTTTGACCGTTTCTAAAACACTAGAATACGAAACTAAATTTTTCATACAAAATCGTATTCATTTAAGCGCCTCACTGATTCTAAAAAGTTTAATTTCATTTGTTTACTTTTTTATTATCAGTAAAACCGATCATAAACATTAAGTTCGCTACTTTTAAAGGCTCACTGTTTCTAACTATTTCTTTAGATTTAATAAAGATAAAGTAAGTGAAATAATTTTTAACCTCATTGATTTTAAGAAAAGTGTAATTTTATTAACTTTTTATTATTAAATCCAATTCCAAATTGTCAATACAAAATCATATCGATTTCAGCGCCTACCAATTTTGTTTACCTTTTTATTGTGGAATTGAAAAGGGTAATCTCACTATTTGATATTTTTTAAATTGACTTATGCTAAGTAATCAAACAGAAACGGTCACGGTTTCTAAAACACCAGAACACTATGAATCTAAACTTTCGATATTAAAAATCGTATCCATTTCAGCTCCTCACTGATTCTAAAAAGTTTAATTTTACTTGTTAACCTTTTTAATGTTAGTATAACCGATCATAAACATACTTAAGTCGCTACTTTTAAAGATTTGAAAAGTATGTTTAATTATGATTAAGTCGGGAATCGCTCACTGTTTCTAACGTTTTGTTTATATTTAATAAAGATAATGTAAGTGGTATATTCTTAAAATCAATTAATTTTTATTACTTGGAGTTTGTCACGGATTGCAATAAGTATTCACTATTCATTGTTGACGATGATATGATTTTTTAACCTCACTGATTCTAAAAAAGTGTAATCTTACTACTTCACATATTTTTAAAAATTTTTATACTTAATAACCGTACAGAAACGGTCATGGTTTCTAAAACACTAGAACGATAGGAATCTAAAGTTTCCATACAAAATCGTATCCACCTTAGAGCCTCACTTATTCTAAAAGTTTAATTTCATCTGTTTACCTTTTCATTTTATTTTAGTCCGAAAACGCTCACTGTTTCCAATGTTTTGTTAAGATTTAATAAAAATAAAGTAAGTTATATATTTTTAATTTTTATAATTAGAATTTGTAACAGATTTTATGCCTTGATCATGTCAATATACATTTTTTTCTCACTGATTCTAAAAAGTTCAATCTCATTCTTTTACTTTTTTATTGTCAGTAATAACAATCATAAACTTAAAGTTAAGTGCGCTACTTTGAATGATTTGAAAATTATGTTTAATTATGATTGAGTCGGGAAACCCTCACTGTTTCTAACGTTTTGTTAAGATTTAATAAAGATAAAGTAAGTGACATATGGTTAACCTTAATGTATGTTTATTATTTGAAATTTGTATCGGATTGCATTCAGTTGGCAATCACTGATAATGGTATGATTTATTTAATTTCACTGATTCTAAAACAATGTAATCTTAACATTTCAGAAATGGTCACGATTTCTAAAACACTAGAACAATATGAATATAAATTTTCCATACAAAATCGTATTCATTTTGGCGCCTCACTGATTCTAAAAAGTTTAATCTCGTTTGTTTACCTTTTATTGTCAGTAAAACCAATCATAAACATAAAGTTAAGTACGCTACTTTTAAATATTTAAAAATTATGTTTAATTATGATTAAGTCGAAAACACTCACTGTTTCTAACGTTTTTTTATAGAATTAATAAAGATAAAGTAAGTGATGAATTCCTAAGTTTTATAACTTAAAATTTGTCACGCATTACATTAAATCACCAAAAACTTTTGGGTAAATCTGTTGATGATTTAATTTTTTTTTTGTCTCACTGATTCTAAATCCCAGTATTTTATATTTTTATTGAATTTTACACTTAATAAACGAACAGAAACCGTCAAGGTTTCTAAAACACTAGAACAATGTGAATCTAAATTTTCTATATAAAATTGTATCTATTTCAGCTCCTCACTGAATCTATAAAGCTTAATCTCAGTTGTATGGCAGATTCTTTTTAAGTCGGGAAACCCTCACTGTTTCTAACGTTTTGTTAAGATTTAATAAAGATAAAGTAAGTAACATATGGTTAACCTTAATGTATGTTTATTATTTGAAATTTGTATCGGATTGCATTCAGTTGGCAATCACTGATAATGATATGATTTTTTTAATCTCACTGATTCTAAAAGAATGTAAACTTACCATTTCAGAAATGGTCACGATTTCTAAATCACTAGAACAATATGAATCTAAATTTTCCATATAAAATCGTATGCATTTTAGCGCCTCACTCATTCTAAAAAGTTTAATCTCGTTTGTTTACCTTTTATTGTCAGTAAAACCAATCATAAACATAAAGTTAAGTTCGCTACTTTTAAATATTTAAAATTATGTTTAATTATGATTAAGTCGAAAAACATTCACTGTTTCTAACGTTTTTTATAGAATTAATAAAGATAAAGTAAGTGATGAATTCTTAAGTTTTATAACTTAAAATTTGTCACTCATTACATTAAATCACTAAAAACTTTTGGGTAAATCTGTTGATGATTTAATTTTTTTTGTCTCACTGATTCTAAATCCCAGTATTTTATATTTTTATTGAATTTTACACTTAATAAACGAACAGAAACCGTCAAGGTTTCTAAAACACTAGAACAATGTGAATCTAAATTTTCTATATAAAATTGTATCTATTTCAGCTCCTCACTGAATCTATAAAACTTAATCTCAGTTGTATGGCATATTTTTTTTTTAGTCGGGAAGCGCTCACTGTTTCTAACGTTTTGTTAAAATTTAATAACGGATTGCATTAAATTATTTTAATTTTTTTGGCTAAAATAGAATACGAATCTAAATTTTTCAAACAAAATCGTATCCATTTCAGCGCCTCACTGATATTAAAAGTTTAATCTCATTTACTTACCATTTTATTGTCAGTACAACTGATCAAAAACATAAAGTTAAGTTCGATACTTTTAAAGATTTAAATATTATGTTTAGTTACTATTAAGTCGAGAAACACACACTGTTTCTAACGTTCTGTTTACATTTAATAAATATAAAGTAAGTGATATATTCTTAACCTCAATGTATTTTCATTATTTGTAATTTGTTTCGGATTGTATTCAGTTGATGATATGATTTTTTAATCTCACTGATTCTAAAAAGTGTAGTCTTACCATTTGATATTTTTATTGACCGATAAGAAACTGTTACAGATTCCAAAGCACAAGAACAATATGAATATAAATTTTCCATACAAAATCATATCCATTTCACCGCCTCACTTATTCTAAAAAGTTTAAACTTATTTCTTTACCTTTTTAACGTTAGTAATACCGATCATAAACATAAAGTTAAGTGCGTAACTTTTAAAGATAAAAAATTAAGTTTAATTATGATTAAGTCGGGAAACGCTCACTTATTCATATTGATTTAATAAAGATAAAGCATTAAGTGATATATTCTTAATCTAAATTAATTTTTATTTCTTATAATTTTCCACAGATTGCAATAAATTAGTATTCACTATTCATTGTTGAAAATGATATAAATTTTTTAACCTCACTGATTCTAAAAAGTGTAATCTAACTCCTTTGACCGTTTCTAAAACACTCGAATACGAAACTAAATTTTTCATACAAAATAGTATTCATTTCAGCGCCTCACTGATTCTAAAAGTTTAATCTCATTTTTTTTACCTTTTTATCATCACTAATACGTAAATTTTAGTACTCTTAGAAGATTTGAAAATTATTTCTAATTATTTAATTAAGTCAAAAATCGCTCACTGTTTCTAACGTTTAGTTTAGATTTAATAAAAATGTATTGTTAATTTATATAACTTAAAATTTGTCACAGATTATTATATTATATTATATAATTTTTTTAATTTATGGTAACAGTATTGAAGATATAAATTTTTATATCTCACTGATTCTAAAAATGTGTACTCCCAGTATTTTATACTTTTATTGACTTTAATACCCTCAGGGTTTCTAAAACACTAGATTAATATGAATCTAAATTTACAAAATCGTATCCATTTCAGGGCATCACTGATTCTAAAAAGTTTAATCCTATTTGCCTACCTTTTTATTTTTTTTAGGCGCGACACGCTCATTGTTTCTAACGTTCTGTTAAGATTTAATAACGATAAAGTAAGTGATACATTTTAATTCTTATAATCTAGAATTAGAACTTACCATTTGATATTTTTATTGACTTTTATACTTTATAACCAAAAAAAAAACCTTACCGTTTCTAAAGCACTAGAATATCAAGCGCCTCTTAAAATATTTTAAGTTTTAACGCTTGATCACGTCTGTATACATTTTTTTTTCTCACTGATTCTAAAAAGTTTAATCGCATTTTTTTTAACTTTTTATTGTCAGTAACACCAAACATACACTTAAAGTTAAGTTTGTTAAATATTTGAAAATTATGTTTAATTATGATTAAGTCGATAGATGCTCACTGTTTCTAACGTTTGGTGTAGATTTAATAAAGATAAAGTAAGTGATATATTCTTAACCTCAATTAATTTTTATTCCTTGAAATTTGTTCGGATTGCAATAACTTGGTAATTATTGTTGATGATATGATTTTGCTAGCATCACTGAATTGAAAAGGGTAATCTCACTATTTGATATTTTTTAATTGACTCTTATGCTAAGTAATCAAACAGAAACGGTCACGGTTTGTAAAACACCAGAAAACTATGAATCTAAACTTTCCATATTAAAAATCGTATCCACTTCAGCGCCTCACTGATTCTAAAAGTTTAATTTTACTTGTTAACCTTTTTAATGTTAGTATAACCGATTATAAACATAGTTAACTCGCTACTTTTGAAGATTTGAAAAGTATGTTTAATTATGATTAAGTAGGAAATCGCTCACTGTTTCTAACGTTCTGTTTAAATTTAATAAAGATAAAGTAAGTGATATATTCTTAACCTCAATGTATTTTCATTATTTGTAATTTGTTTCGGATTGTATTCAGTTGATGATATGATTTTTTTAATCTCACTGATTCTAAAAAGTGTAGTCTTACCATTTGATATTTTTATTAACCGATAAGAAACTGTTACAGATTCCAAAGCACAAGAACAATATGAATATAAATTTTCCATACAAAATCATATCCATTTCACCGCCTCACTTATTCTAAAAGTTTAATCTTATTTCTTTACATTTTTATTGTTAGTAATACCGATCATAAACATAAAGTTAAGTTCGTAACTTTTAAAGATAAAAAATTAAGTTTAATTATGATTAAGTCGGGAAACGCTCACTGATTCATATTGATTTAATAAAGATAAAGCATTAAGTAATATATTCTTAATCTAAATTAATTTTTATTTCTTATAATTTTCCACAGAATGCAATAAGTTAGTATTCACTATTCATTGTTGAAAATGATATAAATTTTTTAACCTCACTGAATCTAAAAAAGTGTAATCTAACTATTTGATATTTTATTGACTCTTTTGACCGTTTCTAAAACACTCGAATACGAAACTAAATTTTTCATACAAAATCGTATTCATTTCAGCGCCTCACTGATTCTAAAAAGTTTAATTTCATTTGTTTATTTTTTTATTGTCAGTAAAACCGATCATAAACATTAAGTTCGCTACTTTTAAAGGCTCACTGTTTCTAACTATTTGTTTAGATTTAATAAAGATAAAGTAAGTGATATAATTTTTAACCTCATTGATTTTAAGAAAAGTGTAATTTTATTGACTTTTTATTATTAAATCCAATTCCAAATTGTCAATACAAAATCATATCGATTTCAGCGCCTACCAATTTTGTTTACCTTTTTATTGTCAGTAATGATCGTAAAGATACTTTATGCCCCTCACTGTTTCTAACGAGTTGTTTAGATTCAATAAGTGACATATTCTTAATTTTCAATTCGTCACGGCCTACTTACAATTCAATTTGTTTTGTTATGATTGCAGCAAACTTTTTCTTTCATCGCCTACTTATCTAGAAATTGTTGCGCGTCGTTTGTTTTAATCAGCGTCCGACGCCAATTAATCTAACCTCAATAACCGTTAGTTTTGTGTCATATTGTGGAAACAAAAATAAAACCCCCAAGACAAGACAGAAACAGATCTGTTGCAAGTGGAAGAGACGCTCTCCCCCACACATTCATCACGAAAGATTGGCGGCGTTAATTTCGTTCGGATCATTAGGTAAGCCGTGCGGAAACAAAGACATAACCTCAATTTTAATAACCGGAATTTTTCGATACGCATTTAATTAAGGGGCGCAATAAATTCAAGCTACGCGCGTTTATCAACAAAATATCATTGGTGTTTATGAAAAGAGACGGGTAGAAAACCGCTGTTGTCGCGAGTTATTTTAATAGGGGGGTGTCGTATATATTTTATGGGGTTGCGGTTCGCGTAGGGAAGCTGCGACAATTACGAGTACGTGATCACGTCACACCGGGCGTAGGTGTGTGTGTGTGTGTGTCCTTTTTTTTATGCGGTCAGTTTTGACGTTTTCGTTTAGGCGGCTTTGGGGGATGGCGCGGTTGTTTATTAAGAAACTCGAGCGCAGCAAACTTTGATCGCTTTATATGATCGTAAACGCACTCCAGGGTGCCGTTCGCGGGAAATCTTGTTTAACACTTTTCGGTTTATTGCTCTTTGGTTGTTGTTCTTGTTGTTGACGACGACGATGATGATGGGCTGGTGGTAGCGGTGCTTGCGCGCGTTTATGGCGTTAGTTTATTATGCAATAACGCTGTGGTAATGTAATTAGCGTCGTGCGTCCGAAGGCGATTGCTTTTCGACATGCTCGAGCTGGCAACGCCAACTCTTACGGTACGTCGAGCAACTGGCAGGCGGCCTGTCGTGACGCAAACCCTCGCCAAATTATTCATAGTCCAAACCTGATTATGATGAAGCAATAAACGTTAATGGCATTCGGTTTTATGCGCTAACCCAGGGGCGTACTCGCATTAAAATCGCATATAATTGCGCGTACGATTTCAATTTGTTTAAATTCGTCGCGGTCGAAGTTGGCCGCGTCCGAAAAACAATGACGCATCGGAATTCGTATGTGCAACGGTCATCCTCGTTTCTCCTTCCGCGTCGAGATAACGACGTTTATTAATTAAATTTCTTGCTCCCGTGTGCCCTCTAGCGGCTCGCGTCATAATTCAAGTCGGACAATCGCAAAGACAAATTTAGCGTCCTTATCAGTGGGGGTAAACAGTTAAATACAGTGCAGTTGGGAATAAGTTTGCCATGAATAATGCGTCTTATCCAGGCAACGTTCCCCAAAAAACTCCTAATTGGAAAATCTCTAAGAGCTTCGGTCCCGGCAATTAAGTTAAGTCATGTTGGTCATATTTCGATACGATTCCGGGAGGGGGTTGTGAGCGCGCCCCGGTGGACAAGGGTCAAGTATAATTAACGCCCGTCGTTAATCATATCGGCGTGGGCGACGCTCGCACACTAGTAAAAAAAAAAGCTTTTGTTTTCAAGACGCCGACGCCATTTTAATTTTGGGGAAACTATCTTGCGTCCCTTAAACCGATTTAATATAATTAACCGTAAGAGCTTTAAAATGCTCGTCGAAACGCGCGCGCTTAACTACAAGGATTATATACCTACCTTTTACTTCCTTGTTTAATTAGAGGTGCTCGGAGGGACGCGAAAAAATTTAGTTTTAAATCCGATTATGTGCCTAGTGTGTTTCGATCATCGTAGCGTGCCGCGGTTTTGTCGGCTTTTGTTTTTGGGAACCGCGTCGAGTCGTCAAAGGTGGCTAAACATCATCCGGTATTTGTTTTCATCGAAATGATATAAAGTTGGGTTAGAATTTTATAACAAAAGAGTAGGCGTTGCAATTACGACATAATTGAGTCGAAGGTGAAAACATGGTAAAAAAGACTCGCCATTTCGTCGATTTCGGCCGTTGTCTCTACGAGAAACCTAAAATAAAAACACCAGCTTTAATTAAAGTTTTAAAAAAATCTACCATTATCAACTGCAGTTTCTAGTATATGACTAGTTAGGTTAGAAAACAAATTAAAAAATCAGAAACTTTCTTGGATTAAGCTTTTAATTTTTTTAGAATCTCAGCCTACTAAGATATGACATCTAAAAACAAAATTTAAAATTCCCCTCTCATAACAATAAACAGTTGAAAAAATGTTTTCTAATCTCCACCTAAATTACAAGCGAGTAATTTTAATTTTTGTTTTTAAAAGTCATATCATGTTACAATTGAAATCGTAGTCGGCCATCAAGAGTTCTAAACAAATTTAAAAAAATTCTAAGAAAGTTTCTGAGTTTACGTTGACTACTTAGATTCTTTATTTCATTTTCTAATCTACATCTAAATTCTGAGAGGGTGATTTTAATTTTTATTTTTAGAAATCAGTTAAAAACCGTAGTAGGCTAAGAGTTCCAAAAAATTAAAAACTTTTTGGAAAATCTAGGAAAGTTTCTGATTTTAGTCTTTTACGATTTAAATTGGCGTTTTCTGATCAAGTTTTTCTTAATTTTTAATTTTTATTTTTTAGAAGTTAGTTAAAAAACGTAGTAGACTTAAAAATTTTTTTAAAAATTTAATTCTTTGTGAAAAATTTAAGAAAGTTTCTGAGTTGTTGCTTACTAAGATTTTTTATTTTAGTTTTCTAATCTATACCGAAATTCCGAGCAACCGATTTACATTTGTATTTGTAGAAGTTAATTAAAAACCGGCTAGGAGCTCTAAAAAAAAATTAAAATTTTTTTTGGAAATTCTAAGAAAGTTTCTGAGTTTAGTTTGTTTACTTTGTTTTTTATATTGTTTTCTAATTTATTCATAAATTCTGAAAAGGCAATTTTATTTTTATTTTTGAAGTCTAATCATACTACAGTTGAAAACCATAGTAGGCTAAGAATTCCAAAAAATTAAAAACTTTGTGGAAAATCTAGGAAAGTTTCTGATTTTTGTTTTTTCTAAAAACATCTAGTTCACATTTACTTTATTGATTTACTAAAAGTTACGCCCACTTAGACTTCTGTTTAAAGTTTGTATTTAAAAATCATGGCTTACTAGTATTATTTGTTCAACAATTTCAATGATTATAGAGTTTCTCAAGCATTAGTTATTTTAAAAAATTTATGTTGCCTACTTCAATTTTTTATTTTTTTTCTAATCTACACCAAAATTGTAGGAGGATTTACAGTAGTAGGCTATGTATTCTAAATAAAATTAAAAACTTAATAAAAAAATCTAAGAAATTTTCTGATTTTAGTCTTTTACGATTTAAATTGGCGTTTTCTGATCAAGTTTTTCTTAATTTTTTAATTTTTATTTTTAGAAGTTAGTTAAAAAACGTAGAAGACTTAAAAATTTAAAAAAAATTAAATTCTTTGTGAAAAATTTAAGAAAGTTTCTGAGTTGTTGCTTACTAAGATTTTTGTTTTAGTTTTCTAATCTATACCGAAATTCCGAGCAACCGATTTACATTTTTATTTGTAGAAGTTAATTAAAAACCGGCTAGGAGCACTAAAAAATTAAAAAATTTTTGGAAATTTTAAGAAAGTTTCTGAGTTTAGTTTGCTTACTTTGTTTTTTATATTGTTTTCTAATTTATTCATAAATTCTGAAAAGGCATTTTTATTTTTATTTTTGAAGTCTAATCATACTACAGTTGAAAACCATAGTAGGCTAAGAATTCTAAAAAAATTTAAAAACTCACAAAAATCTAAGAAATTGGTATTTAAAAATACTTACATTTGTTCAACTGTTTCAATTCTTTCTCAAGCACCAGCGTTGATTGTTTAAAATTTTTAAAAGTTTCTGAGTTTACATTTCCTCCTTACATTTTTATTTTGTTTTCTAATCTACACCTTAATTCTGAGAGGAGGCAATTAAATTTAATTTTTAGAAGTCAATTAAAAACTTAGTAGACTTAGAGATCTAAGAAAATGTAAAAACATTATGGAAAATCTTAGAAAGTCTCTGAGTTTACGTTCGTTACTTAGATTTTTATATTGTTTTTAACCTACACCTAAATTATGAGAAGGAAATTTTAATTTTTATTTTTAGAAATTGGTAAAAAACCGTAGTTGGCTAAAAGTTTTAAAAAATTTGCATTTATTCTTCATCTCATTTACTGGATTTCTCAGTTTTACAAAGTTGAACACTTTGTGGAAATTCTAAGAAAATTTTTGAGATTACGTTGCCTACTTAGATTTTTAATTTTGTTTTCCATAGTGGGTTAGGAGTTATAAACAAATTTAAAAGCTTTGTGGGAAATCTTTCTAAGTTTAGGTTGCCTACTTAAATTTTATTTATATATTTTTTTCTAATATAAACCAAAATTCTGAGAAAGCAATTTTAATTTTTGTTCTTAGAAGTCAGTTAAAAACCGTAGTAGGGTAAGATCTAAAACATTTAAAAACTTTGTGGAAAATCTAAAACGTTTCTAAATTTACGTTGCCTACTTAGATTTCTTATTTTGTTTTTTTCCACACTCGTAATTCTGAGAGGAAAATTTTAGTTTTTATTTTTGGAAGTCAGTTTAAAAAACGCAGTAAGCTTAATAATTTTTTAATAGTTTAAAAAAATTTAAAAGTTTGTGGGAGATCTAAGAAAGTTTCTGATTTTTAATTAATACGACTTAAATTGGATTTTTTTCAACATGTTTTTCTTAAAAGTTTAATCTACATTTTCTGTATTGAGTTTCTCAAGCATCAGTATTAATTATCTGAAACTTTAAAATGTTTCGTTGCCTACTTAGAGTTTTTATTCTGTTTTCTAATCTACACCTAAATTATGAGAGGGCAATTTTAATTTTCGTTTTTAGGTGTAATATCTTAGTAGGCTAAGATTCTCAAAAAATTAATAGCTTAATCTAAGAAAGTTTCTGATTTTTTTGTTGCCTACTTAGATGTTTTATTTTGTTTTCTAATCTACACCTAAATTATGAGAGGGTGATTTTAATTGTGTTCTATAAAAATTTAAAACTTTGTGGAAAATCTAGGAAGGTTTCTGATTTTTGTTTTTTCTAAAAACATCTAGTTCACATTTACTTTATTGCTTTACTAAAAGTTACGCCCACTTAGACTTCTGTTTAAAGTTTGTATTTAAAAATCATGGCTAACTAGTATTATTTGTTCAACAATTTCAATTATTATAGAGTTTCTCAAGCAATAGTGTTGATTACATAAAAATTTTAAAAAGTTTATGTTGCCTATTTAAATTTTTGATTTTTTTTTCTAATCTACACCAAAATTGTGGGAGGATTTACAGTAGTAGGCTATGTATTCTAAACAAATTAAAAACTTAATAAAAAATCTAAGAAAGTTTCTGATTTTAGTCTTTTACGATTTATTGGCATTTTCTGATCAAGTTTTTCTTAATTTTTTTATTTTTATTTTTAGAAGTTAGTTAAAAAAAGTAGTAGACTTAAAAATTTTTAAAAAAATTTAATTCTTTGTGAAAAATTTAAGAAAGTTTCTGAGTTGTTGCTTACTAAGACTTTTTATTTTAGTTTTCTAATCTACACCTAAATTCTGAGAGGGTGATTTTAATTTTTATTTTTAAAAATCAGTTAAAAACCGTAGTAGGTTAAAAGTTCCCAAAAAATTTAAAAACTTTTTGGAAAATCTAGGAAAATTTCTGATTTTGTTTTTTCTAAAAACATCTAGTTCACATTTACTTTATTGATTTACTAAAAGTTACGCCCACTTAGACTTCTGTTTAAAGTTTGTATTTAAAAATCATGGCTTACTAGTATTATTTGTTCAACAATTTCAATTATTATAGAGTTTCTCAAGCATTAGTGTTGACTATACAAAAATTTTAAAAAGTTTATGTTGCCTACTTAAATTTTGATTTTTTTTTCTAATCTACACCAAAACTGTGGGAGGATTTACAGTAGTAGGCTATGTATTCTAAATAAAATTAAAAACTTAATAAAAAATCTAAGAAAGTTTCTAATTTTAGTCTTTTACGATTTGAATTGGCGTTTTCTGATCAAGTTTTTCTTAATTTTTTAAATTTTATTTTCAGAAGTTAGTTAAAAAACGTAGTACACTTAAAAATTTAAAAAAAAATTAAATTCTTTGTGAAAAATTTAAGAAAGTTTCTGAGTTGTTGCTTACTAAGATTTTTTATTTTAGTTTTCTAATTTATACCGAAATTCCGAGCAACCGATTTACATTTTAATTTGTAGAAGTTAATTAAAAACCGGCTAGGAGCTCTAAAAAAATTAAAAATTTTTTTGAAAATTTTAAAAAAATTTCTGAGTTTAGTTTGCTTACTTTGTTTTTTATATTGTTCTCTAATTTATTCATAAATTCTGAAAAGGCAATTTTTATTTTTATTTTTTGAAGTCTAATCATACTACAGTTGAAAACCAAAGTAGGCTAAGAATTCTAAAAAAATTTAAAAACTCTCAAAAATCTAAGAAATTGGTATTTAAAAATACTTTCATTCGTTCAACTGTTTCAATTCTTTCTCAAGCACCAGCGTTGATTGTTTAAAATTTTTAAAAGTTTCTGAGTTTACATTTCCTCCTTACATTTTTAGGCTCGTAATTCTGAGAGGGCAATTTTAGTTTTTATTTTTGGAGTCAGTTTAAAAAACGTAGTAAGCTTAGTAATTTTTTTTTAAGAGTTCTAAAAAAATTTAAAAGTTTGTGGGACATCTAAGAAAGTTTCTGATTTTTAATTAATACGACTTAAATTGGATTTTTTTCAACATGTTTTTCTTAAAAAGTCTGATCTACATTTGCTGTATTGAGTTTCTCAAGCATCAGCATTGATTATCTGAAATTTTAAAATGTTTCGTTGCCTACTTAGATTTTTATTCTGTTTTTTAATCTACACCTAAATTATGAGAGGGCGATTTTAAATTTTGTTTTTAGGTGTAATATCTTAGTAGGTTAAGATTCTCAAAAAATTAAAAACTTAATCTAAGAAAGTTTCTAATTTTTTTGTTGCCTACTTAAATGTTTTATTTTGTTTTCTAATCTACACCTAAATTATGAGAGCGTGATTTTAATTGTGTTCTATAAAAATTTAGAACTTTGTGGAAAATCAAAGGAAAGTTTCTGATTTTTGTTTTCTATAAAAACATCTAGTTCACATTTACTTTATTGATTTACTAAAAGTTACGCCCACTTAGACTTCTGTTTAAAGTTTGTATTTAAAAATCATGGATTACTAGTATTATTTGTTCAACAATTTCAATTATTATAGAGTTTCTCAAGCAATAGTGTTGACTATATAAAAATTTTAAAACGTTTATGTTGCCTACTTAAATTTTTGATTTTTTTTCTAATCTACACCAAAATTGTGGGAGTATTTACAGTAGTAGGCTATGTATTCTAAATAAAATTAAAAACTTATTAAAAAATCTAAGAAAGTTTCTGATTTTAATCTTTTACGATTTAAATTGGCGTTTTTCTGATAAAGTTTTTAATTTTTATTTTTGAAGTTAGTTAAAAAACGTAGTAGACTTAAAAATTTAAAAAAATTAAATTTTTGTAAAAATTTAAGAAAGTTTCTGAGTTGTTGCTTACTAAGATTTTTTATTTTAGTTTTGTAATCTATACCGAAATTCCGAGCAACCAATTTACATTTTATTTATAGAAGTTAATTAAAAACCGGCTAGGAGCTCTAAAAAAATTAAAAATTTTTGGAAATTCTAAGAAAGTTTCTGAGTTTAGTTTGCTTACTTTGTTTTTTATATTGTTTTTTAATTTATTCATAAATTCTGAAGAGGCAATTTTATTTTTATTTTTGAAGTCTAATCATACTACAGTTGAAAACCATAGTAAGCTAAGAATTCTAAAAAAAATAAAACTCTCAAAAATCTAAGAAAATGGTATTTAAAAATACTTTCATTTGTTCAACTGTTACAGTTGATTGTTTAAAATTTTAAAGTTTCTGAGTTTACATTCCCTCCTTACATTTTTTATTTGGTTTTCTAATCTACACCTTAATTCTGAGAGGATGCAATTAAATTTAATTTTTAGAAGTCAATTAAAATTATAGTAGGCTTAGAGATCTAAGAAAATGTAAAAACATTATGGAAAATCTTAGAAAGTCTCTGATTTTACGTTCGTTACTTAAATTTTATATTTTGTTTTTAATCTACACCTAAATTATGAGAAGGAAATTTTAATTTTTATTTTTAGAAGTTGGTAGAAAACCGTAGTTGGCTAAAAGTTTTAAAAAAATTTGCATTAATTTTTCATCTTATTTACTGGATTTCTCAGTTTTACAAAGTTGAACACTTTGTGGAAAATCTAAGAAAATTTTTGAGATTACGTTGCCTACTTAGATTCTTTATTTTGTTTTCCATAGTAGGCTAGAGTTCTAAACAAATTTAAAAGCTTTGTGGGAAATCTTTCTAAGTTTAGGTAGCCTACTTAAATTTTTTTATTAATTTTTTTCTAATATAAACCAAAATTCTGAGAAGGCAATTTTAATTTTTGTTCTTAGAAGTCAGTTAAAAACCGTAGTAGGGTAAGAGTTCTAAAAAATTTAAAAACTTTGTGGAAAATCTAAAAAGTTTCTAAATTTACGTTGCCTACTTAGATTTCTTATTTTGTTTTTTTCCACACTTGTAATTCTGAGATGGCAATTTTAGTTTTTGTTTTTAGAAGTCAGTTTAAAAAAACGTAGTAAGCTTAGTAGTTTTTTTAAGAGTTCTTAAAAAAATTAAAATTTTGTGGGAGATCTAAGAAAGTTTCTGATTTTTAATTAATACGACTTAAATTGGATTTTTTTCAACATGTTTTTCTTAAAAAGTTTAATCTACATTTTCTGTATTGAGTTTCTCAAGCATCAACATTAATTATCTGAAATTTTAAAATGTTTCGTTGCCTACTTAGATTTTTTATTCTGTTTGCTAATCTACACCTAAATTATGAGAGGGCGATTTAAATTTTTGTTTTTAGGTGTAATATCTTAGTAGGCTAAGATTCTCAAAAAATTAAAAGCTTAATCTAAGAAAGTTTCTGATTTTTTGTTGCCTACTTAGATGTTTTATTTTGTTTTCTAATCTACACCTAAATTATGAGAGGGTGATTTTAATTGTTTTCTATAAAAATTTAAAACTTTGTGGAAAATCTAGAAAAGTTTCTGATTTTTGTTTTTTCTAAAATTATCTAGTTCACATTTACTTTATTGATTTACTAAAAGTTACGCCCACTTAGACTTCTGTTTAAAGTTTGTATTTAAAAGTCATGGCTTACTAGTATTATTTGTTCAACAATTTCAATTTTTATAGAGTTTCTCAAGCATTAGTGTTGACTATACAAAAATTTTAAAAAGTTTATGTTGCCTACTTTAATTTTTGATTTTTTTTTCTAATCTACACTAAAATTGTGGGAGGACTTACAGTAGTAGGCTATGTATTCTAAATAAAATTAAAAACTTAATAAAAAATCTAAGAAAGTTTCTGATTTTTGTCTTTTACGATTTAAATTGGCGTTTTCTGATCAAGTTTTTCTTAATTTTTTTAATTTTTATTTTTAGAAGTTAGTTAAAAAACGTAGTAGACTTAAAAATTAAAAAAAATTAAATTCTTTGTAAAAAATTTAAGAAAGTTTCTTAAATTAAAAGCTTTAATTAAAGTTTAAAAAAAATCTATCATTATCAACTGCAGTACCTAGTATATGACTAGTTAGGTTAGAAAACAAATTAAAAAAATCAGAAACTTTCTTAGATTAAGCTTATAATTTTTTAGAATCTCAGCCTACTACGATATGACATTTAAAAACAAAAATTTTATTTCCCTTTCATAATTTAAGTGTAGATTAATAAACAAAATAAAAAAATGTAAGTAGGCGCCGTAAACTCAGAAACTTTTACAATTTTTTAAATAATCAACGCTGCTGCTTCGCAAACTCAATAACAATAAACAGTTGAAAAAATCTCCACATAAATTATAAGCGAGCAATTTTAATTTTTGTTTTTAAAAGTCATATCATGTTACAATTGAAATCGTAGTCGGCCATCAAGAGTTCTAAACAAATTAAAAAAAATTTTCTAAGAAAGTTTCTGAGTTTACGTTGACTACTTAGATTCTTTATTTTATATTCTAATCTACACCTAAATTCTGAGAGGATGATTTTAATTTTTATTTTTAGAAACCAGTTAAAAACCGTAGTAGGCTAAGAGTTCCAAAAACATTAAAAAACTTTTAAGAAAATCTAGGAAAGTTTCTGATTTTTGTTTTTTCTAAAAACATCTAGTTCACATTTACTTTATTGATTTACTAAAAGTTACGCCCACTTAAACTTCTGTTTAAAGTTTGTATTTAAAAATCATGGCTAACTAGTATTATTTGTTCAACAATTTCAATGATTATAGAGTTTCTCAAGCATTAGTTATTTTAAAAAGTTTATGTTGCCTACTTAAATTTTTAATTTTTTTTCTAATCTACACTAAAATTGTGGGAGGATTTACAGTAGTAGGCTATGTATTCTAAATAAAATTAAAAACTTAATAAAAAATCTAAGAAACTTTCTGATTTTAGTCTTTTACGATTTAAATTGGCGTTTTCTGATCAAATTTTTCTTAATTTTTTAATTTTTATTTTTAGAAGTTAGTTAAAAAACGTAGTAGACATAAAAATTAAAAAACAATTAAATTCTTTGTGAAAAAATTTAAGAAAGTTTCTGAGTTGTTGCTTACTAAGGTTTTTTATTTTAGTTTCCTAATCTACACCGAAATTCCGAGCAACCGATTTACATTTTTAATTGTAGAAGTTAATTAAAAACCGGCTAGGAGCTCTAAAAAAATGTTTTTGAAAATTCTAAGAAAGTTTCTGAGTTTAGTTTGCTTACTTTGTTTTTTATATTGTTTTCTAATTTACTCATAAATTCTGAAAAGGCAATTTTATTTTTATTTTTGAAGTCTAATCATACTACAGTTGAAAACCATAGTAGGCTAAGAATTCTAAAAAAATTTAAAAACTCTCAAAAATCTAAGAAATTGGTATTTAAAAATACTTACATTTGTTCAACTGTTTCAATTCCTTCTCAAGCACCAGCGTTGATTGTTTAAATTTTTAAAAGTTTGTGAGTTTACATTCCCTCCTTACATTTTTTATTTTGTTTTCTAATCTACACCTTAATTCTGAGAGGTTGCAATTAAATTTAATTTTTAGAAGTCAATTATACACATAGTAGACTTAGAGATCTAAGAAAATGTAAAAACATTATGGAAAATCTTAGAAAGTCTCTGAGTTTACGTTCGTTACTTAGATTTTGTATATTGTTTTTAACCTACACCTAAATTATGAGAAGGAAATTTTAATTTTTATTTTTAGAAGTTGGTTAAAAACCGTAGTTGGTTAAAAGTTTTAAAAAATTTGCATTTATTCTTCATCTCATTTACTGGATTTCTCAGTTTTACAAAGTTGAACAGTTTGTGGAAATTCTAAGAAAATTTTTGAGATTACGTTGCCTACTTAGATTTTTTATTTTGTTTTCCATAGTAGGTTAGGAGTTCTAAACAAATTTAAAAGCTTTATGGGAAATCTTTCTAAGTTTAGGTTGCCTACTTAAATTTTTTTTATATATTTTTTCTAATATAAACCAAAATTCTGAGAAAGCAATTTTAATTTTTGTTCTTAGAAGTCAGTTAAAAACCGTAGTAGGGTAAGAGTTCTTAAAAAAATTTAACACTTTGTCGAAAATCTAAAAAGTTTCTAAATTTACGTTGCTTAGTTAGATTTCCTATTTTGTTTTTTTCCACACTCGTAATTCTGAGAGGGCAATTTTAGTTTTTATTTTTAGAAGTCAGTTTAAAAAAACGTAGTAAGCTTAGTAATTTTTTTAAGAGTTCTAAAAAAAATTAAAAAGTTTATGGGAGATCTAAGAAAGTTTCTGATTTTTAATTAATACGACTTAAATTGGTTTTTTTTCAGCATATTTTGCTTAAAAAGTCTAATCTACATTTGCTGTATTGAGTTTCTCAAGCATCAGCATTGATTATCTGAAATTTTAAAATGTTTCGTTGCCTACTTAGATTTTTCATTCTGTTTTCTAATCTACACCTAAATTATGAGAACGCGATTTTAAATTTTGTTTTTAGGTGTAATATCTTAGTAGGCTAAGATTCTCAAAAAATTAAAAGCTTAATCTAAGAAAGTTTCTGATTTTTTTGTTGCCTACTTAGATGTTTTATTTTATTTTCTAATCTACACCTAAATTATGAGAGGGTGATTTTAATTGAGTTCTATAAAAATTTAGAACTTTGTGGAAAATCTAGGAAAAATTCTGATTTTTGTTTTTTCTAAAAACATTTAGTTCACATTTACTTTATTGATTTACTAAAAGTTACGCCCACTTAGACTTCTGTTTAAAGTTTGTATTTAAAAATCATGGCTTACTAGTATTATTTGTTCAACAATTTCAATTATTATAGAGTTTCTCAAGCATTAGTGTTGACTATATAAAATTTAAAAAAGTTTATGTTGCCTACTTAAATTTTTTATTTTTTTTCTAATCTCCACCAAAATTGTGGGAGGATTTACAGTAGTAGGCTATGTATTCTAAATAAAATTAAAAACTTAATAAAAAATCTAAGAAAGTTTCTGATTTTAGACTTTTACGATTTAAATTGGCGTTTTCTGATCAAGTTTTCTTAATTTTTTAATTTTATTTTTAGAAGTTAGTTAAAAAACGTAGTAGATTTAAAAATTAAAAAAAAAAATTAAATTCTTTGTGAAAAATTTAAGAAAGTTTCTGAGCTGTTGCTTACAAAGATTTTTTATTTTGTTTTCTAATCTATACCGAAATTCCGAACAACCAATTTATATTTTTATTTATAGAAGTTAATTAAAAACCGGCTAGGAGCTCTAAAAAAATTAAAAATTTTTTTGACAATTCTAAGAAAGTTTCTGAGTTTAGTTTGCTTACTTTGTTTTTTATATTGTTTTCTAATTTATTAATAAATTCTGAAAAGGCAATTTTATTTTTATTTTTTGAAGTCTAATCATACTACAGTTGAAAACCATAGTAGGCTAAGAATTCTAAAAAAAATTAAAAACTCTCAAAAATCTAAGAAAATGGTGTTCATTTGTTCAACTGTTACAATTGATTGTTTAAAATTTTCAAAAGTTTCTGAGTTTACATTCCTCCTTACATTTTTATTTTGTTTTCTAATCTACACCTTAATTCTGAGAGGAGGCAATTAAATTTAATTTTTAGAAGTTAATTAAAAACATAGTAGGCTTAGAGACCTAAGAAAATGTAAAAACGTAATGGAAAATCTTAGAAAGTCTCTGAGTTTACGTTCGTTATTTAGATTTTTTATTTTGTTTTTAATCTACACCTAAATTATGAGAAGGAAATTTTAATTTTAATTTTTAGAAGTTGGTTAAAAACCGTAGTTGGTTAAAAGTTTTAAAAAAATTTGCATTTATTCTTCATCTCATTTACTGGATTTCTCAGTTTTACAAAAGTTGAACACTTTGTGGAAATTCTAAGAAAATTTTTTGAGATTACATTGCCTACTTAGATTTTTTATTTTGTTTTCCATAGTAGGTTAGGAGTTCTAAACAAATTTAAAAGCTTTGTGGAAAATCTTTCTAAGTTTAGGTTGCCTACTTAAATTTTTTTTTATATATTTTTTCTAATATAAACAAAATTCTGAGAAAGCGATTTTAATTTTTGTTCTTAGAAGTCAGTTAAAAACCGTAGTAGGGTAAGAGTTCCAAAAAAATTTAAAAACTCTCAAAAATCTAAGAAATTGGTAAAAAAAAAAAAAAAAAAAAAATTTAAAAATACTTACATTTGTTCAACTGTTTCAATTCCTTCTCAAGCACCAGCGTTGATTGTTTAAAATTTTTAAAAAGTTTGTGAGTTTACATTCCCTCCTTACATTTTTTTATTTTGTTTTCTAATCTAAACCTTAATTCTGAGAGGTTGCAATTAAATTTAAATTTTAAAAGTTTTCAATTATACACATAGTTTTAATCTACACTTAGAGTTCTAAGAAAATGTAAAAACATTATGGAAAATCTTAGAAAGTCTCTGAGTTTACGTTCGTTACTTAGATTTTTATATTTTTTTTAACCTACACCTAAATTATGAGAAGGAAATTTTAATTTTTATTTTTAGAAATTGAATTAAAAATCGTATTTGGCTAAAATTTTTAAAAAATTTGCAGTTATTCTTCATCTCATTTACTGGATTTCTCAGTTTTACAAGTTAAACACTTTGTGGAAAATCTAAGAAAATTTTTGAGATTACGTTGCCTACTTAGATTTTTATTTTGTTTCCATAGTAGGTTAGGAGTTACTAAACAAATTTAAAAGCTTTGTGGGAAATCTTTCTAAGTTTAGGTTGCCTACTTAAATTTTTTTTATATATTTTTTTCTAATATAAACCAAAAGTCTAAAAAGGCAATTTTAATTTTTGTTCTTAGAAGTCAGTTAAAAACCGTAGTAGGGTAAGAGTTCTAAAAAATTTAAAAACTTTGTGGAAAATCTAAAAAGTTTCTAAATTTACGTTGCCTACTTAGATTTCTTATTTTGTTTTTTTCCACACTCGTAATTCTGAGAGGGCAATTTTAGTTTTTATTTTTGGAAGTCAGTTTAAAAAACGTACTAAGCTTAATAATTTTTAAGAGTTCTAAAAAAAAAAAATTAAAAGTCTGTGGAGATCTAAGAAAGTTTCTGATTTTTAATTAATACGACTTAAATTGGATTTTTTTCAACATGTTTTTCTTAAAAGTTTAATCTACATTTGCTGTATTGAGTTTCTCAGCATCAGCATTGATTATCCTGAAATTTAAAATGTTTCGTTGCCTACTTAGATTTTTATTCTGTTTTACTAATCTACACCTAAATTATGAGAGGGCACCAGTGTTGATTGTTTAAAATTTATAAAGTTTCTGAGTTTACATTCCCTCCTTACATTTTTATTTTGTTTTCTAATCTACACTTTAATTCTGAGAGGATGCAATTAAATTTAATTTTAGAAGTTAATTAAAAACATAGTAGGCTTAGAAATCTAAGAAAATGTAAAAACATTAAGGAAAATCTTAGAAAGTCTCTGAGTTTACGTTCGTTACTTAGATTTTTTATATTGTTTTTAATCTACACTTAAATTATGAGAAGGAAATTTTAATTTTTATTTTTAGAAGTTGGTTAAAAATCGTAGTTGGCTACAAGTTTCTAAAAAATTTGCATTTATTCTTCATCTCATTTACTGGATTTCTCAGTTTTACAAAGTTGAACACTTTGTAGAAAATCTAAGAAAATTTTTGGGGTTACGTTGCCTACATAGATTTTTTAATTCTAAACAAATTTAAAAGCTTTGTGGGAAATCTTTCTAAGTTTAGGTTGCCTACTTAAATTTTTTTATATATTTTTCTAATATAAACCAAAATTCTGAAAGCAATTTTAATTTTTCTTCTTAGAAATCAGTTAAAAACCGTAGTAGGGTAAGATTCTAAAAATTTAAAAACTTTGTGGAAAATCTAAAAGTTTCTAAATTTACGTTGCCTACTTAGATTTCTTATTTTGTTTTCCACACTCGTAATTCTGAGAGGGCAATTTTAGTTTTTATTTTTTGGAAGTCAGTTTAAAAAAACGTAGTAAGCTTAGTAAAAAAAAAAAAAAATGGGAGTTCTTTTTATTTTTTTTTTAAAGAGTTAAATTGGTTTTAATTTTTTTAAAATTAAAATTTTTAATGTGCACCTTTTTTTTGTTTTTTGTTTTTTTTTTTTTTTTTTTTTTTTTTTTTTTTTTTTTTTTTTTTTTTTTAGTTTTAAAAAAATTTTTTTTTTTTTTTTTTTTTTTTTTTTATTTTTTTTTATATTTTTTTTAGATCTAAGAAAGTTTCTGATTTTTAATTTAAGTAGCCGACTTAAATTGGATTTTTTTCAACATGTTTTTTCTAATTTTATTAATAAAAGTTCAATCTACATTTGCCTCTTAGTTTTCTTTTTTTTTTTTTCCTCTCTTGTTTTTCTGAATGTCAATTTTTTTTTTTTTTTAGAAGTTAGTTTTAGAAAGGTTTTTTGTTTTTTTTTTTAGTTTGTTTTTATAATTTAAATTTTTTTTTTATTTAAAGGTTTTATTTTTATTATAGGTTAATTGGTTTTTTTTTTTTTTTTTTTTTTTTTAATTTTGAGTTTCTCAAGCATCAGCATTAATTATCTGAAATTTTAAAATGTTTCAAAAAAAAAATGTTGCCTACTTAGATTTTTTTTTTTTTTTTATTCTGTTTTCTAATCTACATCTAAATTATGAGAAGGCGATTTTAATTTTTTTCTTAGTAAGGCTAAGATTCTCAAAATTAAAAAGCTTAATCTAAGAAAGTTTCTGAATTTTTGTTGCCTACTTAGATGTTTTATTTTGTTTTCTAATCTACACCTAAATTATGAGAGGGTGTTTTATAAAAATTTAAAACTTTGTGGAAAATCCAAAAAAGTTTCTAATTTTTAGTATGAAGCTTCTACGATTTTAGTAGTCTTTTTCTTAATCACGTTTTTCTTAAAAGTTTAGTCTACATTTGCTATTGAGGTTCAATTTGTTCAACATTTTCTTATTGACTTTGTCAAGCATCAACTTAGATTATTTAAAAATTTTTAAAAGTTTTGAGTATACATTGCCTACTTTAATGTTTAACGTTGTTATTTAATCTACAGCTAAATTATGAGAATATAAGTTTAATTTTTGTTTTTAGAATTCATATCTTAGTAGGTTGAGATTTTTAAAAAATTAAAAGCTTAATCTAAGAAAGTTTCTGGTTTTTGAATTTGCTACTTAGATTTTTTATTCTGTTTTCTAATCTACACCTAAATTATGAGAGGACGATTTTAATTTTTGTTTTTAGGTGTAATATCTTAGTTAGCTAAGATTCTCAAAAAATTAAAAACTTAATCTAAGAAAATTTTTGATTTTTCTGTTGCCTACTTAGATGTTTTATTTTGTTTTCTAATCTACACCTAAATTATGAGAGGGTGATTTTAATTGTGTTCTATAAAAATTTAAAATGTTGTGGATAATTTTGTTTACGTTGCCTTTTAAATTTTTTATTTTGTTTTCTTATCTACACATAAATTCTGAGAGTGCGATTTTATTTTTTATTTTTAGAATCGGTTAAAAA
The DNA here is from genome assembly GCA_030710515.1 of Abscondita cerata. Lineage (NCBI taxonomy): Eukaryota > Metazoa > Arthropoda > Insecta > Coleoptera > Lampyridae > Abscondita > Abscondita cerata. Next base: position 523,104 of record JALBCR010000267.1, read on the forward strand.
ATGTAGTAGGAGTAGAATTCTAAAAAATTTAAAACTAATTAAATTTCTGGAGAGAGCAGTTTTATTTTTTAGAAGTCGTATCTTACTACATTGAAATTAATAACAAGTTAAAAGTTCTAAAAAATTTAAAAACTTTGTGAAAAATGTAAGAAATTTTTTAGTTTATGTTGCCTACTTAAATCGTTTTATTTTTTTTCTAATTTAAACCTAAATTCTGAGAAAACGGTTTTAACTTTTGTTTGTAAAAGACAGTTAAAAACCGTAGTAGAATAAGAGTTCTACAAAATTTAAAAACTTTGTGAACAATTTTAAAAAGTTTCGGAATTTTCATGGCCTACTTAGATTTTTTTACTTTATTTTTTAATCTAAACTTGATTCTGAAAAAGAGTTTCAATTTTTATTTTTAGAAGTCTAATCTACACCTAAACTATGAGAGGGCAATTTTAATTTTTCTTTTTAGAAGCCATATCTTAGTAGGCTGAGATTCTGAAAAAATTAAAAGCTTAATCCAAGAAAGAGTCTGATTTTTCGTTGATTAGTTAGATTTTTATTTTGTTCTCTAATCTACACCTAAATGTGAGAGGGTGATTTTATAAATATTTAAAATCTTTGTGGAAAATCTAAGAAAGTTTCTGATTTTTTGTTTGGCTTCTACGATTTTAATTGGTTTTTTTATCACGTTTTTCTTAAAAACTTTAGTTTACATTTGCTTTATTGAGGTTCATTTGTTCAACTGTTTGCTATTGAGTTTGTCAAACACAGTGTCGATTATTTAAAAATTTTAAAAAGCTTCTGAGTTTTCGTTGCCTACATAGATTTTTTATTCTGTTTTATAATCTACACCTAAATTATGAGAGGGTGATTTTAATTGTGTTCTATAAAAATTTGAAAGCTTTGTGGAAATCTAAGAAGTTTCAATTTTTATATTTTATTTTCTAATCTATTCTTAAATTTTAAGATGGCTATTTTATTTTTTGTTTTAGAAGACACATCCTGTGACAGTTGTAATCGTAGTAGGCTAAGAGTTCTAAACTAAATTCAAAAACTTTGTAGATTTTCTATGAAAGTTTCTGAGTTTATGTTACCTACTTAATTTTTTATTTAGAAGTCAGTTAAAAATCTTAGTAGGCTTCAAGTTCTAAACAAATATAAAATGGTAAATCTAAGAAAATTTATATGTTTACAGTGCCTTCTTAGATTTTTTATTTTTATTTAGAAAGATAAAAGTTTTACAAAAACTTAAAAACTTTGTGGAAAACCTGATAAAGGTTTTGACTTTACGTTGCCTACTTACATTTTTTATTTTGTTTTTAATCTACACCTAAATTCTGAGAGGGTAATTTTAATTTACAGTTGAAACCTATAGAAACATATGCGCTAAAAAAAATTTTTAAATTTAAGAGTTTCAAAGTTTACGCAGCCTACTTAGATTATTTCTATATTTTTTATTCTAAACCTAAATTTAGTAGGCTAAGTGTTCTAAAAAAAAATTGTGGGAAATCTAAGGAAGTTTTTGAATTTATTTTGTCTATCTAGATTTATTTTGTTTGTCTAATCTACACCTAAATCAATTTTATTTAAGATTTCTACTTCAAGGAAATATAAAAAAGTTTCTGAGTTTACGTTGCCTACTTAGGTTTTTCATTTTGTAATATAATCTACACCTAAATTATTATATAAATAATAAATCTAAGTCGTAAGCAGCGTAAACTCAAAGAAACTCTTAGATTTTCACAAAGTTTTTTAAATTTGTTAAAACTTTTTAATCCTACGAGGTTCTTAAGTGACTTCTAAAAATAAAAATTAAAATTTCCTTTTACAAATTTTTATTTGTAGATTACTAAAGAAATTAAAAACCTAAATAAGTAACGACACTTAGAAACTTTCTTGTATTTTCCACGAAGTAGAAATCTTGTCTCTAGGATACTATGATATTCTAAAAAATTAAAGTTAATTTTCAAAATTTAGATGTAGATTAAAAACAAAATAAATTAAAATAGACAAAGTAAATTCAGAAACTTTCTTAGTTTCAGAGATTTTAAATTTGTTTAAGAATTCTTGGCCTACTACGATTTCAAGTGTAACAGGATTTTGACTTGTAAAATAAAATTCGCCCTCTGGGTTTATATTGTAGATAAGAAACAAAACAAAAATAGGGAGGCAACAAAAAAATCAAGAAACTCTCTTAGATTTTTACAAAGTTTTTAAATTTATTTAGATCTTTTTAACTTACTGACTACAAATAAATATTAAAATTGCCTTCTCAGTATTTAGGTATAGATTACAAAACAAACTAAAAAACCTAAGTAGGCAACAGAAACTCAGAAACTTTCCTATATTTTCCAAGAAGTAGGAAATCTTAGGATACGGATAATCTAAAAATAAAATTAATTTTAAAATTTAGATATGAATCAGAAAAACAAAAATAAATCAAAGGCAATTAAATTCAGAAACTTTCTTAGATTTTTAGAAAGTTTTAAATTTATTTAAAACTTTAACCCTAGTGAGGTTTTAAGTGACTACAAAAATAAAAATTAAAATCATTTTTTCAAATTTAGGTGTGATTATAGAACAAATAAAAAAAAATCTAAGTAGGCAACGTAAACTCAAACTTTCTATATTTTCCACAGTAGAAATCTTGTAGGATAAATATTCATAAATCGATTTTACAAATAAATTCAAATAAAATTAAATTCAAAACTTTCTTAGATTTTTTACAAAGTTCTTAAAATTGACTAGAACTCTTAGCCTACTACGATTTCAAGTGCCAACAAAGATTTTGACTTTAAAATAAAAATTAAATTCGTCCTCTTAGAATTTATGTGTAGATTAAGAAAACAAAACAAAATCTAGGAGGCAACAAAAAAATCAGAAACTCTCTTAGATTTTCAAACAAAGTTTTAAATTTATTTAGATCTTAACACTGCGGATTTTAAAGTGACTTCTAAAAAATAAATATTAAAATTGCCTTCTCAGTAATTTAGGTATAGATTAAAAACAAATTAAAAAAACGTAAGTAGGCAACGAAACTTGAAACTTTCTTATATTTTCAAGAGTAGAAATCTTATAGGATACGAATAATCTAAAAATAAAAATCGATTTTTTTAAAATTTAGATGTAGATCAGAAAAACAATATAATCAAATAGGCAATGTAAATTCAGAAACTTCCTTAGATTTCTAAAGTTTTTAAATTTGTTTAGAACTCTTAGCCTACTACGATTTCAACTGCAGCAAGTTTGACTTTAAAATAAAATAAATTCACCTTCATTCAATTTATGTGTAGATAAAACAAAATAAAAAATCTAAAGAAAGCAACGAAAAATCAGAAACTTTCTTAGCTTTTCAACGAAGATTAGTAAATTTATTTAGAACTTTTAACCTACAGTGATTTTAAAGTGACTTCTAAAATAAAAATTAGAATCAACTTTCTCAAAATTTTAGTGTAGATTATAAAACAAATTCAAAAAACTAAGTAGGCAACGAAACTCAGAAACTTTCTTATATTTTCAAGAAGTAAAAATCTTGTAGGATACGAATATTCAAAAATAAAATCGATTTTTAAAATTTACATAGAATCAGAAAAACAAATTAAATCGACAAAGTAAATTCAGAAATTTTTTTGGATTTTCCAGAAAGTTTTAAATTTATTTAAAACTTTAACCTAGTGAGGTTTTAAGAGACACAAAAATAAAATAAAATCATTTTTTCAGAATTAAATTAAAAATCTAGGGAGGCAACAAAAAAATCAGAAACTCTCTTAGATTTTCGACAAAGTTTTTAAATTTATTTAGATCTTTTTAACTTACTGCGGATTTTAAGTGACTTCTAAAAATAAATATTAAAATTGCCTTCTCAGTATTTAGGTATAGATTACAAAACAAATTAAAAAACCTAAGTATGCAACAGAAACTCAGAAACTTTCTTATATTTTCAAAGATTAGAAATCTTGTAGGATACGGATAATCTAAAAATAAAATCGATTTTCAAAATTTAGATGTAGATCAGAAAAACAAAATAAATCCAAATAGGCAATGTAAATTCAGAAACTTCCTTAGATTTCTGACAAAGTTTTAAATTTGTTTAGAACTCTTAGCCTACTACGATTTCAACTACAACAGGATTTTGACTTGTACAAATAAAAAATAAATTCGCCTTCATTCAGTTTATGTGTAGATAAGAAAACAAAATAAAAAATCTAAGAAAGGCAACGAAAAAATCAGAAACTTTCTTAGCTTTTCAACAGAAGTTAATAAATTTATTTAGAGACTTTAACCTACAGTGATTTTGAACGTGACTTCTAAAAATAAAAATTAGAATCGCTTTCTCAAAATTTAAGTGTAGATTATAAAACAAATTAAAAAACCTAAGTAGGCAACAGAAACTCAAGAAACTTTCTTATATTTTCCAAGAAGTAAAAATCTTGTAGGATGCGAATATTCAAAAATAAAATCGATTTTCAAAAATTTACATGTAGATCAGAAAAACAAATTAAATCCAAATAGGCAAAGTAAATTCAGAAACTTTCTTAGATTTTTCTACAAAGTTTTTAAATTCATTTAAAACTTTTAACCTAGTAGAGATTTTAAGTGACTTCTAAAAGCAAAAGTAAAATCATTTTCTCAGAATTTAGGTGTAGATTATGAAAACAAATAAAAAAAAATCTAAGTAGGCAACGTAAACTCTAAAACTTTCTTAAATTTTCCACGAAGTAGAAATCTTGTAGAGATACGAATATTCCTAAAAATAAAAATCGATGTTTGCAAAAATTTACATGTAGATTAGAAAAACAAAATAAATTCAAATAAACAAAATGAAATTCAGAAACTTTCTTAGATTTTCCACCAAGTTTTTAATTTATTTAGGTAGCAATTTAACCTACTGCAGTTTTAAGTGATTTCTAAAATAAATATTAAAATCGCCTTCTCAGAATTTAAGTTGTAGACAATAAAACAAATTAAAAACCTAAGTGAGACAACAGAAACTCAAAAAGTTACTTATATTTTCAAAAAGTAGAAATCTTATAGGATACAGAATATTTTAAAAAGAAAAGTCGATTTTTCAAAATTTTTATGTAGATTAGAAAAACAAAAATAAATTCAAATAGGCAAAAGTAAATTCAGAAACTTTCTTAGAATTCCCGTAAAGTTTTTAAATTTCCTTAAATTTCTAAGCATACTACGGTTTTTAACTGATTTCTCAAAATAAAAATTAAATACACCCTCTAAGGATTTAGGTGTTGATTAAAAACAAAAATAAAACAATGACGTAAGTAACGTAAACTCAGAAAATTTTTTAGAAAATCCACAAAGTTTTAAATATTTTTTATTTTTAACCCTTAGCTTAGTACGATTTCCAACTGCAACAAAATATGACTTTTTAAAATCAAAAAATAAAATCTCCATCTCAGAATTAAAGGTGTAGATAAGAAAACAAAATTAGAAATCTAAGTGGACAACGTAAATTCAGAAACTTGATTAGATTTTTTTAGATTCCACGCCTGCAGCGTTTTTAACAAACTTCTAAAAATGAAAATTAAAATCCTTCTCAGAATTTAGAATAGATTATCAAAAATATATAAAAATCAAAGTAAACAACGTAACTCAGAAACTTTCTTATATTTTCCATTTTAAATTTTTATAAACCACATCTAAATTGATTTTCATAATTTAGGTGTAGAATAGAAAACAGAATAAAAAATCTAAGTAGGCAAATTACAAGATTAGAAACTTTCTTAGATGCAACATTTTTGGAATCTCAGCTACTATGATATGAATTCAAAAACAAGAATTAATATTGCCCTCTCAAAATTTAGGTGTAGCAGGTTAGAAAACAAGTTAAAAATTTAAGTAGGCAATAAAACTCAAAACTTTTAAAATTTTAAATAATCCAAGCTGGTGTGATAAATCAATAACAAAGTTGAACAAATAATACCTCAATAAAGCCAATGTAGACTAAACTTTTAAGAAAAACGTGGTCAAAAAAAAGCCAAATAAAATCGTAGAAGCCATACCCCAAAAATTATAAATTTTTTAAATTTTCAACAAATTTTTAATTTTTATAAATACAATTAAATCACCCTCTCATAATTTGGGGTGTAGATTAGAAAACAAAATAAAATGAAGCTTTCTTAGAATAAGCTTTTAATTTTTTTCAGAATCTTAGCCTACTACGATTTAACTTCAAAAAGAAAAATTAAAATTGCCCTCTCATAGTTTAGGTGTAGATTAGACTTCAAAAAATAAAATTTAAATAAGTTTTTAATTCTTTTAGAATCTCAGCCCAGCTAAGATATTACATCTAAAAACATGTTGAAAAAAGGCCAATTTAAATCGTATTAATTAAAAATCAGAAACTTTCTGAGATCTCTCATAAACTTTATTTTTTAGAACTCTTAAAAAAGTGACTAAAAGCTTAACTAGGTTTTTTAACTGACTTCTAAAAATAAAAACTAAATTGCCCTCACAGAATTAGAGTGTAAAAAGAAAACAAAAATAAGAAATCTAAGTAGGCAAAGTAAATTCAGAAACTTTTTTAGATTTTAAATTTTTTAGAACTCTTAGCCAACCACGGTTTTTAATTAACTTTTAAAATCAAAACACTCCAGAATTTACGTATAGATTAGAAAACAAAATAAAAAAATCCAAGTAGGCAACGTAATAAATTTTCTTAGATTTTTACAAAGAGTTGAACTTTGTGAGACGGATAAATCCAGTAAATGAGATGAAGAATAAATAAAAAATTTTTTGGAACTCTTAGCCAAACTTCGTTTTAACCAAATTCTAAAAATAGAAATTAAAATCGCCTTTTCAAAATTTAAGTGTAGATTAAAAAACAAAATAAAAAATCTAAGTAAGCAACGTAAACTCAGAGACTTTCTTAGATTTTCATGAATTTTTACATTTTCTTAGATCTCTAAGCCTACAATGTTTTTAATTGACTTCTAAAAATTAAATTTAATTGCATCCTCTCAGAATTAAGGTGTAGATTAAAAAACAAAATAAAAAATGTAAGTAGGCAACGTAAACTCAGAAACTTTCTTAAAATTTTCACAAATAATTCAATTTTAAATCTTTTAAATCTACTACGACTTTTAACTGACTTCTAAAAATAAAAATTAAAAGATTAAGAAAAACTTGATTAGAAATCTCAATTTAAATCGTAAAGACAAACTGAAAATCAGAAACTTTCTTAGATTTTTCATAAACTTTTTAATTTCATTTAGAACACATATTCTACTACAATTTTCAACTGTAAACCCTCCCAGAATTTAAGTGTAGATTAGAAAACAATATTAAATTTAAGTAGAGCAATTCAAAAATTTACTTAGGCAAGCGTAAACTCAGAAACTTTTTAGATTTTCCAAAGAAGTTTTAAATGTTTAAAAATTAAATTAAAATCACCCCCTTATAATTTAGGTGTAGATTAGAAAATAAAATAAAAAATGTAAGTAGGCAACGTAAACTCAGAAACTTTCTTAGAAAATCCACAATTTTTTTAAATTTGTTTAGAATTCTTAGCCTACTACAATTTCAACTGTAACATGATATGATTTCCAAAACAAAAAATAAAATTATCTTCGCTGAATTTATGTGTACTTTAGAAAAAAAAGAAAATCTAAGTAGGCAACGTAATCTCAGAAAAGTTCTTAGATCTTACACAAGGTTTTTAAATGTTTTCAGTTTAATACGGTTTTCAAGTGTAGTAGGAAACAAAAATTTAAATCCAGCTCTACAGTATTTCAGTAAAAGGGTCTGATTAAAAATGATAAATGGCATCCGAACAGGGACCGTACCGTAAATCTGGCGCCCAAGTAGGAACTTGGTTTTATGAAAACCGACTCACACAAATATTCCTCAATTTAAACTACTTCGCGCAAATATCCAAAGAGCATTTAAAAGTATTTCCATATATGGCGCCCGAGCAGGGATCTGAATGTTATTATTAACTTACAACTGAATTAAAATTGATATTGAAATTTTCTGGAATTAAATGAACTTGAATACTATTAAACTTTTTTTTCTATAATTTTTTTGTCACGAACTAAAATTTTTATTTCAGCAATAAGTCTAACCTATGTGCAGTGGTACTAATAAATGGCACCCGAGCAGGGACAGGAGCTTTGATGAGAATCACTTTCGAAAATAAATTTTGTCTAATAATTTTGACAATCGTCAAAAAGGTGACAACAAAAAAATCTAGTCAAGGCTAACTTTGGTGTGATCTGTAGAAATTAAGCAATTGACTGTAAGTTTCAAAGCAATTACAGTACTAAAAATAAGAGTTTTAGGGATAAGATGAGACTTAACGATGGCCAGAGATGCCATGCCTAAATAGCAGATTTAAACCACAAATTTACTAATCGAATATTTAGTGGTAGTAATAAATGGCGCCCGAGCAGGGTCTCTAAACTAAAACACGTTAGAGTATCGACTACTGTATCAATACATAAGTGACTCGATTTAATCTAACTTAGTAGATTAAACTATTCAAATGGCGCCCGAGCAGGGACACTATGAAATTGGTTTGAAGACAACCGGCCCCCACAAATTTTTTGCAAGTCAAACGACTTCGGTAAATATGCATAGATGATTTAACCTGTTTTTAATAGTAAATGGCGCCTGAGCAGAAACTCTCAACTACGAAGCATATAAAAATTGACACGAAAAATTGAACCTTACTTTACCGTGATCAGACAAATTAAATGTAATATCGCGTGCTTGATCGCTTTTCATTCATACGCTTATCACGAAGTGTAAGTGCGCGCTCAAAAAGACAAAACACTAAAAAGCCATAAATTAACTGATGCCAAAGTTGGCCATGCCTGAAACAAACGAACGCCGACAGAAACATTTAGTATAAGAGCAAGACGTTTGAAATATGGAAAGGAAATTAAAAAACAATTTTTCCGTCTTAGCAAAACTTTTCCTTCGTCCCCCTCCAAAGTTGGGGGCGATTTATTTTTTCCCGTCGTCCTGATGTAGTAAAACGAGCCTGTTTTAGTTAAATTACAACACGAACGTATTATTGTATAATCGAGTTAAATGACTGCAAATGGTGTAATATATCAAGTCTTCATATTCTAAGTGGTGGATCGCCCTTTTGTCCAAACGTCCACTTTGCTCTTTACCCTTTCGATAAGGACCAGCGCGGTCCATTTCTTATCGCGTTTTCCTCAACCCCTCATAATGTATATCAATGTGTATAACTTTAACTCGATTTGCTTGATTTGTTATGCGAGAAAAAAAAATCGTCCACGGCCAACTACGAGATTAGACGCGCGATGCGACGCGTCGCGTTTTAAAGTGCATATATAGTCGATATATCTTAGACGTCACTGCAATCGCATTACAAATGCTAAAATATGCCATCTGGCGGATGATTTATTAGGATTAACGGGACACGGGGTGGATTTCGTCGTAGTCGAGGAGAAAAGGAAAAGTAAAGTAAAAAAAAAAACGCGCACCCGACGATCTTTTCTCGCACCCAACCCTCGGATCGAATCGAAAATCAATTCGGTATTAATTAAAACCATTTTTTCTCGCTTCGATCGCGGTAGGCCTGAACCGGTTCGATAGTTTCCGGCGTCCGATCGTTGCGTTACGTCACGGGTTGATCGGCGTTTGTTTTCGAGGGTGGCATTGATTACAAAACTAATCAAACGAGGGTATTGGGGCGTGCACGGTTACGGATAGGCGGACGATCATCATCATGATCGTCGCGACGAAATTTGTTTAAATTTATTCGCAAAGCATGCTAATGACGTAATAATAATGGCTTTTCGCAATTAATATCGCATAATGTTAAACGATGCCGTCATATTGTTTCGTAATGGGCCGGATTTGCATTAATTATCATATTCATTTAAATAACACCCTCCGGAATACTCGACTACACTAATTTAAGTGCCCATTTAATTATTACTATTATTATGGACAAGATGCCCGCACGCGCTCGCGAAAAATACGAATCTCAGTAGGCCATGTTTTCGAAAAGAAAAACAAATGATTGAACAAGCATCTTAATTCAACGAGATTAATGCGATGTCACCGACATTCCCAACCCTTATGCATTCTCGTTGCGCCCCTAGTCAACCACACACCCCTCTTACGTATTAATACCACAGTGGCTGCTCATTTCTCTATAGAAAAAATAACATTCACTCATTTTTCGGTATCGATTAGCCCGCGCATAAAGTGAGGTTATGTTGCGACCGATACCTTTTACGCGCCAACTACGATGCAAACGAGCCGAACGAAAAAAACGAACAAAAGAAAGATAAAGTTCCGAAAAAACCAGAGTACGTCACTGGATGAAAGCATTGCTTATCAGACAAAGAGTCGCCTTGTGCTGACGTGGAAAAATCGCATCACAGCATAACATTGACCGCGCAACGACATCCATTGTTACGTCATCTGACAGATATTTTTGTGCCGAAACTTCTTCTCTTTAATAAGCAACTATCAGTAATTTTGTTATGCTTCGTTGATTGTCTGTAACCCGGAAATGTTGTTAGTCTTTGTCCTGTCACGATTTTTCCTAGTCTCGTTCGTAGTACATTTACATTTTTATGTCGCAACAAGAGCCGATCACTTAAACAAGTGGGCCATGGTTTCAATTGCGTTCGAATAACCTAACCTTGAATTTTCAGTTAATCGTAAACATTTATTAATAAAAGTTGGGTTAAGTTTTAAAGTTTTTCTCTGGTTAAATCGAGTTAGTCTTGAATTAACTTACAATTTTAATTAAATACGGAAATTATTAGTAAGTGCACTAAAAGTGAGGTTAAAGCTAACAGGTCAAAAATTGATGGCTGCGGTAAATAATATTTTAATAAGGTGGGAAAACCAGAAAATGATTCAAAGGTTAACGTTAAGTAAAGTTTAAACTGGTCGGTTAAAGATGGCTATGGTACACGAATTTTAAAAGCGCAGGACAACTGAGAAAATGAGTCAAAAGTTGAGTTAGGTATTCAGTTTGTTCTTAGCTTAAATCGAGTTAACTGAATTCACTTACATTTTAATGAAATCTGCCAATAATTAGTAAGTCATTAGAAAATGTATAAAATTAGAAACTTACTGAAGAAGTGAGGTTAATGTTAACAAAGGCTTAAAGTGGACAGTTAAAATGAGTCAAAAAGTTGGGTTATGTTTTTAGAATTTGTCCACAGCTTAAATCAAGTTAACCTTGAATTAACCTACATTTTAATTAAACGATTATTAGTAAACGTATGAAATTAGAAACTTATCAAAAGTGAGGTTAAGGTTAACAATGTTTTAAGCCAGTTAGTTAAAGATGGCTACGGTAAACAAATGAAAAAAAGCATGAAAACGAGAAAATGATTCAAAAGTTGGGTTAGTTTTCAAATTTATTCACAGGTTAAATCGAGTTGGCCTTGAATTCACTTACATTTTTAATTAAATCCGCCAATTATTAGTAAGTGTACAAAATTAAGAACATACCGAAAGTGCGGTTAAGGTTAACTAAAGTTTAAATTGGTCGGTTAAAGATGGCTATGGTACACAAATTTTAAAAAGTGCAGGACAACGAGAAAATGAGTCAAAACTTGGGTTAGGTTTTCAACACCTAAATCGAGTTAGCTTTGAATTCATTTACATTTTTAGTAAAATCCGCCAACTATTAGTAAGCGTTAGAAAGTGTATGAAATTAGAAACTTACTGAAACTGAGGTCAACGTTAACTAAAGTTTAAACTAGTCAGTTAGAAATGGCTATGGTAAACAAATTTTAAAAAACGCAGGACAACAAGAAAATGAGTCAAGAGTTGGGTTACGTTTTCAAATTCTTTCTCAGCTTAAATCGAGTGAGCCTTGAATTAACCTACATTTTTAATTAAGTCCGATTATTAGTGAAACATATGAAATTAGGGAATTTACCGAAAGTGAGGTTAAGGTTAACAATGTTTTAAGCCAGTCAGTTAAAGATGGCTACAGTAAACAAATTTAAAAAAAAGCATGAAAACGAGAAAATGATTTAAAAGTTGGGTTAGGTTTTCAAATTGGTTCACAGGTTACATTGAGTAAGCCTTGAATTCACTTACATTTTTAATTAAATCCGTCAACTATTAGTAAGTATTACAAAGTGTAGAAAATTAGGAACTTACCAAAAGTAAGGTTAAGACTAACAAAGGCTTAAAGTCGTCAGTTAAAAAAGGCTTCGGTCAACAAATTTTAAAAAACTCAGGACAACCAAAAAATGTGTCATAAGTTGGGTTAGGTTTTCAAATTTGTTCTCACCTTAAATCATGTTAGCTTTGAATTCACTTACATTTTTAATTAAATCCGCCAATTATTAGTAAGTATTAGAAAGTGATGAAATTGGGAACTTACCGAAAGTGAGGTTAAGGTTAACTAAAGTTTGAACGAGAAAGTGAGTCAAAAGTTGGTTTAGGTTTTCAAATTCTTTCTCAGCTTAAATCGAGTTAGCCTTGAATTAACCTACATTTTAATTAAGTCCGATTATTAGTAAACGTATGAAATTAGGAACTTACTAAAAGTGAGGTTAAGGTTAACAATGTTTTAAACAAGTCAGTTAAAGATGACTACGGTAAACAAATTTAAAAACGCATGAAAACGAAAGAATGACTCAAAAGTTGGGTTAGTTTTCAAATTTATTCACAGGTTAAATCGAGTTAGCCTTAAATTCACTTTACATTTTAATTAAATCCGCCAATTATTAGTAAGTATACACAATGGGAACTTACCGAAGTGAGGTTAAGGTTAACTAAACTTTAAACTGATCAGTTGAAGATGGCAATGGTACACAAATTTTCAAAACGCAGGAAAACGAGAAAATGAGTCAAAAAGTTGGGTTAGGTTTTTAACTTAGTTCTCAGCTTAAATCGAGTTAGCCTGAATTAACATACATTTTAATTAAATCGGATTATTAATAAACGAAGTAGAAATTAGGAACTTACCGAAAGTGAGGTCAAGGTTAACAATGTTTTAAGCCAGTCAGTTAAAGATGGCTACGGTAACGAAATTTAAAAAAAAACGCATGAAAACGAAGGAATGATTCAAAAGTTGGGTTAGTTTTCAAATTTGTTAACAGTTTAAATCGAGTTAGTCTTGAATTCATTTACATTTTTAATTAAATCCGCCAATTATTAGTAAGTGTACAAAATTAGGAACTTACCGAAGTGAGGTTAAGGTTAACTAAAGTTTAAACTTATCGGTTGAAGATGGCTATGGTACACAAATTTTTCAAAACGCAGGAAAACGAGAAAATGAGTCAAAAGTTGGGTTAGGTTTTTAACTTAGTTCTCAGCTTAAATCGAGTTAACCTTGAATTAACACACATTTTTAATTAAATCGGATTATTAATAAACGAATGAAATTAGGAACTTACCGAAAGTGAGGTCAAGGTTAACAATGTTTTAAACCAGTCAGTTAAAGATGGCTACGGTAAACAAATTTAAAAAACCCGATTGAAAACGAAAAAATGCTTCAAAAGTTGGGTTAGGTTTTCAAATTTGTTCACAGGTTAAAACGAGTTAGCTTTGAATTCACTTACAATTTTAATTAAATCCGCCAATTATTAGTAAGTGTACAAAATTAAGTTAAGGTTAATTAAAGTTTAAAGTGGTTGATTAAAGATGGGCTATGGTACACAAATTTTAAAAGTGCAGGACAACGAGAAAATGAGTCAAAACTTGGGTTAGGTTTTCAACTTTGTTCTCACCTAAATCGAGTTAGCATTGAATTCACTTACATGTTTAGTGAAATCCGCCAATTATTAGTAAGTATTAGAAAGTGTATAACTTTAGAAACTTACTGAAAGTGAGGTAAAGGTGAACAAAGGCTTAAAGTTGTCAGTTAAAGATGGTTACGGTAAAAAAAAATTTAAAAAACGCAGGAGTACGGAAAAATGAGTCAAAAGTTGGATTATGTTTTCAAATTTCTTTACAGCTGAAATCAAGTTAGCCTTGAATTAATTTACATTATTTATTAAATCCGAATATTAGTAAACGTATGAAATTAGGAACTTACCGAAAGTAAGGTTAAGGTTAACAAAGTTTTAAACTAAGCAATTTAAGATGGCTAAGATAACCAAATGAAGAAAAAAACGCATGAAAACGAAAAATGATTCAAAAAGTTGGGTTAGATTTTCAAATTTGTTCACAGTTAGCCTTGAATTCACTTACATTTTAATTAAATCCGTCAATTATTAGTATTTATTAGAAAGTGTATGAAATTAGTAATTTACTGAAAGTGAGGTTAACGTTAACTAAAGTTTAAACTGGCCAGTTACAGAAGGCTACGGTAAAAAATTTAAAAAAGGCAAGTCAACGAAAAATGAGTCAAAAGTTGGGTTAGGTTTTCAACTTTGTTCACAGGTTAAATCGTATTAGCTTTGAATTAACTTACATTTTTTAATTAAATCCCCCAATTACAAGTAACTATTAGAAACTGTATGAAATCAGAACTTACCAAACTAAGGTTAAGGCTAACAAAGGTTTAAACTGATCAATTAAAGATGGCTGCGGTAAACAATTTTTTAATAACGTGGGAAAACGAGAAAATGATTGAAAAGTTGGGTTAGATTAGTTAGTAAATATATTGGTAAATCCACCAATTATTGATAAGTATTAGAAAGTGTTTAAAATTAGGTACTTACAGAAAGTGGGGTTAAGAATAACAAAGGTTTAAACCGGTCAGTTAAAGATGGTTGTGGTAAACAAATTGCAAAAAATGCAGGACAACGATAAAATAAGTCAAAAGTTGGGTTAGGCTTTAAATTAAATTTTAATTACATTCTTTTTTTTTATGGATGTAATTAGTTTTGTATTTTGAAACAGAAGAGTCCGTGGATTATAAGCTAACGACAAATGAATGAAGGTGATCATAGTCGACTCGATTGCACATTGTTTTTTGCTATCACAAGACTATTTTCTAACGCATGCATAGACGAAAGACTATAAATTTTAGTCATAACCGTAGGTGGTACCACCAAGTAAAAAAAATGAATCAAACTCTATACAAACTCCCCTAACATATAAGGTGGTACATAGTAGTACTATGGTAATAAATAAAATGGTATACGCGGTACTACTTTACCAAATTTTTTGTAAAAGTAAGTTTCCTTGAGATGATAATTTGGTACTACTTTTTTTACGATGTTTTAGTTTTATTTTTTATGGCTTTGGTACAAAAACGGTACCAAATTAAATGTATTAACAGGTACTACTTTTACAAAATCATACAATTTATATTTTTTGAGATAGATGTCTTATGACTCTACGAATTGAAACGTAAAGTTAAAAAAAATGGTACTACTTTGGTACTATGTAGTTTTTGTCACTATTGTCGATACACAATTTTAGTAAACGTTAGTTTTGAATTTTGACAAACAATTCAATACTTTTTGGTACTACCTATGTTGTGCGCTTTAGTTTAATACATAAATTGGTCGGTACTACCCCGTTAACATAATTTATTCAATTTTAATTTTAATTAACACTTTTGATTTTATTTAAATGCAAATTATGACAACAAATTTCGGTACTACTGTAGTACTACTTATGCAGCGTATTGATTAGAACGTGAATTTCGATATTCTGTACTACCAACAGCTGATTCAATGTTGTACACGTTTTCATGATTAACAATTTTGTTGTATTTTTTATCTTTATGTTTTATTTCGCGGTACTACTTTTAAAAGTCTTCTCAGTCAGGTCTGCTTTGTTTAATTTAAATGCAAAGTTTTGTCATTGGCTTTTTAAAATATTTAAAATTTTTTTTTCAATTTACTCCTCAATTACAGTGGGTTATGAAACAAATATTTTTTAAACAAGAATTGTTGATGATGGACAACTTTTGATAAACTATTAAGTACTTTTTTTGTATTTTTTCGAAAATAAATAAAGACAGATTTTTAAATTAAAAAAAATATTAGGTACAATTAATAGAATAGTGCGATTTTTAAAATTCATTTTTGAAAAATTAATAAATAATTTTTTTATTTTTACTTCACTGCCTACTTAGTACCTCTTAAAAATTAAAATAGAAGCTAGTACCTCTTTGGAAAAAATAATATAAAAAATTTTGAAAAATTGAAAAATGATTTCAGTAACTTGAAAATTTCTAACGGAGTGTTTTAATTAAATTATTTTAAAAAAGTTCTGCATTTTGTTTTTTTGATTTTTTGAAAATTATGAACTATCTTTAAAAAACGTCAATTTTTTTTATTTTACGGATACGGACACTTTAGACATAATTATTTTAATTTTCCAATAATTGCTTTAATAATCGTTAATTAAAAATATATTTTTTAAAAACATTTTTTAATTTTAAATCTAAAAATCATTCGTAAATATCGTTTTGTATGATAAACCAATTCTCAAAATTCAGAAAATTTTATTTTATTTAAATTAAGCCTAAAATAAAATTTTAAATTTTTTTAAAATTTATTGCAAAATCTTTAAAATAATAGTTTCTTTTTTAAAATTCTTTATTCAATTACTAAAATTTAAAAAAAGTGAAGTAATTTTGTAAAAAATTCAAAAACAGTGCTTAGTTTTTATAACAAATTATTTATTTTTGCCGCTTTCAACAATTTCTTGAAATGTAAAATAATTTTTTAATAAATAACCTTAAATAAATTTTTTTTATATTTTTATGCAGTTATAAATAATTCAAAAAAAAATAATTTTTGTAACTGCCTGTAACTAAATGGTAAAATAAATTTTTGAAAATAACTCTGTTTGTTTTAAAAAAAAAATTATCTTAAACAACTTACTTTAATTAATTTAAAAAACTATTGGGTTTTTTAAAAAAATATTCATCACAGACTCTTCAACTAAAAAAATTATTTTTTAAATTAAGGAAAAATTGAAGTTGGTTGTAACTGAGTAACTACATTTTTGAAACATTATTTTTTAGAATTTTTAAAATTAAACATTTTTGTATTTAATACTTGTTTCGTAACCTTATTGAGCAGTGAATTAAAAAAAAACCAAAAAATTAAAAATTATCGTAGCCATTCATTTGGAAAATTTTGGAAGATGTTTTGGGTCAACATTTTTTTAAAAATTAAAAAATTTCATGCGTTCATCATAATCCATGATGATTGTTAAACATTAAAATAATGTCGTAAGTTTTTATAACAAATTTTTTTTATCGCAGCTTTCAGCAAACCGTTGAGTTTTTCAAATATTTTATCACATCCATAGAAGATTGCTATTAAAATTAAGTTTCCAAAAAATATTCTTAATTTAAAAAAAATAGCGATTTCTTGAAAATTAAAATGGTTTTTTAAATATTAGTATCATAACCTTAAATGAGGAGTAAACTAAAAAAAATACATAAAAGTTTTTCATAGCCATCTAATTGGAAAATGAAAAAGTAGTTTTTTCAAAAAAATTATTTTTCAAAAATTAAAAAATTGGGCCCGATTTTTAAAATTCTAATCGTAACCAAAATTCTTCACCAATAATTTTTATCTGACATTAATGTTATATTAAAAAATTAAAAAATAAGAATTTTTTAAAAAAGATGTTTATAATCAAAGCCTACTAAGTCCTTCTTGAAAAATTAAAATAAAATATATACATTTTTTAAAATGTCTTTATTGAAACAATTTTTGAAAAATTAAAGAATGTTGACACTGATTTTAGAAAATTGAAGATTTTTTTTGATATTGGCAAATTATAGGCGAAACGTTCTGCATTTCTAATCTTTAATTAATGCAATTTTTTTTATTTTTTCAAAAAATTCAAAAAATATTTTAATTTCAACACTATATTAAATGAGAAATTTTTTAATTAAATTTAAAATTTTCAAAAATTATCAGATAATTCAAAAGAAATTTTCATAAAGTAGTTGCCAATTTTTGAAAAAAAACTCCGTTTTAATTTTCTAAATACTGATTTAAATCAGCAGTTAAAGATGGCTATAATAAAAAATTTAAAAATGTGTTTTCAATTTTTCCAAAACAATAAAAACTTTAAACATTTTTTAATTGTTAAAAAAATCTAGAAAATGATCAAATCAATAGTTGGGAGTAACGCAAAAATAATTAGAAAACATTTTCGATTTTTCAAATGTCACATTAATAATTTCAGATTACAATAATTATGTTAAGCAATTTTTAAAAATATTTTTAATTTTTGAAATTGAATGAAACCGCTGAAGAGAAACCTATATAATCTAAACGAGGTTATTATAAATTTTCAAGAAGAAAATCTCCACTTTTTTCAATTTTTTTTATTGAGTTATGGCATTTTTTTTTAAAAATGTAACGTCATATATTTTGAAAATTTTTAAAAATCGCTTTAATCCGTGACCAGTTAAAGTAAATTTATAAAAAACGTAATTTTTTTAAACATTTTGTTTTAAAAAACATTAAAATCATTCGTTAAATATTGTTAGGATGTGAAACAAAAATTTTCAAAAAAGAAGAGCATTGTATTTTTTAAAAATTAAAAATATTTAAGTTTTCAGATTTTTTGAAAACAAATTATGTTTTCTTTAAATTTGTGTCAAAATGTCAAAAATAGTGTTCACCATAGCCATCTATTTGGAAAATGAAAGTGTAGTTTTTGATCAAATAATGTTTGGCAATATTTTTCAAAAATTAAAAAATTGGGTGTACTTTTAAAATTCTTCATCTTTACTAGATTAAATGAGATATTTTAAACTTTTTTTTATGACAACCTTACTGAGAAACTAATTGTAAAAATTTAAATAAAATTATAAATTTTTAAAAAAATTCTTTGTTATTGCAATTTCAACTAATTATCATTAAAACGATTTTTTAAAAAAATTAAGGAATGTTGAGGCTGATTTCAAAAATTTAAATTTTGTAACTGTTTTGGCAAAATTATCGAAAACGTGCTACATTTTATTAAAATGAAAAATTATGGTTTTCAATTTTTCTGAAACTTATAAATTTCATTTTTTTTAAACAATATCTGTTTCATAACCTACTGTAATGAATTGTGCAGATGTTTATTGTTTCGGTTAAAAAATATTTGAATTGTTTGTTTAGAAAATTAATAGAAAAATACAGAGTAACAAAAGAAAATTGATGCATTTTAAATAGAAAATTTAAAAAAATAATGATAAATTTGAGGAATAAAAAAATTTTTTTAAAAGTTCTGGGTTTCTTTTTCTTGAAAAATTGAAAAATTTTGTAACTGTTTTGGCAAGATTATAAAACATGTTCTGCATTTTATTAAAAATTATAGTTTTTGAAAATTTAAAAATTTTGGTTTTTAAATAATATTTGGTTCACAACCTACTGTAATGAATTTTACAGATGTTTATTGTTTAATTTTATAAAAAAAAATAAAAATACTTTGTTTGGAAAATCAATAAAAAATAAACAATATAACAAAAATTGGTACATTTTCCAATTTTTGGAAAATTAAAATGTCTTATCTTTTATACGAAATTATTTATTTATCGCAGCTTTCTGTAATTATCGTAAATAAAATTTAATTTTTGTTTTAACTTTTTTAAATTGTTTATGAAAAATAATATTAATAAAAAAATTATTTATAAAATGATTCTTTACAAAAATTAGGAATGTTCAGCTGATTTTAAAAAAATTAAAATGTTTGAAACTGTTTTGGCAAAATTATTAAAAAAATGTTCTGATTTTATTAAAAAAATTTTTTAAATTTACAAATTTAATTTTTTTTAATTTATAGGTAATAAATTGTACAGATGTTTATTGTTTTATTTATATAAAAAAAAAAATAAAAATTCTTTGTTTGAAAAATTAATAAAAATAATTAAAATAAAACTTTTAGCAATTTATTCTACTCAAAATATAAAATTAATTTTGTTTTAAATAATTTTTATTTTTGAAACTGTTTATGCAATTAGAAAATTCAAAAAAATAATAATAAAATTAGAAGAATTAAAAAATTTGAGAAAGTTCTGAGTTCTTGAAAATTAAAAACAATCGCGTTTTTCAAAACATCACAACTTACTCTTAATTAATTTTTAAAAATTGGTGTTTTTTTAAAATTATCCATCATAGCCATCTGATTACTATTACAATTAACTTTATGTATACAAAAGAATTTTCGAAAAAATTTTACATTTTTAGAAACTAGCGATAGTTTTTTTAGATTTTTTGAAAATTAGAAAATGTTTTTTAATATTTGTTTCATAAGCTTAGTGTAGGAGAAAATTAAAAAAAAAAAAAATTTTTTTTTTAATTTTTAAGGTATTTATCATAGCCATCTATTTGGAAAATTAAATTAAAAAGTCTTTTCAAAGAAATGTTGAAAATTCATTTTCAAAATTAAGAAAATTTTCAACAATAATTTCTATCTGGCATTAATGTCATATTAAAGAATTTAAAAATAATGATTTTTTGAATACTAAAAATTTGTTTTTTTAAATATTTGTTCCATAACCTACTGTAATTGATAAATAAATTGTGAAATTAAATTGTTTTCAAATATTAAAATGTTTTTTTTTAATTTTTTTATTACAGCCTAGTAAGTAATCTTTTGAAAAAATTTAAATAAAAATTATAGATATTTAAAAATTTATTGTCATAGCAATTTTAACTGATTATTATTAAAACAATTTAAAAAAATAAAGATTGTTGAGGCTGATTTTAAAAATTGAAAAATTTTGTAACTGAGTGTTTTGGCAAAATTAAAAAAAATTGTTTGCATTTTATTAAAATTTTAATTTTAAATTTTTTAAAATTAGAAATTTTTGTTTGGAAAATTAATAAAAACTAAACAATGTAACAAAAAAAATGGAGCATTTTCCAATTTTGGAAAATTACAATAATGTCATAACTTTTATAAGAAATTATTTATGTCCGTTTTTTTAAATTCTTCATCAGAATCATCTCTATTTGAAAGATGCGCTCGAAAAATGAAGAATTATGACTTTTTTAGATTTGTTGTTTATCACAGCTTACTGAGTACATTTTACATAAAATTGAAAAAAGTAGGTTTAGTACCAATTTTAAAAATTTTGAATAATAATTTCTATCTGGCATTAATGTCATATTTAGAAATTTAAAAATAATGATTTTAAAAATTTTAGCTTTTATTAAAATTTAAAAATTTTATTTTTTTAAATTTTCGTATCATAACCTACTGTAACTGCGGAATAAATTGTACAAATGTTTAGAGTTAAGTAAAAAATTAAAGTGTTTGGAAAATTAAAATGTTTTTTTTAATTTTTTTATCAATGCTTTAAAATTAAAAAACAATCTTGTTTTTTAAAACTATCAACAAATTATCCATCATACCATCTGATACTATTACAATTAACTTTATGTATTAAAAAATTTTTTTAAATTTACAATTTTGAGAAACTAGGGATAGTTTTTTAGACTTTTTGAAAAATTAGAAAATGTTTTTTTAAAGTTTGTTTCATTAGCTTAATTATGAGTAAGTTGAAAATAAAATTATAGAAAAAAATTGTAGAATTATGTTGTGGATCTTGTTAAAAAAAAAATTCAACTGGTGATTTTTAGGTTTTTTGAAAATGAAAAACTTTGTTTTTTAAACATTTGTTCCATAACCTACTGTAACTGAGAAAAAATTTAAATTGTTTTTTATTATTTTTTCAAAACAGGCTACTGAGTTCCTCTTTGAAAAAATTGAAATAAAAATTATGAATTGTTAAAAAATTTATTGTCAGCAGTTTTTAACTTGATTATTATTAAAACGATTTAAAAAAAAATAAGGAATGTTGTAGCTGATTTTAGAAAATTGAAAATTTTGCAACCTAGTGTTTTGGCAAAAAAAAGAAATCTTTTGCATTTTATTAAAAAATATGGTTATTACATTTTTAAAAATTAAAAATTCTTTGTTTGGAAAATTAATATAAAAATAAGCAATATAACAAAAATGGTGCATTTTCCAATTTTTGGAAAAATTAAAATAATGTCGTAGGTTTTGTAAGAATTGTAGCTTTCTGTAATTATTCTAAATATAAAATAAATTTCTGTTTTAACTTTTTTAAATTGTTTATGAAGTTGAAAAAAATTTAAAAAAATAATAATTAAAAATTATTATTAAAACGATTTTTACAAAAATAAGTAATGTTGCAGCCGATTTTAAAAACTAAATTTTTGAAACTGTTTTGGCAAAATTATTAAAAAAATTTTCTGCATTTTATTAAAAAAAATTTTTTGAAAATTTAAAATTATATTTTTTAATTTATATTTTTTTATAACAAATTGTACAGATGTTTATTGTTTTTATATATAAAAAAATTAAAATTTTCTGTTTAAAAAATTAATAAAAGAAAAATAACAAAAAAAATTGGGCATTTTCCAATTTTTGAAAAATTTAAAATAATGTCTTAGCTTTTATAGGAAATAATTTATTTATCGCAGCTTTCAGCAATTACTCAAAATATAAAAGTATTTTTTGTTGTAAATAATTTTGTATTTTTTTAAATTGTTTATGCAATTAAAAAAAAAATTCAAAAAATAATAATGAAATTTGAGGAATTAAAAAAATTTGTGAAAGTTCTGAGTTCTTGAAAATTAAAAACAATCATGTTTTTCAAACATCACAAACTTCAATTGAATTTTTCAAAAATTAGGATTTTTCATAAATTATCCATCATAGCGATCTGATTACTATTACAATTAACTTTAAGTATGTATACAAAAAAAAATTTGAAAAAAATTCTACATTTATCAGAAACTAGCGATAGTTTTTTTAGAAAATTAGAAAATGTTTTTTTTAATGTTTGTTTTATAAGCTTATTGAGGAGTAAAAACATAAATAAAAAATTTTAATTGTGTTTATCATATATATCATATAAAATTAAAATAGTTTTTCAAAGAAATGTTCATCGTAATCATATCTACGTGATGATTATTAAAGATGTGCTCGAAAAAATCATTACCTTATTTTGAATTTATTATTTATCAAGCTTACTGAGTACCTATTACATAAAAATTGAAAAAATAGGTTTGTGCCATTTTAAATTTTTTTTTTAATTTTTCATAGCCACCTTCTTGGAAAATTAAAAAATAGGATTTCAAAAAATGTTGGAAATTATTTTTCAAAAATTAAAAAATTGCGTCCGTTTTTTAAAATTCTTCATCAGAATCATCTCTATCTGATGATTATTAAAGATACTCGAAAAATAGAGAATTATTATTTTTTTAGATTTGTTGTTTATCACAGCTTAGGTACTGAGTACATATTACATAAAAAATTGAAAAAAAGTAGGTTTAGTACCATTTTAAAACTTTTTTCAACAATAATTTCTATCTGGCATTAATGTCATATTTTGAAAATTAAAAATAATGATTTTAAAATTTTAGTTTTTGAAAATTAAAAATTTGGTTTTTTCTAAATTGTTGTTCCATAACTACACATACTGTAACTGAGAAATAAATTGTAAAATTAAATTGTTTGGAATATTAAAATGATTTTTAAATTTTTCTATCACAGCCTACTGAGTAATTCTTTTAAAAAAAAATCAAAATAAAAAAATTGGATTTTTAAAAAATTTTATGTCAGCAATTGTTAACTGATTATTATTAAATCAATTTTTAAAAAATAATGAATGTTGAAACTGATTTTAAAAATTGAAAATTTTGTAACTGTGTTTGGCAAAATTTAAAAAAAATCTTTGCATTTTATTGAAAATTATGGTTTTTAAATTTTTGAAAATTAGAAATTCTTGTTTAGAAAATTAATAAAAAAATAAACAATAAAACAAAAAAAATGACACATTTTCTAATTTTTAGAAAAATTAAAATAATGTATCACAATTATTCGAAATATAAATTTTTTTTTAAATATTTGTTCCATAACCACACGTAATTTTATTAAAAATTATGGTTATTAAATTTTGAAAAAAAAACTCTTTGTTTGGAGAATTAATAAAAACAAACAATATTTAACAATAAAATGGTGCATTTTCTAATTTTTAAAATAATTTTAAAAATAAGAAATCTTGTAGCTGATTTTAGAAAATTGAAAAATTATAACCGAGTATTTGAAAAAATCTTTTGCATCATATTAAAAAAGATTGTTTTTAAATTTTAAAAAATAGAAATTTATGTTTGGAAAATTGATAAAAATCAAACAATATAACGAAAAAATGGCACGTTTTCCAAATTTTGGAAAAATTAAAATAATGTCGTAGCTTTTGTATAAAATTATTTATTTATAGCAGTTTTCTACAATTATTCGAGATGTTAAATTAATTTTTGATTTAAATAATTTTTATTTTTTTTAAATTGTTTATGCCATTAGAAAAAATTCAAAAAATAATGATAAAATTAGAGAACTAAAAAAATTTTTTAAAAGTTTCTGAGTTTCTCTTCTTGAAAAATTTCGTTCATTTGACTATCACAGCTTACTATAATTAATTTTAATAAAATATTCATCATAGTCATCTGATTACTATTAAATAAGTTTTCAAAAAAAATCTAGATTTTTCAAAAAATAGCGAGTTTTAGATTTTTTGAAAATTAAAATGTTTATTTTTTTTTTAATATTTGTTTCATAACCTTGATTGGAAGTAAATAGAAAAAATCATGGCCATCTGTTTGCAAAATTAAAGTAGTCCAAAAATTTTGAACACTAACGTAATCATGAACATTGAACGTGATAATTATTAAGGATCCGCTCGTGAAAATAAAGAAACAAGATCTTTTTTTTTTAATTTGTTTTTATCACAGATTACCGAGTACATATTACATAAAATTTTAAAAAGTAGGTTTAGCGCCATTTTTAAAAATTTCTCAACAATAATTTCTATCTGGCATTAATGTCATATTTAGAAAATTAAAATAATAATTTTTAAACATTTTTTTCATCACAGCCTACTTTTGAAAATAGAATTTTTTTGTAACTGAATGTTTGGAAAAATTATTGTTAGAAAACTTTTGTTTTTAATATTAACGAAGGTTGTGGTGAATACCAAGATTTTTTAAGATTTTTGAAAATCGCTTAAATAATTCTCAATTAATTAATTGAGATGGCTATGAAATCACAACATTTTGTTTTTTATTCCTTTTTTAATGGTGAGTATTTAAACCAAGTATAGGTCTAAAGAAATTAACAATGTTTAAACTTGAAGTGAGGTTAGAAAAACTACACAATAATAAAATGGCAGAAGTGAGGTTACAAATGTTTTTCAAAAATTAGGTTAGCATGTCAATCAAAATGGCTACTATGCATGTTATCAACGAATATCAATCCTTGGAAAAGTAAATTATTAATTGTAGTTGGCGGTGATGAAGACGTATAACGATAAAGCAGTTTTCTGTGTGATTAATTAAAAGCGAATGCAATGACGTAATTGCGTGATCGGCGGCTTACGTACGTCAGTGTGCGTTAGAAAAATGGAATTACGCGTCATGTCGCAATATGTAAATACGCGTAAAGGGCTGTAAGGACGAAGATTAGGAAAATGACATTTTATTTTAATCGCGTGTCACGGCTCTCGCCCATCTGGGCATTAAATCGTCCGTTTACGAATTAAGTGGGATTAAGTCAAAAATAATAATTTTTTCGTAAGCGGCCGCGGCGGCGTCTGTAAAACTAGCGCAACTTTCGTCTTGTGTGCCGGACTAAAATTCCGACAAAAAATTGTATTCGACAGCGGGCAAAAAACCGGGAAGGCGTACTGATGTTTTTTGGCGAGTGAAAAATGAGCCGGAGCCTGCCCGGATCTTCGAGTCTCCGGACTGCTCCGGAAAAATCTAGGCCAGGAGCGTACTCGAAAAAATCGGTCGCGAAGAATTTGCACGGCCACAATCAAACGCGCCCCCGCGCGATCCGTCCCTGACGTCCACGACCCCCCCGAAGCAATACATTCGCTATTTATGTCGTCAAAGAGTGCAAATCGAAAGACGTTAGAACTCCATCTTTTTTCCACCCGTTCTTTTGCAGCAAAATAAAAACGAAAGACGTAGCTTAAAAAGCGCCCCTAAGTTTTCACTTCCTTCCGGTGACTGTGTCGTCCAAAAGGAAATTTATTTTGTACTAACTACACGTTAAATATATTTTCTTTCAGTTCGTTTTGTTTGGAGTCAATCGAAAATGAGGTTATGTTTTAAATGGTGCACTTTTACGATACGCATCCCTTCGGGCCGGAATTGGGTCATTTCTTTGCGGTTATAGTAATTTTATGGGTGTTTTATGTTGTTTTAGTTTTCGTACTTAATTGCGGTCGTTAATCATAATCTTTAATAGCCGTTGGATAAGCGCAATTAATAATAATCGTAAGCGATTAGCGTTTTTCGTCAAGCGTGCGGCGAAAGCGCGGCAATTGTTTCAATCCTCAGGTAATGTGATTAGAACCAGAAAACTAGTAAGCTGTGGGAGAAAATAATTTAATAATCAAAGCTGTGTTGAGGTCAAAATTTTAGGTTAGATCTGTAAAGATAGTAGTGGTTATGTTTGCATCTAGTCAATATCAAAGAAATTGGAACAAATAAGCCGTGAAGTTCTTAGAAAATAATTACTTCATCAAAGTAGGCATACGCCAAAGTAAAATCCTTAAAAATTAGGTTATATTTTGTAATAATACGATTACACAATTTCTAATAGTTGGCTTTGACATCGAGTTCCACATAATCAATAATCAAAACAGTGTTGACGTGATTACATGTCAAAGTTATAGTTGATTGTGCATTAAAAAATTTGAGTCAAAAGTTTCAAAATAGTTGGGTTATGTTGTCAATACTAACGAAATTCTAACAAGTAATTTCCCATAGAAAGTAATTACTTCATCAAAGTAGGCGTACGTAAAGTAAATCCTCAAAAATTAGGTTATATTTTCTAAAAAGTCTGTCAAAATACGATTACACCAATTTCTAATAGTTGGCTTTGACATCGAGTTCCACATAATCAATAATCAAAACAGTGTTGACGTGATTACATGCAAAAGTTATAGTTGATTGTGCATTAAAAAATTTGAGTCAAAAGTTTCAAAATAGTTGGGTTATGTTGTCAATACTAACGAAATTCTAACAAGTAATTTCCCATAAGAAAGTAATTACTTCATCAAAGTAGGCGTACGTAAAGTAAATCCTCAAAAATTAGGTTATATTTTCTAAAAAGTCTGTCAAAAATACGATTACACCAATTTCTAATAGTTGGCTTTGACATCGAGTTCCACATAATCAATAATCAAAACAGTGTTGACGTGATTACATGCCAAAGTTATAGTTGATTGTGCATTAAAAAATTTGAGTCAAAAGTTTCAAAATAGTTGGGTTATGTTGTCAATACTAACGAAATTCTAACAAGTAATTTCCCATAAGAAAGTAATTACTTCATCAAAGTAGGCGTACGTAAAGTAAATCCTCAAAAATTAGGTTATATTTTCTAAAAAGTCTGTCAAAAATACGATTACACCAATTTCTAATAGTTGGCTTTGACATCGAGTTCCACATAATCAATAATCAAAACAGTGTTGACGTGATTACATGTCAAAGTTATAGTTGATTGTGCATTAAAAAAAATTTGAGTCAAAAGTTTCAAAATAGTTGGGTTATGTTGTCAATACTAACGAAATTCTAACAAGTAATTTCCCATAAGAAAGTAATTACTTCATCAAAGTAGGCGTACGTAAAGTAAATCCTCAAAAATTAGGTTATATTTTCTAAAAGTCTGTCAAAAATACGATTACACCAATTTCTAATAGTTGGCTTTGACATCGAGTTCCACATAATCAATAATCAAAACAGTGTTGACGTGATTACATGCCAAAGTTATAGTTGATTGTGCATTAAAAAAATTTGAGTCAAAAGTTTCAAAATAGTTGGGTTATGTTGTCAATACTAACGAAATTCTAACAAGTAATTTCCCATAAGAAAGTAATTACTTCATCAAAGTAGGCGTACGTAAAGTAAATCCTCAAAAATTAGGTTATATTTTCTAAAAAGTCTGTCAAAAATACGATTACACCAATTTCTAATAGTTGGCTTTGACATCGAGTTCCACATAATCAATAATCAAAACAGTGTTGACGTGATTACATGTCAAAGTTATAGTTGATTGTGCATTAAAAAAAATTTGAGTCAAAAGTTTCAAAATAGTTGGGTTATGTTGTCAATACTAACGAAATTCTAACAAGTAATTTCCCATAAGAAAGTAATTACTTCATCAAAGTAGGCGTACGTAAAGTAAATCCTCAAAAATTAGGTTATATTTTCTAAAAGTCTGTCAAAAATACGATTACACCAATTTCTAATAGTTGGCTTTGACATCGAGTTCCACATAATCAATAATCAAAACAGTGTTGACGTGATTACATGTCAAAGTTATAGTTGATTGTGCATTAAAAAATTTGAGTCAAAAGTTTCAAAATAGTTGGGTTATGTTGTCAATACTAACGAAATTCTAACAAGTAATTTCCCATAAGAAAGTAATTACTTCATCAAAGTAGGCGTACGTAAAGTAAATCCTCAAAAATTAGGTTATATTTTCTAAAAGTCTGTCAAAAATACGATTACACCAATTTCTAATAGTTGGCTTTGACATCGAGTTCCACATAATCAATAATCAAAACAGTGTTGACGTGATTACATGCCAAAGTTATAGTTGATTGTGCATTAAAAAATTTGAGTCAAAAGTTTCAAAATAGTTGGGTTATGTTGTCAATACTAACGAAATTCTAACAAGTAATTTCCCATAAGAAAGTAATTACTTCATCAAAGTAGGCGTACGTAAAGTAAATCCTCAAAAATTAGGTTATATTTTCTAAAAAGTCTGTCAAAATACGATTACACCAATTTCTAATAGTTGGCTTTGACATCGAGTTCCACATAATCAATAATCAAAACAGTGTTGACGTGATTACATGCCAAAGTTATAGTTGATTGTGCATTAAAAAAATTTGAGTCAAAAGTTTCAAAATAGTTGGGTTATGTTGTCAATACTAACGAAATTCTAACAAGTAATTTCCCATAAGAAAGTAATTACTTCATCAAAGTAGGCGTACGTAAAGTAAATCCTCAAAAATTAGGTTATATTTTCTAAAAAGTCTGTCAAAAATACGATTACACCAATTTCTAATAGTTGGCTTTGACATCGAGTTCCACATAATCAATAATCAAAACAGTGTTGACGTGATTACATGTCAAAGTTATAGTTGATTGTGCATTAAAAAATTTGAGTCAAAAGTTTCAAAATAGTTGGGTTATGTTGTCAATACTAACGAAATTCTAACAAGTAATTTCCCATAAGAAAGTAATTACTTCATCAAAGTAGGCGTACGTAAAGTAAATCCTCAAAAATTAGGTTATATTTTCTAAAAGTCTGTCAAAAATACGATTACACCAATTTCTAATAGTTGGCTTTGACATCGAGTTCCACATAATCTAATAATTGCTAGATTATTAAATTTCATAGTTACAGGCAAAAAATCTGAACTTAAATTGGTAGCCAAACCGTCAAAATTTTTAAATTTTTATTAAGTTACGGGAAAAGTTAGGTTTATGATTACGGTTGAACATAACAATCAATAATCAAAACAGTGTTGACGTGATTACTTCATCAAAGTTATAGTTGATTGTGCATTAAAAAAATGTTGAGTTAAAAATTAGGTTATATTTTCTAAATAAATCTGTCAAAAATACGATTACACCAATTTCTAATAGTTGGCTTAGACATCAAATTCCACATATAATCTTGTTACCTTTGAATTATTAATTTCGGTAGACAAATTTGAACTAAAATTGGTAGACATTAAATGGTGGATAATGCAGTTATATCTACTTTTGATACGTATTATGACGTAGTAATTGATGGATAATGTAGGTTTCATAGCTGGCTATTTGTTATATTATTAGAAAACTTAGGTTAAAAGGCAAAATTTTAAGCTCTTGATGATAACCTAAATCATTTCGCAATTTTATCTGTTTATTTTGATTTGTGTATGACGTTAAACGGTGGGTATTGTAGATATCTATTTTCTAATCATATGGCATAACAATTAAAAATTAGTTAAGGTTAGCAATGACAGTTCCGAAAATTGAACCTGTGACAATGAAACAATAAAATGTTTGGTTATGTTGTAGATTCTTTCTCAATGTTAACAAATTGATCAGGGCCTACTTAAAATTTCTAAGTTCTTTAAAGACGCTTCAAATGTAAAATAGACACAGTTACTTACAAATAATTCGCAATTTTCTTAACCTAACCTAACATTAATGACAACAAATTCACTTTATAATAAAAAAAAATCTCAGTGAACCCCTACTTCTTTCTTAGATACTCGAATTTGCAATATCAGTCGATTTAAACTTAGTTGCATTAGATCAGAAGTGATGCCATTGAATGGCGCTCGAGCAGGGACGGTGAAATTGTTTTTGTTTTACTGTTTTCAATTTTATCAATGTGTTCTTCAAAATATTTCGTAGTTTGACGGTTGGTAATTTTGGATTTTGTTTCAACGGTTGTTTTACTTAATATTAGTAGATTATTACTAAAGTTAGGTTATGTGAGAGGTGTTCTAAAGCTGATGAAACAAGATAAGTAAAACAATTGGTACAATTCCGTTTGTAGGTGACTTAACTCGAGACTTAACCCGACATTTTTTATTAATCTTGTTTTTTAACATCTTTTCTTTCAATGTGTCGATGTGTGACGTTAGGTAGTGGGGGTATCGAATATCATTCAGTTGTATAAGTGCTTTCCTTAATATCGTTAAATGTATGACGTAATGAACAATCGATGATGTAGTTTTTGTTTCAGCGCTAGCTATTTGATTATAGAAAAACAATTGAAGTTACATAAGAGCATAAATTGATTACTACATACAAAATTTAGGTTATGTGAAAATAGTTCAACCTTTTCTTTTAATCCTAGATGCTCATAACAACAATATCTAAAACAACGTGTTTGTTTCAGACCCCTTCCTCTTATCTTGTACGGACAGTCAATCTGGCGCCCAAGCAGGGATACAGTCAACCCAGTTTGAAGAAAATGTTTCTCAAATCAAACGACTTTTGGAAATATCAAGAAATCAAAAAGTTTAAGTACCTCTCTCACCTTAGTCGATTTAAACTGTAGATTATAAACTTGGCGCCCAAGCAGGGATGCTGTCAACCTAATTTAAAGACTATCGGAAATATCCAGAGAGCAGAAGAGATCAAAAGCGGTTCTAGTACCTCTCACCTTAGTTGATTTAAAATGTAGTTTGCTTGTACACATTATAAATCTTGCGCCTAAGCAAACTAATTTGAAGAAAATTATTTTCAATTCAAACAACTTCCGGAAATATTAATAAGAAATCAAGAGCGGTTCTGGTTCATTTCTCACCTTAGTCGATTTAAACTGTAATTTGATTGTATGGATTATAAATCTGGCGCCCAAGCAGGGATACAACCAACCCAGTTTGAAGAATTTTTTTTTCAATTCAAACGACTTCCGGAAATATTTGAAAGAGATCAACAGCGGTTCTAGTTCCTTTCTCACATTAGTCGATTTAAACTGTAGTTTGATTGTACGAACTATAAATCTGGTGCCCAAGTAAAGATACTATCAACCCAGTTTGAAGAAAATTTTTTTCAATTCAAACGACTTCGGAAATAACCAGAAAAGATCAAAAGCGGTTATGGTTCCTTTCTCACCTTAGTCGATTTAAACTGTAGTTTAATTGTACGGAATATAAATCAGGCGCCCAAACAGGGATTCTGCAACCTAATTTAATGAAAATGTTTCTCAATTCAACCGACCTCCGAAAATGTCCAGACAACAGAAGCGGGTCTAGTAGTTCTTTTACCTAAGTTTGTTTGTATGGATTAAAACCTGGCGCCCAAGCAGGGTTATTGCCTTTAAAGACATTTTTTCTCAATTCAAACAACTTCCAGAAATATCCAGAAGAGATCAAAAGCGGTTCTAGTACGTTTCTCACCTTAATCGATTTAAACTGTAGTTTGACTGTATGGATTATAAATCTAGCGCCCAAGAAGGGATACTATCAACCTAATTTGAAGAAAATTTTCTCAATTCAAACAACTTCGGAAATATCCAAAGAGATCAAGAGCGGTTCTGGTTCCTTTTTCACCTTAGTCGATTTAAACTGTAGTTTAATTGTACGGAATATATATCTGGCGCCCAAGCAGGGATTTTGCAACCTAATTTAATGAAAATGTTTCTTAATTCAACCGACCTCCGGAAATGTCCAGACAACAAAAGCGGGTCTAGTACTTCTTTTACCTAAGTTTGTTTGTATGGATTAAAAACCTGCGCCCAAGCAGGGTTATTGCTTTAAAGACATTTTTCTCAATTCAAACAACTTCCAGAAATATCCAGAAGAGATCAAAAGCGATTCTAGTATGTTTCTCACCTTAATCGATTTAAACTGTAGTTTGACTGTATGGATTATAAATCTAGCGCCCAAGAAGGGATACTATCAACCTAATTTGAAGAAAATTTTCTCAATTCAAACAACTTCCGGAAATATCCAAAGAGATCAAGAGCGGTTCTGGTTCCTTTTTCACCTTAGTCGATTTAAACTGTAGTTTAATTGTACGGAATATCTATCTGGCGCCCAAGCAGGGATTCTGCAACCTAATTTAATGAAAATGTTTCTCAATTCAACCGACCTCCGGAAATGTCCAGACAACAGAAGCGGGTCTAGTACTTCTTTTACCTAAGTTTGTTTGTATGGATTAAAAACCTGGCGCTTAAGCAGGGTTATTGCCTTTAAAGACATTTTTCTCAATTCAAACAACTTCCAGAAATATCCAGAAGAGATCAAAAGCGATTCTAGTATGTTTCTCACCTTAATCGATTTAAACTGTAGTTTGACTGTATGGATTATAAATCTAGCGCCCAAGAAGGGATACTATCAACCTAATTTGAAGAAAATTTTTCTCAATTCAAACAACTTCCGGAAATATCCAAAGAGATCAAGAGCGGTTCTGGCTAATTTTCACCTTAGTCGATTTAAACTGTAGTTTAATTGTACGGAATATATATCTGGCGCCCAAGCAGGATTCTGCAACCTAATTTAATGAAAATGTTTCTCAATTCAACCGACCTCCGGAAATGTCCAAACAACAGAAGCGGGTCTAGTACTTCTTTTACTTCAGTTTGTTTGTATGGATTAAAAATCTGGCGCCCAAGCAGGGTTATTGCCTTTCAAGAATTTTTTTCTTAATTCAAACAACTTCTAGCAATATCCAGAAGAGATCAAAAGCGATTCTAGTACGTTTCTCACCTTAATCGATTTAAACTGTGGTTTGACTATATGGATTATAAATCTAGCGCCCAAGAAGGGGTACTATCAACCTAATTTGAAAAAAATTTTCTCAATTCAAACAACTTCCGGAAATATCCAAAGAGATCAAGAGCGGTTCTGGCTCCTTTTTCACCTTAGTCGATTTAAACTGTAGTTTAATTGTACGGAATATCTATCTGGCGCCCAAGCAGGGATTCTGCAACCTAATTTAATGAAAATGTTTCTCAATTCAACCGACCTCCGGAAATGTCCAGACAACAGAAGCGGGTCTAGTACTTCTTTTACCTAAGTTTGTTTGTATGGATTAAAACCTGGCGCCCAAGCAGGGTTATTGCCTTTAAAGACATTTTTCTCAATTCAAACAACTTCCAGAAATATCCAGAAGAGATCAAAAGCGGTTCTAGTATGTTTCTCACCTTAATCGATTTAAACTGTAGTTTGACTGTATGGATTATAAATCTAGCGCCCAAGAAGGGATACTATCAACCTAATTTGAAGAAAATTTTTCTCAATTCAAACAACTTCGGAAATATCATAAAAAATCAGAAGCGATTATAGTTCTTTCTCACCTTAGTCGATTTAAACTGTAGTTTAATTGTACGGAATATCTATCTGGCGCCCAAGCAGGGATTCTGCAACCTAATTTAATGAAAATGTTTCTCAATTCAACCGACCTCCGGAAATGTCCAGACAACAGAAGCGGGTCTAGTACTTCTTTTACCTAAGTTTGTTTGTATGGATTAAAACCTGGCGCCCAAGCAGGGTTATTGCCTTTAAAGACATTTTTCTCAATTCAAACAACTTCCAGAAATATCCAGAAGAGATCAAAAGCGATTCTAGTATGTTTCTCACCTTAATCGATTTAAACTGTAGTTTGACTGTATGGATTATAAATCTAGGCGCCCAAGAAGGATACTATCAACCTAATTTGAAGAAAATTTTCTCAATTCAAACAACTTCCGGAAATATCCAGAAAAGATCAGAAGCGATTATGGTTCCTTTCTCACCTTAGTCGATTTAAACTGTAGTTTAATTGTACGGAATATCTATCTGGCGCCCAAGCAGGGATTCTGCAACCTAATTTAATGAAAATGTTTCTCAATTCAACCGACCTCCGGAAATGTCCAGACAACAGAAGCGGGTCTAGTACTTCTTTTACCTAAGTTTGTTTGTATGGATTAAAACCTGGCGCCCAAGCAGGGTTATTGCCTTTAAAGACATTTTTCTCAATTCAAACAACTTCCAGAAATATCCAGAAGAGATCAAAAGCGATTCTAGTATGTTTCTCACCTTAATCGATTTAAACTGTAGTTTGACTGTATGGATTATAAATCTAGCGCCCAAGAAGGGATACTATCAACCTAATTTGAAGAAAATTTTTCTCAATTCAAACAACTTCCGGAAATATCCAGAAAAGATCAGAAGCGATTATGGTTCCTTTCTCACCTTAGTCGATTTAAACTGTAATTTAATTGTACGGAATATCTATCTGGCGCCCAAGCAGGATTCTGCAACCTAATTTAATGAAAATGTTTCTCAATTCAACCGACCTCCGGAAATGTCCAGACAACAGAAGCGGGTCTAGTACTTCTTTTACCTAAGTTTGTTTGTATGGATTAAAAACCTGGCGCCCAAGCAGGGTTATTGCCTTTAAAGACATTTTTTCTCAATTCAAACAACTTCCAGAAATATCCAGAAGAGATCAAAAGCGATTCTAGTACGTTTCTCACCTTAATCGATTTAAACTGTAGTTTGACTATATGGATTATAAATCTAGCGCTCAAAAAGGGTACTATCAACCTAATTTGAAGAAAATTTTTCTCAATTCAAACAACTTCCGGAAATATCCAAAGAGATCAAGAGCGGTTCTGGCTCCTTTTTCACCTTAGTCGATTTAAACTGTAGTTTAATTGTACGGAATATCTATCTGGCACCCAAGCAGGATTCTGCAACCTAATTTAATGAAAATGTTTCTCAATTCAACCGACCTCCGGAAATGTCCAAACAACAGAAGCGGGTCTAGTACTTCTTTACCTCAGTTTGTTTGTATGGATTAAAAACCTGGCGCCCAAGCAGGGTTATTGCCTTTCAAGAATTTTTCTCAATTCAAACAACTTCCAGAAATATCCAGAAGAGATCAAAAGCGATTCTAGTATGTTTCTCACCTTAATCGATTTAAACTATAGTTTGACTGTATGGATTATAAATCTAGCGCCCAAGAAGGGATACTATCAACCTAATTTGAAGAAAATTCAAATGACTTCCGGAAATATCCAAAGAGATCAAGAGCGGTTCTAGTTCCTTTTTTACCTTAGTCGATTTAAACTGTAGTTTAATTGTACGGAATATATATCTGGCGCCCAAGCAGGTATACTGCAACCTAATTTAAAGAAATTTTTCTTAATTCAAATGACTTCCAGAAATATTCAGAAGAGATCAAGAGCGGTTCTGGTTCCTTTCTCACCTTAGTTGATTTAAACTGTAATTTGATTGTACGGATTATAAATCTGGCGGCTAAGAAGGGTACTATCAACCTAATTTGAAGAAAATGTTTCTCAAATCAAACAACCTCTGTAAATGTCCAGACAACAGAAGCGGGTCTAGTACTTCTCTCACCTCAGTTTACTTGTATGGATTATAAACCTGGCGCCCAAGTAATGATATTGCTAACTTATTTGAACAAATATTTTCTCAATTCAAACAACTTCCAGAAATATCTAGAAGAAAATCAAATGCGGTTCTAGCACGTTCTCACCTTAATCGATTTAAACTGTAGTTTGATTGTACAAAGTATAAATATGGCTCCCGAGCAGGGATACTATCAACCTGTTTTGAAAAAAAACTTTCGTAAATATCCAGAAGCGATTGTAGTACCTCTTAGTCGATTGAAATTGTAGTTTGATTCTACGGATTATAAACCTGGCGCCCAAGCAGGGATATTGCCAATATATTTAAAGAAATTTTTTTCAATTCAAACAACTTTCAGTAATATTCAGAAGAGATCAAACGCGGTTTTAGTACGTTTCTCACCTTAATCGATTTAAACTGTAGTTTGTTTGTACGGATTATAAATCTGGCGCCCCAGCAGGGATACCGTCAACCTTATTTGAAGAATTAATTTCTCAATTCAAACGACTTCCAGAAATAACCAGAGAGCAGAAACGGATCTAGCACCCCTTAATCGACTTAAACTGTTACTGATTATACATCTGGCGCCCAAGCAGGGATACCGTCAACCTAGTTCGAAGCCTACAAACCCGCGCAATTTTTCAAACGAATTCAAACGGAACATCCAGAGAGAAGGAACTCCTGGTTCTAACAAAAGGCGCTCGAGCAGGGACTGCGATTTCAAACTGTTAATTTTTTATTTTAAAGTTGGATTGGAATTGATATTTTGTGGAATAAATGGACTCAAATACATTGATTGCGTTTTAATTATGTGATAAGCATGTACAAGCAATGCAATAATTACGTAGTAATCTTAATACAAATTAAAAGTACACTTTTATTTTTTTTGTGTGAACTAATAATTTCGGCAGAAGCAGTTTCAAAAGGGTTTTTAATCGGCAATGCAGATTCCTGTCTACAGCTTTTGTTTTGTTACGTATCAATGCATTCTTGAACGCCATTCGTCGTTTTATGTGACGTTTTACGGCCGGTAATGTAGATTTTTTTGTTTCAACGCATGCTACGACCGCGCTTGAAAAAAAAATGAAGTTATTATTTGAAGATCGTAAATCAAGTCAGGTAACAATAAAACGATTTTCTGGCAATTTCCCCGGATGTAAAACAGGGTCTTAAGTGGTGACATTTGGCAACATATAAGAAGATTTGTAACAGTGGGTGTAGATATGTTTGGTCGTATGAATTATTGCCTATCGCTGACCACTACCCCCTAAACTCCCTAGACGCGGACACCGTGATTTGTTTCTATAAATCAAACACCCCATATCTTACGGCGACGGGCGCAGCGCGACAAAGTGGGCTCTGTATGACAAATCGTCTAATTTCTCTTTTAACGTTTCTTTTAATACCTTCGCAACAAATAAATTAAAGAAATAAAAAAAAAAGGAAAAATTCGAGCGTAACAGAGGTAGCTCGGCTAATGACACGGTTATCAGGCGAGGGTTGCCCGGCTCTTCACTCATGTGTATCAGCAAAACTCGTATTAGACTCGGCCTTAATTAACGCAAAAAACTTGGACTTACTTCTGTCGACCATCTTTCGCTAGCGGAAAATAACGGAGCGGCACAAGCGCTCCTTCCCACCACCACCGTCCCAAAATAATAATAATAATAATAATAACGACGTCGTTATTAATTATCTTCAGAATCAACACATCCTTGGAGACACGAGCACAATGACTCGCTAACAATAGTTTATTGTAACAACGTATCGCAGTTATTAATGATGCCCACAGCGTCTCAAGTGTAGAAGTCATTCGCAGGCTTTTGTTTGTAATTACATCAACCCTAATGAGTTTTAAGTAGACTCGGAAAAGGACGCTATCGGCTCATCTAAATGACATTTGCGGTTGCGGTCTCTCCGCTCAACCTAAGAATCGTTTAGGTGCTGATCGGCGAC
Organism: Abscondita cerata; assembly: GCA_030710515.1. NCBI lineage: Eukaryota > Metazoa > Arthropoda > Insecta > Coleoptera > Lampyridae > Abscondita > Abscondita cerata. Next base: position 560,860 of record JALBCR010000267.1, read on the forward strand.
CGCAACATCAACAAACACGGAAACGTAGTTTTTTCGTTGCGGCATCGCGCTGCGCTTCGGAATAATAATAATAGTAAAAAAAAAAAACAAAATCACAGGCCTACTCGATTCTCGCAAAAAAAAAGCGACACAATGTAAATTGAAGATAATTTACTTCACTCGAGCGAGTTGAATATGTGTATTGGAGCGAAACTTCGATTTCGAAAGAAAGAGACACGAACCTCATTACAGGCGGGAAGTGTGTGCGCGGTTAACCGCAACGAGCAATACAAAAATTCCCAAAAAAAAAGTTCACGTAGTATTAAATTCATGTTCGCGCCATCTATGGACGAGCAGACGGACGATTATCCAAATCGCGAACGGAAACTACTCGATTCGGTGCAACCCAACAAAAGATGGCGCCACGACCCTGAAAGTAATCAATACGTAATAGTAAATAGTAAACTTGACGACAACTTCGTCCACACAGCTAAGACGTTTTGTAAAGCTTCAAAAAAACAACTCCAAGGTCACCGCAACGGTTTTTTTAAAAGCGACCAATGGTGGCGAATGAAGCGCCGGCTGCGCCACCAATGGTCGGAGCTTTGGCCAATCGCGCGGCGTGGGAAAATCTCAAGCGCCGCCTACTACTCGCTCCTATAGTTTAAATAATGCAAAGGTCAACGAACACCGTGTTTACTTTGTGAGGTTATTGCGTGTCGCTGGCATCGCGTGCCCAACGCCACCGACCAGTAATAAATTGGCAAAAAACAATTGCGTACTACGTAAATGGCGATTGGCTTATTGCAACTTATTTACACGCGAATTACGTCACTGTCACATTTTCTCATTTCCAAGGATGTCTAGATAATAAAATCGTCACGCAACCTCAACTTCAAGAGACAAAGTAAAATCAACTAAAACTAAAATGAAAAGGTGTAAAATAAATTAATGTAAGTAGGTCATGAATAAGTAGGCAACTAATTAATCTGAAAACCATGGCACGAATTAAGAATAATCAAATTCGAAATATAAGTAGGCCATTAATAACACATTAATTTAGATTTTATTTCAAAAACTAATTCTCAAAGAAAGTGGGATAATGAATGATTGAAACTCAGAGTTAAAAAGATAAGATCAGTGTAGGCGTTGAACACGGTAAGTAATCGTCAAAATCAAGACAAGCCTTGTAACAATTATGGTATAGGTAGTTTTTAGTATGTAGTAGGGGCTTCATTCTGGCAAAAAAACAAAAACTGTAGAAAAAAACAAATAATTAAATTGAAACACCGTGACACTAATTAAGAATAATCGAATTCAAAATCTAAGTAGATTGTCAAAAAAACTAATTTTAAAAAAAGTGGGGTAATAGATGATTGAAACTCAGAGGTAAAATGATAAGATCAGTGTAGGCGTTGAACAATCGGTAATCGTCAAAATCAAGACAAGCCTTGAAACAATTCTTGTATAAGTGGTTTTAGAATTCTGCCAGAAAAACAAAATTAAATTGAAACACCACGGGACTAATTAAGAATAATCGAATTGAAATCTAAGTAGGCCGTTAACAACCCATTTATTTAGATTTTTTTAAAAAAAAACAAATTTTAAAAAAAGTGGGGTAATAGATGATTGAAACTCAGAGGTAAAAGATAAGATCAGTGTAGGCGTTGAACAATGAGTAACTGTCAAAATCAAGACAAGCCTTGAAACTATTATAGTATAGGTAGTTTTTAGAATCTAGTAGGAGCTCCATTCTGGCAAAAATTAAATTGAAACACCACGGCACTAATTAAGAATAATCGAATTCGAAATCTAAGTAGACCGTTAACAACACATTTATTTTAATTTTTTTTTCAAAAAAAACTAATTTAAAAAAAAGTGGGGTAATAGATGATTGAAACTCAGAGGAAAAATGATAAGATCAGTGTAGGCGTTGAACAATCAGTAATCGTCAAAATCAAGACAAGTCTTGAAACAAATATGGTACTAGTTTTTAGAATCTAGAAGGCTCCATTCTGGTAAAAAACTTAAAAAAATAAAAAAACTAATTCTCAAAAAAAAGTGAGGTGATAAATGATTGAAACTCAGAGTTAAACAGAGTTGAACAATCACTAACCGTCAAAATCAAGACAAGCATTGAAACAATTCTGGTATAGGTAGTTTTTAGAATCTAGTAGGGGCTCCATTCTGGCAAAAAACAAAAAACCTTTACAAAAAAAACAAATAATAAAATTGAAACACCATAGCACTAATCAAGGATAATCGAATTCGAAATCTACGTAAGTAGGCCATTAACATCACATTTATTTTTTTTTCAAATTAATTAATTCTTAAAAGCAGTGGGGTAATGAATGATTGAAATTCAGAGTTAAAAAGATAAGATCAGTGTAGGCGTTTAACGATAAGTAATCGTCAAAATCAAGACAAACCTTGAACAATTCTGGTATAGGTAGTTTTTAGAATCTAGTAGGAGCTCCATTCTGGCAAAAAAAAATTTTCCAAAATCAATTCTCAAAAAGTGGGGATATAAAAGATAGAAAATTAGTGTTAAAAAATAAGATCAATTCTGGTATAGGTAGTTTTAGAATCTAGTACAGGCTCCATTCAGCCAAAAAAACAAAAATTAAATTGAAACACCACGGCACTAATTAAGAATAATCGAATTGAAATCTAAGTAGGCCGTTAACAACACATTTATTTTGATTTTTTTCAAAAAACTAATTTTTAAAAAAGTGGGGTAATAGATGATTGAAACTCAGAGGTAAAATGATAAGATCAGTGTAGGCGTTGAACAATCAGTAATCGTCAAATCAAGACAAACCTTGAAACAAATATGGTACTAGTTTTTAAAATCTAGAAGGGCTCCATTCTGGTAAAAAAACTTTAAAAAAATAAAAACTAATTCTCAAAAAAGTGAGGTGATAAATGATTGAAACTCAGAGTTAAATAGAGTTGAACAATCACTAACCGTCAAAATCAAGACAAGCATTGAAACAATTCTGGTATAAGTAGTTTTAGAATCTAGTGGGCTCCATTCTGGCAAAAACAAAAACCTTTAGAAAAAAACAAATAATAAAATTGAAACACCATAGCACTAATCAAGATAATCGAATTCGAAATCTATGTAAGTAGGCCGTTAACATCACATTTATTTTTTTTTCAAATTAATTAATTCTTAAAAGCAGTGGGGTAATGAATGATTGAAATTCAGAGTTAAAAGATAAGATTAGTGTGCCGTTTAACGATAAGTAATCGTCAAAATCAAGACAAACCTTGAACAATTCTGGTATAGGTAGTTTTAGAATCTAGTAGGAGCTCCATTCTGGCAAAAAAATTTTTTCAAAATCAATTCTCAAAAAAGTTGGGAAATAAAAGATTGAAACTCAGAGTTAAAAAAATAGGATTAATTCTGGTATAGGTAGTTTTTAGAATTTAGTAGAGCTCCATTCAGCCAAATAAACAAAAATTAAATTGAAACACCGGCACTAATTAAGAATAATCGAATTCGAAATCTAAGTAGGCCGTTAACAACACATTTATTTTGATTTTTTTCAAAAAAACGAATTTTTAAAAAAAGTGGGGTAATAGATGATTGAAACTCAGAGGTAAAATGATAAGATCAGTGTAGGCGTTGAACAATCAGTAATCGTCAAAATCAAGACAAACCTTGAAACAATTATAGTATAGGTAGTTTTAGAATCTAGTAGGAGCTCCATTCTGGCAAAAAAATTTCTTTCCAAAATCAATTCTCAAAAAAAGTGGAGAAATAAAAGATTGAAGCTCAGAGTTAAAAAGATAAGATCAATTCTGTTATAGGTAGTTTTTAGAATTTAGTAGAGGCTCCATTCAGCCAAAAAACAAAAATTAAATTGAATCACCACGGCACTAATTAAGAATAATCGAATTCGAAATCTAAGTAGGCCGTTAACAACACATTTATTTTGATTTTTTTCAAAAAACTAATTTTAAAAAAGTGGGGTAATAGATGATTGAAACTCAGAGGTAAAATGATAAGATCAGTGTAGGCGTTGAACAATCAGTAATCGTCAAAATCAAGACAAGCCTTGAAACAATTATAGTATAGGTAGTTTTTAGAATCTAGTAGGAGCTCCATTCTGGCAAAAAAAAACTTTCACAAAATCAATTCTCAAAAAAAGTGGGAAATAAAAGATTGAAACTCAGAGTTAAAAAAAATAAGATCAATTCTGTTATAGGTAGTTTTTAGAATTTAGTAGAGGCTCCATTCAGCCAAAAAAACAAAAATTAAATTGAATCACCACGGCACTAATTAAGAATAATCGAATTCGAAATCTAAGTAGGCCGTTAACAACACATTTATTTTGATTTTTTTTTTCAAAAAAACTAATTCTCAAAAAAAGTGAGATAATGAATGATTGAAACTCAGAGTAAAAAGATAAGATCAGTGTAGGCGTTGAACAATCAGTAATCGTCAAAATCAAGACAAGCCTTGAAACAATTATAGTATAGGTAGTTTTTAGAATCTAGTAGGAGCTCCATTCTGGCAAAAAAATTTTTTTCCAAAATCAATTCTCAAAAAAAGTGGGGAAATAAAAGATTGAAACTCAGAGTTAAAAAGATAAGATCAATTCTGGTATAGATAGTTTTAGAATTTAGTAGAGGCTCCATTCAGCCAAAAAAACAAAAATTAAATTGAATCACCACGGCACTAATTAAGAATAATCGAATTCGAAATCTAAGTAGGCCGTTAACAACACATTTATTTTGATTTTTTTCAAAAAACTAATTCTCAAAAAAGTGGGATAATGAATGATTGAAACTCAGAGTTAAAAAGATAAGATCAGTGTAGGCGTTGAACGGTAAGTAATCGTCAAAATCAAGACAAGCCTTGTAACAATTATGGTACAGGTAGTTTTTAGTATGTAGTAGGGGCTCCATTCTGGCAAAAAACAAATAATTAAATAGAAACACCGTGATACTAATTAAGAATAATCAAATTCAAAATCTAAGTAGGCCGTTAACAACACATTTGATTTTGATTTTTTTTTCAAAAGCTAATTTTTAAAAAGTGGGTAATAGATGATTGAAACTCAGAGGTAAAATGATAAGATCAGTGTAGGCGTTGAACAATCAGTAATCGTTAAATCAAGACAAACCTTGAAACAAATATGGTACTAGTTTTTAAAATCTAGAAGGGGCTCATTCTGGAAAAAACTTTAAAAAAAAATAAAAAAACTAATTCTCAAAAAAAAGTGAGGTGATAAATGATTGAAACTCAGAGTTAAATAGAGTTGAACAATCACTAACCGTCAAAATCAAGACAAGCATTGAAACAATTCTGGTATAAGTAGTTTTAGAATCTAGTAGGGCTCCATTCTGGCAAAAACAAAAACCTTTAGAAAAAAACAAATAATAAAATTGAAACACCATAGCACTAATCAAGTGATAATCGAATTCGAAATCTATGTAAGTAGGCCGTTAACATCACATTTATTTTTTTCAAATTAATTAATTTTAAAAGCAGGGGTAATGAATGATTGAAATTCAGAGTTAAAAAGATAAGATTAGTGTGCCGTTTAACGATAAGTAATCGTCAAAATCAAGACAAACCTGAACAATTCTGGTATAGGTAGTTTTAGAATCTAGTAGGAGCTCCATTCTGGCAAAAACAAAAAATTTTTCAAAATCAATTCTCAAAAAAGTTGGGAAATAAAAGATTGAAACTCAGAGTTAAAAAATAGGATTAATTCTGGTATAGGTAGTTTTAGAATTTAGAGGCTCCATTCAGCCAAATAAACAAAAATTAAATTGAAACACCACGGCACTAATTAAGAATAATCGAATTCGAAATCTAAGCAGGCCGTTAACAACACATTTATTTTGAATTTTTTTTCAAAAACGAATTTTAAAAAAGTGGGAGTAATAGATGATTGAAACTCAGAGGTAAATGATAAGATCAGTGTAGGCGTTGAACAATCAGTAATCGTCAAAAATCAAGACAAGCCTTGAAACAATTATAGTATAGGTAGTTTTTTAGAATCTAGTAGGAGCTCCATTCTGGCAAAAAAATTTCTTTCCAAAATCAATTCTCAAAAAGTGGGGAAATAAAAAGATTGAAGCTCAAGTTAAAAAAAGATAAGATCAATTCTGTTATAGGTAATTTTTAGAATTTAGTAGAGGCTCATTCAGCCAAAAAACAAAAATTAAATTGAATCACCACGGCACTAATTAAGAATAATCGAATCCGAAATCTAAGCAGTTCCGTTAACAACACATTTTATTTTTATTTTTTTTCAAGAAACAATTTTTAAAAAAGTAGGGGTAATAATAGATGATTGAAACTCAGAGGTAAAAATGATAAGATCAGTGTAGAGCTTGAACAATCAGTAATCGTCAAAATCAAGACAAGCCTTGAAACAATTCTGGTATAGGTAGTTTTTTAGAATCTAGTAGGAGCTCCATTCTGGCAAAAAATTTCTTTCCAAAATCAATTCTCAAAAAGTGGGGGAAATAAAAGATTGAAACTCAGAGTTAAAAAATAAGATCAATTCTGTTATAGGTAGTTTTAGAATTTAGTAGAGGCTCCATTCAGCCAAAAACAAAATTAAATTGAATCACCACGGCACTAATTAAGAATAATCGAATTGAAATCTAAGTAGGCCGTTAACAACACATTTATTTTGATTTTTTTTTCAAAAAAACTAATTCTCAAAAAAGTGAGATAATGAATGATTGAAACTCAGGTAAAAAAGATAAGATCAGTGTAGGCGTTGAACAATCAGTAATCGTCCAAAATCAAGACAAGCCTTGAAACAATTATAGTATAGGTAGTTTTTAGAATCTAGTAGGAGCTCCATTCTGGCAAAAATTTTTTTTCCAAAAATCAATTCTCAAAAAAAGTGGGGAAATAAAAGATTGAAACTCAGAGTTAAAAAGATAAGATCAATTCTAAATAGATAGTTTTTAGAATTTAGTAGAGCTCCATTCAGCCAAAAAACAAAAATTAAATTGAATCACCACGGCACTAATTAAGAATAATCGAATTCGAAATCTAAGTAGGCCGTTAACAACACATTTATTTTGAATTTTTTTCAAAAAACTAATTCTCAAAAAAGTGGGATAATGAATGATTGAAACTCAGAGTTAAAAGATAAGATCAGTGTAGGCGTTGAACGGTAAGTAATCGTCAAAATCAAGACAAGCCTTGTAACAATTATGGTACAGGTAGTTTTAGTATGTAGTAGGGCTCCATTCTGGCAAAAAACAAATAATTAAATAGAAACACCGTGATACTAATTAAGAATAATCAAATCAAAATCTAAGTAGGCCGTTAACAACACATTTATTTTCATTTTTTTGAAAAAAACTATTTCTCAAAAAAAGTGCGGTAATAGATGATTGAAACTCAGAGGTAAAAAGATAAGATCAGTGTAGGCGTTGAACAATCAGTAATCGTCAAAATCAAGACAAGTCTTGAAACAATTCTGGTATTAGTTTTTAGAATGTAATAGGAGCTCCATTCTGGCAAAAAACATAAGAAAAAAACCAATAATTAAATTGAAACACCATGGCACTAATTAAGAATAATCGAATTCTAAATTTAAGTATGCCGTTAACTACAAATTATTTATTTTTATTTTTTAAAAACTAATTTAAAAAAAAAAAAAGTGGAGTAATGAATGATTGAAACTCAGAGTAAAAAGATAAGATCAGTGTAGGCGTTGAACAATCAGTAATCGTCAAAATCAAGACAAGCCTTGAAACAATTATAGTATAGGTAGTTTTTAGAATCTAGTAGGAGCTCCATTCTGGCAAAAAAAAAAATTTCCAAAATCAATTCTCTCAAAAAAGTGGGGAAATAAAAGATTGAAACTCAGAGTTAAAAAGATAAGATCAATTCTGGTATAGGTAGTTTTTAGAATCTAGTAGAGGCTCCATTCTGCCAAAAAAACAAAAATTAAATTGAAACACCACGGCATTAATTAAGAATAATCGAATTCGAAATCTAAGTAGGCCGTTAACAACACATTTATTTTAATTTTTTTCAAAAACAAATTTTTAAAAAAAGTGGGGTAATAGATGATTGAAACTCAGAGGCAAAATAATAAGATCAGTGTAAGCGTTGAACAATCAGTATCGTCAAAATCAAGACAAGTCTTGAAACAATTCTGGTATTAGTTTTAAAATGTAATAGGAGCTCCATTCTGGCAAAAAACTTAAGAAAAAAACAAATAATTGAATTGAAACACCATGGCACTAATTAAGAATAATCGAATTCTAAAATCTAAGTATGCCGTTAACAACACATTTATTTTAATTTTTTTTTCAAAAACTAATATTTAAAAAAAGTGGGGTAATAGATGATTGAAACTCAAAGGCAAAATGATAAGATCAGTGTAGGCGTTGAACAATCAGTAATCGTCAAAATCAAAGACAAGCCTTGAAACAATTATAGTATAGGTAGTTTTAGAATCTAGTAGGAGCTCCATTCTGGCAAAAAAAATTTTCCAAAATCAATTCTCAAAAAAAGTGGGGAAATAAAAGATTGAAACTCAGAGTTAAAAAGATAAGATCAATTCTGGTATAGGTAGTTTTTAGAATCTAGTAGAGGCTCCATTCTGCCAAAAAAACAAAAATTAAATTGAAACACCACGGCACTAATTAAGAATAATCGAATTCGAAATCTAAGTAGGCCGTTAACAAACATTTATTTTAATTTTTTTCAAAAAACAAATTTTTAAAAAAGTGGGGTAATAGATGATTGAAACTCAGAGGCAAAATGATAAGATCAGTGTGCGTTGAACAATCAGTAATCGTCAAAATCAAGACAAACCTTGAAACAAATATGGTACTAGTTTTTATAATCTAGAAGGGGCTCTATTCTGGCACAAAAACTTAAAAAAAAATAAAAAAACTAATTCTCAAAAAAAAGTGGTAAATGATTGAAACTCAGAGTTAAACAGAGTTGAACAATCACTAACCGTCAAAATCAAGACAAGCATTGAAACAATTCTGGTATAGGTAGTTTTAGAATCTAGTAGGGGCTCCATTCTGGCAAAAACAAAAAACCTTTACAAAACAAAATAATAAAATTGAAACACCATAGCACTAATCAAGGATAATCGAATTCGAAATCTATGTAAGTAGGCCATTAACATCACATTTATTTTTTTTTTCAAATTAATTAATTCTTAAAAGCAGTGGGGTAATGAATGATTGAAATTCAGAGTTAAAAAGATAAGATCAGTGTAGGCGTTTAACGATAAGTAATCGTCAAAATCAAGACAAACCTTGAACAATTCTGGTATAGGTAGTTTTTAGAATCTAGTAGGAGCTCCATTCTGGCAAAAAAAATGTTTTCCAAAATAAATTCTCAAAAAAGTGGGGAAATAAAAGATTGAAACTCAGAGTTAAAAAGATAAGATCAATTCTGGTATAGGTAGTTTTAGAATCTAGTAGAGGCTCCATTCTGCCAAAAAAACAAAAATTAAATTGAAACACCACGGCACTAATTAAGAATAATCGAATTCGAAATCTAAGTAGGCCGTTAACAACACATTTATTTTGATTTTTTTTTCAAAAAAACGAATTTTTAAAAAAAGTGGGGTAATAGATGATTGAAACTCAGAGGTAAAATGATAAGATCAGTGTAGGCGTTGAACAATCAGTAATCGTCAAAATCAAGACAAGCCTTGAAACAATTATAGTATAGGTAGTTTTAGAATCTAGTAGGAGCTCCATTCTGGCAAAAAATTTCTTTTCCAAAATCAATTCTCAAAAAAGTGGGGAAATAAAAGATTGAAGCTCAGAGTTAAAAAGATAAGATCAATTCTGGTATAGATAGTTTTTAGAATCTAGTAGAGGCTCCATTCTGCCAAAAAACAAAATTAAATTGAAACACCCGGCATTAATTAAGAATAATCGAATTCGAAATCTAAGTAGGCCGTTAACAACATTTATTTTAAATTTTTTTTCAAAAAACTAATATTTAAAAAAGTGGGGTAATAGATGATTGAAACTCAGAGGCAAAATGATAAGATCAGTGTAGGCGTTGAACAATCAGTAATCGTCAAAATCAAGACAAGTCTTGAAACAATTCTGGTATTAGTTTTAAAATGTAATAGGAGCTCCATTCTGGCAAAAAACTTAAAAAAAAAAAAAACTAATTCTCAAAAAAAGTGGTAAATGATTGAAACTCAGAGTTAAACAGAGTTGAACAATCACTAACCGTCAAAATCAAGACAAGCATTGAAACAATTCTGGTATAGGTAGTTTTAGAATCTAGTAGGGGCTCCATTCTGGCAAAACAAAAACCTTTACAAAAAAACAAATAATAAAATTGAAACACCATAGCACTAATCAAGGATAATCGAATTCGAAATCTACGTAAGTAGGCCATTAACATCACATTTTTATTATTTTTTTTTTTTTTCAAATTAATTAATTCTTAAAAGCAGTGGGGTAATGAATGATTGAAATTCAGAGTTAAAAAGATAAGATCAGTGTAGCCGTTTAACGATAAGTAATCGTCAAAATCAAGACAAACCTTGAACAATTCTGGTATAGGTAGTTTTAGAATCAAGTAAAAGCTCCATTCTGGCAAAAAAATTTTCCAAAATCAATTCTCAATAAAGTGGGGAAATAAAGATTGAAACTCAGAGTTAAAAAAATAAGATCAATTCTGTTATAGGTAGTTTTAGAATTTAGTAGAGGCTCCATTCAGCCAAAAACAAAATTAAATTGAATCACCACGGCACTAATTAAGAATAATCGAATTCGAAATCTAAGTAGGTCGTTAACAACACATTTATTTTGGAGTTTTTTTTTTCAAAAAAAATAATTCTCAAAAAGTGAGATAATGAATGATTGAAACTCAGAGTAAAAAGATAAGATCAGTGTAGGCGTTGAACAATCAGTAATCGTCAAAATCAAGACAGGCCTTTAAACAATTATAGTATAGGTAGTTTTTAGAATCTAGTAGGAGCTCCATTCTGGCAAAAAAATTTTTTCCCAAAATCAATCCTAAAAAAAGTGGGGAAATAAAAGATTGAAACTCAGAGTTAAAAAGATAAGATCAATTCTGGTATAGGTAGTTTTTAGAATTTAGTAGAGGCTCCATTCAGCCAAAAAAACAAAAATTAAATTGAATCACCACGGCACTAATTAAGAATAATCGAATTCGAAATCTAAGTAGGCCGTTAACAACACATTTATTTTGATTTTTTTTTTCACAAAAACTAATTCTCAAAAAAAGTGGGATAATGAATGATTGAAACTCAGAGTTAAAAAGATAAGATCAGTGTAGGCGTTGAACGGTAAGTAATCGTCAAAATCAAGACAAGCCTTGTAACAATTATGGTACAGGTAGTTTTTTAGTATGTAGTAGGGGCTCCATTCTGGCAAAAAAACAAATAATTAAATAGAAACACCGTGATACTAATTAAGAATAATCAAATTCAAAATCTAAGTAGGCCGTTAACAACACATTATTTTCATTTTTTTTGAAAAACTATTTCTCAAAAAAAAAAAGTGCGGTAATAGATGATTGAAACTCAGAGGTAAAAAGATAAGATCAGTGTAGGCGTTGAACAATCAGTATCGTCAAAATCAAGACAAGTCTTGAAACAATTCTGGTATTAGTTTTAGAATGTAATAGGAGCTCCATTCTGGCAAAACATAAGAAAAAAAACCAATAATTAAATTGAAACACCATGGCACTAATTAAGAATAATCGAATTCTAAATCTAAGTATGCCGTTAACAACACATTTATTTTGATTTTTTTTTAAAAACTAATTTAAAAAAAAAGTGGAGTAATGAATGATTGAAACTCAGAGTAGAAAAGATAAGATCAGTGTAGGGCGTTGAACAATCAGTAATCGTCAAAATCAAGACAAGCCTTGAAACAATTATAGTATAGGTAGTTTTAGAATCTAGTAGGAGCTCCATTCTGGCAAAAAATTTTTTTCCAAAATCAATTCTCAAAAAAGTGGGGAAATAAAAGATTGAAACCTCAGAGTTAAAAAAGATAAGATCAATTCTGGTATAGATAGTTTTTAGAATCTAGTAGAGGCTCCATTCTGCCAAAAAACAAAAATTAAATTGAAACACCACGGCATTAATTAAGAATCAATCGAATTCGAAATCTAAGTAGGCCGTTAACAACACATTTATTTTAATTTTTTTTCAAAAAAAACTAATATTTAAAAAAAAGTGGGGTAATAGATGATTGAAACTCAGAGGCAAAATGATAAGATCAGTGTAGGCGTTGAACAATCAGTAATCGTCAAAATCAAGACAAGTCTTTGAAACAATTCTGGTATTAGTTTTAAAATGTAATAGGAGCTCCATTCTGGCAAAAAACTTAAGAAAAAAACAAATAATTGAATTGAAACACCATGGCACTAATTAAGAATAATCGAATTCTAAATCTAAGTATGCCGTTAACAACACATTTATTTTAAATTTTTTTTTCAAAAACTAATATTTAAAAAAGTGGGGTAATAGATGATTGAAACTCAGAGGCAAAATGATAAGATCAGTGTAGGCGTTGAACAATCAGTAATCGTCAAAATCAAGACAAGCCTTGAAACAATTATAGTATAGGTAGTTTTAGAATCTAGTAGGAGCTCCATTCTGGCAAAAAAATTTTCCAAAATCAATTCTCAAAAAAGTGTGAAATAAAGATTGAAACTCAGAGTTAAAAAAGATAAGATCAATTCTAGTATAGGTAGTTTTTTAGAATCTAGTAGAGGCTCCATTCTGCCAAAAAACAAAAATTAAATTGAAACACCACGGCACTAATTAAGAATAATCGAATTCGAAATCTAAGTAGGCCGTTAACAACACATTTATTTTAATTTTTTTTTCAAAAAAACAAATTTTTAAAAAAAGTGGGGTAATAGATGATTGAAACTCAGAGGCAAAATGATAAGATCAGTGTAAGCGTTGAACAATCAGTAATCGTCAAAATCAAGACAAACCTTGAAACAAATATGGTACTAGTTTTTATAATCTAGAAGGGCTCCATTCTGGCACAAAAACTTAAAAAAATAAAAAACTAATTCTCAAAAAAAGTGGTAAATGATTGAAACTCAGAGTTAAACAGAGTTGAACAATCACTAACCGTCAAAATCAAGACAAGCATTGAAACAATTCTGGTATAGGTAGTTTTAGAATCTAGTAGGGGCTCCATTCTGGCAAAAACAAAACCTTTACAAAAAAAACAAATAATAAAATTGAAACACCATAGCACTAATCAAGGATAATCGAATCTGAAATCTATGTAAGTAGGCCATTAACATCACATTTATTTTTTTTTTTTCAAATTAATTAATTCTAAAGCAGTGGGGTAATGAATGATTGAAATTCAGAGTTAAAAAAGATAAGATCAGTGTAGGCGTTTAACGATAAGTAATCGTCAAAATCAAGACAAACCTTGAACAATTCTGGTATAGGTAGTTTTAGAATCTAGTAGGAGCTCCATTCTGGCAAAAAAATGTTTTCCAAAATAAATTCTAAAAAAAAGTGGGGAAATAAAAGATTGAAACTCAGAGTTAAAAAAGATAAGATCAATTCTGGTATAGGTAGTTTTTAGAATCTAGTAGAGGCTCCATTCTGCCAAAAAAAACAAAATTAAATTGAAACACCACGGCACTAATTAAGAATAATCGAATTCGAAATCTAAGTAGGCCGTTAACAACACATTTATTTTAGATTTTTTTTCAAAAAACCTAATTTTAAAAAAAAGTGGGTAATAGATGATTGAAACTCAGAGGTAAAATGATAAGATCAGTGTAGGCGTTGAACAATCAGTAATGGTCAAAATCAAGACAACTTGAAACAATATGATACTAGTTTTTAGAATCTAGAAGGGCTCCATTCTAGCAAAAAACTTAAAAAAAACAAATAAAAATTAATTCTCAAAAAGTGGGTGGTAAATGATTGAAACTCAGAGTTAAACAGAGTTGAACAATCACTAACCGTCAAAATCAAGACAAGCATTGAAACAATTCTGGTATAGGTAGTTTTAGAATCTAGTAGGGGCTCCATTCTGGCAAAAAACAAAACCTATAGAAAAAAAAAAATAATTAAATTGAAACACCATAGCACTAATCAAGGATAATCGAATTCGAAATCTATGTAAGTAGGCCGTTAACATCACATTTATTTTTTTTTCAAATTAATTAATTCTAAAAAGCAGGGATAATGAATGATTGAAATTCAGAGTTAAAAGATAAGATCAGTGTAGGCGTTTAACGATAAGTAATCGTCAAAATCAAGACAAAACTCTAACAATTCTGGTATAGGTAGTTTTTAGTATAGGTAGTAGGGGCTCCATTCTGGCAAAAAAACCAAAAACTTTAGAAAAATAAATAATTAAATTGAAACACCATGACACTAATTAAGAATAATTGAATCCGAAATCTAAGTAGGCTGCTAACAATTTAATTTCAAGTTTTATCAAATAAACTAATTATTGATTACTGATTATTTAAAGCTTGGTCACAGAGAATGATTGTAACTGAAAAGATCAGTGTAGGCGTTGAATAATCAGTACTTGTCCAAACAATTGGAACAAAACACTACACCAAAATTCTGGTATAGGTAGTTTTTTGAATCTAGTAGAGGTTCCATTCTGGCAAAAACTAAACTTTAGGGAAAGAACTAATTAAATTGAAACACCATGACACTAATTAAACTTAATCGAATACGAAATCTAAGTAGGCTGTTAACAAAAATTTTATTTTCAAATAAACCAAATTTCTGGTACAGGTTGGTTTTTACAATCTATTATGAGATTCATTCTAGCAAAAAAGAACAAAAAACTTTAGGGAAAGAACTAATTAAATTAAAACACCACGGTACTAATTAAGAATCATTGAATGCGAACTCTAAGTAGGCTGTTAGCAACAATTTTAATTTCAAATTTTTTCAAAGAAACTAATTCTACAAAAAGTAGGTAGTCAACTATTTAAACTTTGCCACAGAGAATGATTGAAAATCAGAAGGTGAAAAGATAAGATCTGTGTAGACGTTGAACAATCAGTAATTGTCAAAACAATCAGAAAAATCACTACACCAAAATTCTGGCATAGATGCTATTTAGAATCTAGCAGGAGTTTCATTCTGGCAAAAAACTTTAGGGAAAAGAACTAAGTCAAATTAAAACATCATGGCACTAATTAAACTTAATCGAATGCGAAATCTAAGTAGACTGTTAGCAAATAATTTTAATTTCAATTTTTTTCAATGGAAACAAATTCTCAAATAAGTAGCCTGAAGGTTTAAAGTTTCGCCATTGAGAATAATTGAGAAGATAAGATCAGTGTAGACGTTGAACAATCAGTAATCGTTAAAACAATTGGAAAAACACTATACCAAAGTTCTAGTATAGGTATAGTTTTTAGTATCTAGTATGGGATTCATTCTGGCAAAAACAAAAACTTTAGGGGAAAAAATTAATTAAATTAAAACAATTTGGCACTAATTAAACTTAATCGGATCCGATATCTAAGTAGGCTGTTAACAATAATTTTAATTACAAATCTTTTCAAAGTAACTAATTTTTATAAAAAGTAGGTTGATTATTTAAAGCTTGGCCACAGAGAATGATTAAAACACAGAACTTAAGAATCAGTAATTGTCAAAACAATCAGAAAAATTACTACACCAAAATTTTGGTATATGTAGTTTTAGAATCTAGTAGGGGCTCCATTCTGGCAAGAAAACTAAAAATTAACTCAATTGAAACAATACGGTACTAATTAAGAATAATCGAATCTGAAATCAAAGTAAGATTTAACAAAAATTTTATTTTCAATTTTTTCAAAAATTAATTTTCAAAAAATAGACAAAAAAATTAGAAAACACTACACTAAAATTCTGGCATAGGTAGTTTTTATGATATAGTAGGGACTCCATTCTGGCAAGAAAACAAAAACTGTTGGGAAAAAACTAATTAAATTGAAACACCACTGTACAAATTAAGAATCATCGAATCTTAAATCTAAGTAGGCTGATAACAATAATTTTGATTTCAATTATTTTCAAAAAAATTAATTCTCAAAAAAATAGGCTGATTATTTAAAACTGAAAATGATTGAAACTCAGAAGATAAGAAGGTAAGATCAGTGTAGGCGTTGAACAATCAGTAATCGTCAAAATCAAGCCAATCCTTAAATAATTAAACAAAAACTGCACCAAAATTCTAGTTTACTTAGTCTTTAAAATGTAGTAGGGCTCTATTCTGGCAAAAATAAAAAAACTTAAAAAAACAATTAAATTAAAACACCATGGCACTAATTAGAATAATCGAATCCAAAATCTAAGTAGGCTGTTAACAACAAATTTAATTTCAATTTTTTCAAAAAACTAATTCTCAAAAAAGTTGGCTAATTATAAAAGCTTCGCGACAGGAAATCATTGAAACTCAGAAATCAACACCTAGATCAATGTAGGCCTTGAACAATTAGTAATGGTCAACCTTTCAAACATTGAGAAAAAAAAACACTACACCAAAGTTTAAAATCTAGTAGGGGCTCCATTCTGACAAAAAGCAAAATCATATAATTTTTAAAAAGACTCACCATTTCATCTATTTTGGCCGCCATCAGAACCTAAAATAAAACATAAATTAAAAAAAATTAAGATGGTTCAAAATTGCTTACGATTTGTACGGATTAAAAAATAAACTTTTTTTAAAACTAAGTATCTTAGTATTTTATTTGCAAAAAACTACAACCTAAAAACATGTTATAGCATAATAAAATAATACTAATTAAAAACAAAACATCTTAGAAGATTTCGCGTTGTCATTTTTTAAAAGTAAAGTGAGGTTATGGTAATGAAAGTAAAGTTCTAAGACAAAAATGTAAGCCGCACTCGTTTGTTTCAAAAAACCAAAATATTAAATGAAGGTTTAATAAAAAAAATTGTGTTTGACAATGAAAACCAAAGCAATAAAGTTTATACCTAACGTTGGTTTCTAAAAACAAAACGAATGTACAGTAGTTTTCAAAAAACCTAAAATAATAAAGTAATTAAAAAGGTTAAAGATAATTTGTTCAAAAGAATGAATTTAAAAATTAAAAAAATAAAAACCGAAGAAAATTTTTTAACAAACTAGTAGGCATTGATTTCTAAAAATAAGTGTATATTTGTTTTTCAAAACTTTTAAACATCCTACTAGTAGGCACTGCTTTCTAAAACAAAAGTGAATATTAGTTTTTCAAAAACACTAAAACGTTCATAACAAAAAAAGAGAGCGGGTAGTGATACATGTATGACTTTCAAAAACGAAAACGTTAACAAATAATTAGTGAAAAATCCAAATTTAAAAAAAAAAGCAAATAAAAACAAAATCTAAAATTATTAAACATACTAACAGGCACTGCTTTCTAAAAACAAAAGTGAAAATTAGTTTTCAAAAACAACGTTGAAAACAAAAAAAAACAATGAAAGAGTGGATACTGTTACCTGTATGACTTTCTAATTTTCAAAGACAAAAACGCTGAAAAATTATTTGCAAAAAAATTCAAATTTAAAAAGAAGAAATGGAATAAATATCTACAATAAAAAAACAATCAAAACAAAAAAATCAAAATTAAAAAAGAAGCAGCAAACAAAACCAAATCAAAATTATTAAACATACTAGTAGGAATTGCTTTCTAAAAACAAAAGTAAATTGATTTTTCAAAAACACCCTAAACGTTCAAAACAAAAAAAAACAATGAGAGCGCAAATAATGACAGCTATATGACTTTCTAATTTTCAAAAGACAAAAACGCTGAAAAATAATTTAAAGAAAAAATTCAAATTTAAAAAGAAGAAATAGAATAAATACAATAAAACAGGTCAAAACAAAAAAATAAAAAAAAAGAAGCAGCAAATAAAAACCAAATCAAAATTATTAAACACACTAGTAGGAATTGCTTCCTAAAAACAAAAGTAAATTGATTTTTCAAAAACACCCTAAACGTTCAAAACAAAAAAAACAATGAGAGCGCTAATAATGACAGCTATATGACTTTCTAATTTTCAAAAGACAAAAACAGCTGAAAAAAACAAAATTAAAAACAAATGAAGCTGAAATAAAAACCACTTCAAAATCATTAAACATACTAGTAGGAATTGCTTTCTAAAAACAAAAGTGTAAATTGATTGATCTTCAAAAACACCCTAAACGTTCAAAACAAAAAAAAACAATGAGAGCGCAAATAATGACACCTATATGACTTTCTAATTTTCGAAAGACAAACACGCTGAAAAAAACAAAATTAAAAACAAATGAAGCTGAAATAAAAACCACTACAAAATCATTAAACATACTAGTAGGATTTGTTTTCTAAAAATAAAATGTAAATTGATTTTTCAAAAACACCCTAAACGTTCATAACAAAAAAACAATGAGAGCGCAAATAATGACAGCTATATGACTTTCTAATTTTCAAAAACAAAAAAGCTGAAAAAATCAAAATTAAAAAACAAAAAAGAAGCTAAAATAAAAACCAAATCAAAATCATTAAACATACTAGTAGGAATTGCTTTCTAAAACAAAAGTGTAAATTGATTTTTCAAAAACACCCTAAACGTTCAAAACAAAAAAAAACAATGAGAGCGCAAATAATGACAGTTATATGACTTTCTAATTTTCAAAAGACAAAAACGCTGAAAAAAATCAAAATTAAAAACAAAAGAAGCTGAAATAAAAACCAAATTAAAATCATTAAACATACTAGTAGGAATTGCTTTCTAAAACAAAAGTGTAAATTGATTTTCAAAAACACCCTAAACGTTCAAAACAAAAAAACAATGAGAGCGCAAATAATGACAGCTATATGACTTTCTAATTTTCAAAAAGACAAAAACGCTGAAAAAATCAAAATTAAAAAACAAAAGAAGCTGAAATAAAAACCAAATTAAAATCATTAAACATACTAGTAGGAATTGCTTTCTAAAACAAAAGTGTAAATTAATTTTTCAAAAACACCCTAAACGTTCAAAACAAAAAAAAACAATGAGAGCGCAAATAATGACAGCTATATGACTTTCTAATTTTCAAAAGACAAAAACGCTGAAAAAAATCAAAAATTAAAATCAAAAAGAAGCTGAAATAAAAACCAAATTAAAATCATTAAACATACTAGTAGAAATTGCTTTCTAAAACAAAGTGTAAATTAATTTTTCAAAAACACCCTAAACGTTCAAAACAAAAAAAACAATGAGAGCGCAAATAATGACAGCTATATGACTTTCTAATTTTCAAAAGACAAAAACGCTGAAAAAATCAAAATTAAAAACAAAAGAAGCTGAAATAAAACCAAATTAAAATCATTAAACATACTAGTAGGAATTGCTTTCTAAAACAAAAGTGTAAATTAATTTTCAAAAACACCTAAACGTTCAAAACAAAAAAAACAATGAGAGCGCAAATAATGACAGCTATATGACTTTCTAATTTTCAAAAGACAAAAACGCTGAAAAAATCAAAATTAAAAACAAAAGAAGCTGAAATAAAACCAAATTAAAATCATTAAACATACTAGTAGGAATTGCTTTCTAAAAACAAAAGTGTAAATTGATTTTCAAAAACACCTAAACGTTCAAAACAAAAAAACAATGAGAGCGCAAATAATGACAGCTTTCTAATTTTCAAAGACAAAAACACTGAAAAATAATTTGAGGAAAAGATTCAAATTTAAAGAAAAAAATAGAATAAATACAATAAAAACCGGTCAAAACAAAAAATCAAAATTAAAAAAAGAATCAGCAAATAAAAACCAAATCAAAATCATTAAACACACTAGTAGGAATTGCTTTCTAAAAACAAAAGTGTAAATTGATTTTTCAAAAACACCATAAACGTTAAAAAGCTATATGACTTTCTAATTTTCAAAAAACATAAACGCTGAAAAATGATTTGGAGAAAAATTCAAATTAAAAAAAAAGAAAAATAGAATAAAGTAGGATAAATAGAATAAAAAACGTTCAAAACCAAAAACAATAAAGAGCGAATAGTAATAGATGTTATGGCTTTCTAACTTTCTAAAGACCAAAACGTTTAAAATAATTGGCAAAAAGTTTAAATTAAAATAACAGGATGAAAACCACAACAAAACATTTAAACATACAGGTAGACATTGCTTTCTAAAAACAAAAGTGTAAGCAAAACAAAACAAAATTTTAAAGATTTTAGTAGGCGTTGTTTCTTAAAAACAAAATTAAAATTTAAGTTTTTGCAAAGACACGAATGGATTTCAAAATTCAAAAAAGAACATTAAAAGGACGAACATACATATAATTTTTAAAAGAAACAACTTTTACAAAATTAAAAAAAAAGAATGGGGCTCTGAGGTTTTATTTTTTAATTTTATGGACGACTAACATTAACATCAAAGTGATTATTAAAAATTAATTAATCAATGGTGACTGTGTCATAAAATGAAAGATGTCAAAAGTTCGATATCATAGTAGGCATTGCATTCCATAAATAAAAGTTTAAGCTAGAATTTTACCGAACACAAAAAAATTTCAAAATTTCAAAAAACCAATACAATACTAAGTATTAATCTTTTTTAACTTAAAGCACTAATTCAAGGCGATTATTAAAAATATTTAACCAATGATGACTATGACATATAAAAAATCAAGTGGTGGTTGTCAGTTTCAAAAACTAATATTAAAAAAGATTAATTTAAAAATAAAAAAACTGAGGGTGCACTCTGAGAAAATTTAAATCCAACATTTTAATTAAAAAATTCCAAAAAACAAATATTATTTCAAAAATTTTTAAAAATAACGGACGAACATGTGATTAATGTTGTAATCAAAGCTAGCCATGATATCAAAATCAAGGTCCTTACTCACAAAAAAATCAAGTGGTGATGGTCTGTTTCAAAAAACAAAATTGTGAAGCAAATATTTATAAAACAAGTTAAACTTTAAAATAGTATTAAAAATAATTTAAGTCAAAACAATAATTTTTATCTAAGTGAGCATTACTAACAAAAACAAAAATGGAAAAAATCAAAGACACAAATATTAATTCGAAAAATTAAACAAAATAGAAGGACCAACATATGATTTAATTTTTGATCAAGGTTGCGATGACACCAAAATCGAGAGAGTCGGTTTCAAAAAACAACACACAAATATTATCTTCAAAAAAAAAAAAATTTAAGAAAGAAGAGGCAATCTAATCTTTTTGATCAAAGCTGACCATGATAACAAAATCGAGATGTTTACTCAAAAATATATTCAAATGGTAATGATCGGCTTCAAAAAACAAAAGTGTGCAACAAACGTTTCCAAAATTATTAAACTTAATAATATAAAAAAAATCAAGGTGTACATGTAATTTAATTTTTTTGATCAAAAATATGTATTTAAATGGTGAAAGATCGGTTTCAAAAAACAAAGTGCAGAAACAAACGTTTCCAAAAATTATTAAGCTTAAAAATAATATAAAAAAATCAGAGGTGCAGTCTGTAAAAATTTAACAAAACAATCATTTCTAAAGTGTCTTAGTAAGCATTACTACGTGAAAACAAAAAAAATTTTAAAAACCAAAGAACTACAAATATTACTTTCAAAAAAATTTAAGAAATTTATCAAATATAGCCTAAATAACAAAATTAAAAATATAATTGACAAATATTTCCAAAAAAATTCAAAGAATTACTAACAAAAAATAGTGAAGTAGTGATGCACTCTGTATAAACTTAACTGAAATAATAATTTTTAAGAAGTATCTTAAGTAGGCATTACTACATAAAAGACAAAAATGAAAAATAAAATAAAACCTAAAACAAATATTATTTTCAAAAATTCAAAAAATAAAGAACATTTGATTTAATTTTTTTTGAACTCAAAACTGACTATGATATCAAAATTACTCACAAAAAATAATGAAGTAGGTGATAGTGTTTCTGTATAAAATTTAGCCAGAAATAGTAATTTTGTAATATCTTAGTAGGCAATACTGCAATAAAAACTAAAAATGAAGACAACAAAAAAATCTTTTAAGACACAAATATTATTTTCAAAATTCAAGAAAATAAGAAGAACATTTGATTTAATTTTTTGATCAAAGCTGACTATGATAATCGAAATTACTCACAAAAAATAATGAAGTGGTGATGGTGCACTATGTAAAAATTTAAACCAAAACAATAATTTTTTAGTATCTTAGTAAGAGCAATACTAAGTAAAAACAAAAATGAAACTAAAAAAATCTTAAGACACAAATATTATTTCAAAAAATTCAAAAAATAGGAGACCCTCTGAATTTTTTTTAAGCTGACTATAATATCAAAATTACTCAACAAAAAATAATGAAGTGGTGCTGGCACACTCTGTAAAATTAAACCAAAATGGCAATTTTTAGTATCTTAGTAAAATTTATTACTACGTACAGACAAAAATGAAAATAAAAAAAACCTAAGACACAAATATTAATTTTTTGAAATTCAAAAAATAAGTATTAAACATGGTGAAAAGTAATTTCTAAATCAGAAAGCTGAACTATGATATCCAAAAATTATTCAACAAAAAATAATATAAAAAAGTCAGATAGTGCAGTCTGTATAAATTGGCTAAAGAAAACAATAATTTAGTAGTATCTTAGTAAGCATTACTAAGTGAAAACAAAATTGAAATTTAAAATTTTTAAACACACAAATATTATTTTCAAAAATTCAAAGAAATTTATCAGATATGGCCATTTGATAACAAATCAAATTAAAACAAATGTTTCCTAAGATATCAAAATTACTAACAAAAAATAATGAAGTGATGATGGTGCACTCTGTATAAATTTAACTGAAATAGTAATTTTTAGCATCTTAGTATGTAATACTAAGTAAAAAAAATGAAGACAAAAAAATCCTAAGACACAAGTATTATTTTCAATAATTCAAAAAAAGAAAACATGTGATTTAATTTTTTTTTGATCAAAGCTGACTATGATATCAAAATTACTCACAAAAAATAATGAAGTGGTGATGGTGCACTCTGTATAAATTTAAACCGAAATAATAATTTTAGTATCTTAGTAGGCATTACGACTTAATAACAAAATTGAAATTAAAAAAAATTTTTAAAAAAACACAAATATTATTTTCAAAAATCAAAAAGTAAGAAGAACATTTGATTTAATTTTTTTGATCAAAGCTGACTATGATATCAAAATTACTCACAAAAATAATGAAGTGGTGATGATGTGCACTCTGTATAAATTTAACCAAAATAGTAATTTTTAGTATCTTAGTAGGCATTACGACTTAATGACAAATTGAAATTAAAAAAAATTTTAAAAACACAAATATTATTTTCAAAAATTCAAAAAAAGTAAGAACATTTGATTTAATTTTTTTGATCAAAGCTGACTATGATATCAAAATCACTCACAAAAAATAATGAAGTGATGATGGTGCACTCTGTATAAATTTAACCGAAATAGTAATTTTAGTATCTTAGTAGGTAATTCTATGTAAAAAAATGAAAACAAAAAATCCTAAGACACAAGTATTATTTTCAAAAATTCAAAAAATTAGAGAAAACATGTGATTTAATTTTTTGATCAAAGCTGACTATGATATCAAAATTACTCACAAAAATAATGAAGTGGTGACGGTGCACTCTGTATAAATTTAAACCAAAACAATAATTTTTAGTATCTTAGTAGGCAATACTAAGTAAAAACAAAAATGATACTAAAAAAATCTTAAGACAATAAATATTATTTCAAAAATTCAAAAGAATAGGAGAAACTTCTGAATAATTGTTTTTTATTTAAGCTGACTATAATATCAAAATTACTCACAAAAAATAATGAAGTGGTGATGGTGCACTGTGTAAAAATTTAAACCAAAATATTAATTTTTAGTATCTTAGTAGGCAATACTAAGTAAAAAACAAAAATAAAAATAAAAAATAATCCTAAGACACAAATATTATTTTTAAAAATTCAAAAAAATAAGAGAAACATGTGAATTAATTTTTTGATCTAAGCTGATAATGATATCGAAATTACTCACAAAAATAATTTAGTGGTGCAGGCACACTGTAAAATTTAAACCAAAATAATAATTTTAGTATCTTAGTAGGCATTACTACGTAAAGACAAAAATGAAAATAAAAAAAACCTAACACAAATATTATTCTCAAAAATTCAAAAAATAAGAAATACATTTGATTTAATTTTTTTTGATCAAAGCTGACTAC
Organism: Abscondita cerata; assembly: GCA_030710515.1. Taxonomy (NCBI): domain Eukaryota; kingdom Metazoa; phylum Arthropoda; class Insecta; order Coleoptera; family Lampyridae; genus Abscondita; species Abscondita cerata. Next base: position 585,042 of record JALBCR010000267.1, read on the forward strand.
GATATCAAAATTACTCACAAAAAATAATGAAGTGGTGATGGTGCACTCTGTGAAAAATTTAAACCAAAATAATAATTTTTAGTATCTTAGTAGGCAATACTAAGTAAAAACAATAATGAAAATTAAAACAAAATTTAAGACAAAAATATTATTTTAAAAATTCAAAAAAAATAGGAGAACCTTCTCAATAATTTTTTTATTGAAAGCTGACCATAATATAAAAATTACTCACAAAAAATAATTAAGTGGTGATGGTGCACTGTGTAAAAATTTAAACCAAAATAATAATTTTATTATCTTAGTAGGCATTACTAAGTAAAAACAAAAATGAAAATAAAAAAAACCTAAGACAAATATTATTTTCAAAAATTCAAAAAATAAGAAGAACATTTGATTTAATTTTTTTGATCAAAGCTGACTATGATATCGAAATTATTCACAAAATATAATGAAGTGATGATGGTGCACTCTGTAAAAATTTAAACCAAAACAATAATTTTTAGTATCTTAGTAGGCAATACTAAGTAAAAACAATAATGAAAATAAAACAAAATTTAAAACACAAATATTATTTTAAAAATTCAAAAAATAGGAGACACTTCTGAATAATTTTTGTTTATTAAAGCTGACCATAATATCAAAATTACTCACAAAAATAATTAAGTGGTGATGGTGCACTGTGTAAAAATTTAAACCAAAATAATAATTTTTAGTATCTTAGTAGGCAATACTAAGTAAAAACAAAAATAAAAATAAAAAATAACCTAAGACACAAAAATATTATTTTCAGAAATTCAAAAAATAAGAAGAACATTTGATTTAATTTTTTTGATCAAAGCTGACTATGATATCGAAATTACTCACAAAAATAATTAAGTGGAGATAGTGCAATGTAAAAATTTAAACCAAAACAATAATTTTAGTATCTTAGTAGGCAATACTAAGTAAAAACAATAATGAAAATAAAAAAGTTTAAGACACAAATTTTATTTCAAAATTCAAAAAATAGGAGAAACTTTTGAATAATTTTTTATTGAAGTTGACAATAATATCAAAATTACTCACAAAAAATAATTAAGTGGTGATAGTGCACTGTGTAAAATTTAAACCAAAATAATAATTTTAGTATCTTAGTAGGCAATACTAAGTAAAAACAAAAATAAAAATAAAAATAACCTAAAACACAAATATTATTTTCAAAAATTCAAAAATAAGAAGAACATTTGATTTAATTTTTTGATCAAAGCTGACTATGATATCGAAATTACTCACAAAAATAATTAAGTGGAGATAGTGCAATGTAAAAATTTAAACCAAAACAATAATTTTTAGTATCTTAGTAGGCAATACTAAGTAAAAACAATAATGAAAATAAAAAAAAGTTTAAGACACAAATTTTATTTCAAAAAATTCAAAAAATAGGAGAAACTTCTGAATAATTTTTTTTTATTGAAGCTGACCATAATATCAAAATTACTCATAAAAAATAATTAAGTGGTGATAGTGCACTGTGTAAAAATTTAAACCAAAATAATAATTTTTAGTATCTTAGTAGGCAATACTAAGTAAAAACAAAAATAAAAATAAAAAATAACCTAAGACACAAATATTATTTTCAAAAATTCAAAAAATAAGAAGAACATTTGATTTAATTTTTTTGATCAAAGCTGACTATGATATCGAAATTACTCACAAAAATAATTAAGTGGAGATAGTGCAATGTAAAAATTTAAACCAAAACAATAATTTTAGTATTTTAGTAGGCAATACTAAGTAAAAACAATAATGAAAATAAAAAAAGTTTAAGACACAAATATTATTTCAAAAAATTCAAAAATAGGAGAAACTTCTGAATAATTTTTTTTATTGAAGCTGACCATAATATCAAAATTACTCACAAAAAATAATTAAGTGGTGATGGTGCACTGTGTAAAAATTTAAACCAAAATAATAATTTTTAGTATCTTAGTAGGCAATACTAAGTAAAAACAAAATAAAAATAAAAATAACCTAAAAACACAAATATTATTTTCAAAAATTCAAAAAAATAAGAAGAACATTTGATTTAATTTTTTGATCAAAGCTGACTATGATATCGAAATTACTCACAAAAAATAATTAAGTGGAGATGGTGCAATGTAAAAATTTAAACCAAAACAATAATTTTAGTATCTTAGTAGGCAATACTAAGTAAAAACAATAATGAAAATAAAAAAAAGTTTAAGACACAAATTTTATTTCAAAAATTCAAAAAAATAGGGAAACTTCTGAATAATTTTTTTATTGAAGCTGACAATAATATCAAAATTACTCATAAAAAATAATTAAATGGTGATAGTGCACTGTGTAAAAATTTAAACCAAAATAATAATTATTAGTATCTTAGTAGGCAATACTACGTAAAAACAAAAATGAAAATAAAACAAAATTTAAGACACAAATATTATTTCAAAAATTCAAAAAATAAGAGCCAGTTCTGAATATTTTTTTTGGTTTGAAGCTGACTATAATATCAAAATTACTCACAAAAATAATTAAGTGGTGATGGTGCACTGTGTAAAAATTTAAACCAAAATAATAATTTTTATTATCTTAGTAGGCATTACTACGTAAAGACAAAAATGAAAATTAAAAAAAATCTAAGACACAAATATTATTTTCAAAAATTCAAAAAATAAGAAAAACAAGTGATTTAATTTTTTTGATCAAAACTGACTATGATATCAAAATTACTCACTAAATATAATAAAGTGGTGATGGTGCACTCTGTATAAATTTAAACCAAAATAATAATTTTAGTATCTTAGTAGGCAATACTAAGTAAAAACAATAATAAAAATAAAAAAAAAAATTAAGACACAAATATTATTTCAAAAATTCAAAAAATAAGAGAAACGTGATTTAATTTTTTTGATCAAAGCTGACTATGATATCAAACTACTCACAAAAATAATGAAGTGGTGATGGTGCACTCTGTATAAATTTAAATCAAAACAATAATTTTTAGTATTTTAGTAGGCAATACTAAGTAAAAACAAAAAATGAAAATAAAAAAAATTTAAAGACAAATATTATTTTCAAAAATTCAAAAATAACAAAAAAACATGTGATTTAATTTTTTTGATCAAAGCTGACTATGATATAAAAAATTACTCACAAGAAATAATGAAGTGGTGATGGTGCACTCTGTAAAATTGAAACCAAAACAATAATTTTTAGTATCTTAGTAGGCAATACTAACTAAAAACAAAATGAAAATAAAAAAAATTAAGACACAATTATTATTTCAAAAATTCAAAAATAAGAAGAAGCCTGATTTAATTTTTTTATCAAAGCTGACTATGATATCAAATTACTCACAAAAATAATGAAGTGGTGATGGTGCACTCTGTATAAATTTAAATCAAAACAATAATTTTTAGTATTTTAGTAGGCAATACTAAGTAAAAACAAAAATGAAAATAAAAAAAAATTTAAGACAAATATTATTTTCAAAAATTCAAAAAAATAAGAGAAACATGTGATTTAATTTTTGATCAAAGCTGACTATGATATCAAAATTACTCACAAAAAATAATAAGTGGTGATGGTGCACTCTGTATAAATTTAACCGAAATAGTAATTTTTAGTATCTTAGTAGGCATTACTACGTAAAGACAAAATGAAATAAAAAAAACCTAAGACACAAATATTATTTTCAAAAATTCAAAAAATAAGAGAAACATGTGATTTAATTTTTTTGATCAAAGCTGACTATGATATAAAAATTACTCACAAAAAATAATGAAGTGGTGATGGCGCACTCTGTATTAATTTAACCCAAAACAATAATTTTTAGTATCTTAGTAGGTAATACTAAGTAAAAACAATAATAAAAATAAAAAAAATTTAAGTCACAAATATTAATTTGAAAAATTAAAAAAAATAGGAGAAACTTCTGAATAATTTCTTTTTTATTGAAGCTGATCATAATATCAAAATTACTCACAAAAAATAATTAAGTGGTGATGGTGCACTCTGTATAAATTTAAACCAAAACAATAATTTTTAGTATCTTAGTAGGCAATACTACGTAAAGACAAAAATGAAAATAAAAAAATCTTAAGACACAAATATTATTTTCAAAAATTCAAAAAAATAGAAGGAACACGTGATATAATTTTTTGATCAAAACTGACTATGATATCGAAATTATTCACAAAAAATAATGAAGTGGTGATGGTACACTCTGTAAACATTAAACCAAAGTAATAATTTTTTGATTAAGTCCTTACCGCCCTAACTAAAAAGTAAACGAAAAATTTTAGTAAAACTCACTTTGGGGTCGCACCATACCACCATTTATGTTCACACCAGAAACACTGACACAAAACTAAAATTATTGTACGCGAAACACCTGCACTTTTCTTATCGCTAACTTAACATTTAAAGCTGGTTGTACGTTAAAAACAAAGATAACGTTGCGTACGTCACGAATTCCAAGTCGTACGACTTTTATTTCATAGGACGGTTTGATATTAAACATTTCTTAAGAGCTTAGTAATTAGTTTTCAGTTTTAAATTATGAATAACTACTAATTAATTACATCACGGTTTAATTAAAAAAATTAAAAATTATTTAAAAAAAACATCAACGAACAAGAACAAAATTCAACCACAATTCAGTAGGCTTAGGTAATTAAAACCTAGTTCGCCAACCTCTTTCAAAATATGATTCTGATTACAATAAATAAATTCAAAGAAAATTTCAGCAAGTTTTGACGTGTCAAAAACATATTTGAAAATCAAAACTCACATCAACGGTGGTAAGAAATTAAAGAAACAGATTCTAAACCATATGACATCATAAAACAAAAAAGGTTAAAGAAACTTCCAGGAAAATCAAGAACAAACGAAAATTCAATTGGTTTTGGTAGATCATAAATATCTTCAAAAACTAAAAAGTTGTAAAATTTTTTTAAAAACTTAATTCAAAAAAAGGTTTAAATTTTTCGGCAACCCTTGACGCATCAGCAGGACCTCAGTTTATTTTCTAATTTGTAGATAATAAAATTTTAAAATTCAAAACTGGGATCAATGGTGGTGTACTTTTTATAATTAAAAATAATAGTTCCTATTAAGCAAGCTATGACGTCATGAAGCAAAAGAATGTTAAAGTAACTTCCACGAAAATTTAAACCGAGAACAAATGAAAATTCACTTGGTTATGGTGATCACAAAAAACTTCTAAAAACAAGTTCTAACAACATTTTCAACAATAAACATAAATTTCAAAAAGATTTGAAATTTCAGCATCAACAACACTTCAATTTATTTTCTAATTTGTAAAAAAAGTTTAAAATTCTTTACTGGTATCGAAAGTTCAGTAGATCACAAAAATCTTCAAAAACAGTTGACGCATTTAAAATCCCAGAGTTCGATTAAATTAAATTTATATTGGATTTAGTCAGGGCCAAATTGATTTACCATTGATGAATGGCCTTAATTAAAAAAAACGTTTTTAGGAATTTTGTATTTTCTGTTTTTGACTCATTTAAAATTCCAAAGTTTACTTTGTTCGTAATCAGTTCGATTAAAATAAATTCATATTAGATTTAATCAAAGCCAACTTGATTTACCATTGATAAATGTGCCTTAATTAAAAAATCCATTTTTGAAATTTTGTATTTCGTGTTTTGACGCATTTAAAATTCCAGAGTTTACTTTGTTCGTAATCGATTTGATTAAATTAAATTTATATTGGATTTAGTCAAAGCCAACTTGATTTACCCGATAAATGAGCCTTACTTAAAAAAAAAACATTTTTAGAAATATTGTATTTTGTGTTTTTGACGCATTTAAAATTCAGAGTTTACTTTGTTTGTAATCGGTTCGATTAAAGTAAATTCATATTAGATTTAGTCAAAGCCAACTTGATTTACCATTGATAAATGTGCCTTAATTAAAAAATTCATTTTGGAATTTTGTATTTCGTGTTTTGAAGCATTTAAAATTCAGAGTTTACTTTATGCGTAATCAGGTTGATCAACTTAAATTCACATTGGATTTAGTCAAAGCCAACTTGATTTACCATTGATAAATGTGCCTTAATTAAAAAAAACATTTTTAGGAATTTTGTATTTTGTGTTTTTGGCGCATTTAAAATTCCAGAGTTTACTTTGCTCGTAATCAGTTCGATTAAATTAAATTTATATTGGATTTAGTCAAAGCCAACTTGATTTACCATTGATAAATGAGTCTTACTTAAAAAAAACATTTTTAGAAATTTTGTATTTTGTGTTTTGACGCATTTAAAATTCAGAGTTTACTTTGTTTGTAATCGGTTCGATTAAAGTAAATTCATATTAGATTTTGTCAAAGCCAATTTGATTTACCATTGATAAATGAGCCTTACTTAAAAAACATTTTTAGGAATTTTGTATTTTGTGTTTTTGACGCATTTAAAATTCAGAGTTTACTTTATACGTAATCGGTTCGATTAAAGTAAATTCATATTAGATTTTGTCAAAGCCAATTTAATTTACCATTGATAAATGAGCCTTACTTAAAAAAACATTTTAGGAATTTTGTATTTCGTGTTTGTGAGCGCATTTAAAATTCCAGAGTTTACTTTGTTCGTAATCGGTTCGATTAAAGTAAATTCATATTAGATTTTGTCAAAGCCAATTTGATTTACCATTGATAAATGAGCCTTACTTAAAAAAAACATTTTTAGAAATTTTGTATTTTGTGTTTTTGATGCATTTAAAATTCCAGAGTTTACTTTGTTTGTAATCGGTTCGATTAAAGTAAATTCATATTAGATTTTGTCAAAGCCAATTTAATTTACCATTGATAAATGAGCCTTACTTAAAAAAAAACATTTTTAGAAATATTGTATTTTGTGTTTTTGACGCATTTAAAATTCAGAGTTTACTTTGTTTGTAATCGGTTCGATTAAAGCAGTAAATTCATATTAGATTTAGTCAAAGCCAACTTGATTTACCATTGATAAATGTGCCTTAATTAAAAAATTCATTTTTTGGAATTTTGTATTTCGTGTTTTTGAAGCATTTAAAGTTCCAGAGTTTACTTTATGCGTAATCAGGTTGATCAACTTAAATTCACATTGGATTTAGTCAAAGCCAACTTGATTTACCATTGATAAATGTGCCTTAATTAAAAAAAAAACATTTTTAGGAATTTTGTATTTTGTGTTTTTAGCGCATTTAAAATTCCAGAGTTTACTTTGCTCGTAATCGGTTCGATTAAATTAAATTTATATTGGATTTAGTCAAAGCCAACTTGATTTACCATTGATAAATGAGTCTTACTTAAAAAAAACATTTTTAGAAATTTTTTGTATTTTGTGTGTTTTTGACGCATTTAAAATTCGAGGATTTACTTTGTTTGTAATCGGTTCGATTAAAGTAAATTCATATTAGATTTTGTCAAAGCCAATTTGATTTACCATTGATAAATGAGCCTTACTTAAAAAACATTTTTAGAATTTTGTATTTTGTGTTTTTGACGCATTTAAAATTCCAGGTTTACTTTATACGTAATCGGTTCGATTAAAGTAAATTCATATTAGATTTTGTCAAAGCCAATTTAATTTACCATTGATAAATGAGCCTTACTTAAAAAAAAACATTTTTAGGAATTTTGTATTTCGTGTTTGTGAGCGCATTTAAAATTCCAGAGTTACTTTGTTCGTAATCGGTTCGATTAAAGTAAATTCATATTAGATTTGTCAAAGCCAATTTGATTTACCATTGATAAATGAGCCTTACTTAAAAAAACATTTTTAGAAATTTTGTATTTTGTGTTTTGATGCATTTAAAATTCAGAGTTTACTTTGTTTGTAATCGGTTCAATTAAAGTAAATTCATATTAGATTTAGTCAAAGCCAACTTGATTTACCATTGATAAATGTGCCTTAATTAAAAATTCATTTTTGGAATTTTGTATTTCGTGTTTTGACGCATTTAAAATTCCAGAGTTTACTTTGTTCGTAATCGATTTGATTAAATTAAATTTATATTGGATTTAGTCAAAGCCAACTTGATTTACCATTGATAAATGAGTCTTAATTAAAAAAAACATTTTAGAAATTTTGTATTTTGTGTTTGTGACGCATTTAAAATTCCAGAGTTTACTGTTCGTAATCGGTTCGATTAAGTAAATCCATATTAGATTTTGTCAAAGCCAATTTGATTTACCATTGATAAATGAGCCTTACTTAAAAAAAACCTTTTTAGAAATTTTATATTTTGTGTTTTGACGCATTTAAAATTCAGAGTTTACTTTGTTTGTAATCGGTTCGATTAAAATAAATTCATATTAGATTTAGTCAAAGCCAACTCTATTTACCATTGATAAATGTGCCTTAATTAAAAAAATTAATTTTTGGAATTTTGTATTTCGTGTTTTTGAAGCATTTAAAATTCCAGAGTTTACTTTATGCGTAATCGGGTTGATTAACTTAAATTCACATTGGATTTATTCAAAGCCAACTTGATTTACCATTGATAAATGTGCCTTAATTAAAAAAAAAACATTTTTAGGAATTTTGTATTTTGGGTTTTGGCGCATTTAAAATTCCAGAGTTTACTTTGTTTGTAATCGGTTCGATTAAATTAAATTTATATTGGATTTAGTCAAAGCCAACCAGTTTACCATTGATAAATGAGTCTTACTTAAAAAAAAACATTTTTAGAAATTTTGTATTTTGTGTTTTGACGCATTTAAAATTCAGAGTTTACTTTGTTTGTAATCGGTTCGATTAAAGTAAATTCATATTAGATTTAGTCAAAGCCAATTTGATTTACCATTGATAAATGAGCCTTACTTAAAAAAAACATTTTTAGAGATTTTGTATTTCGTGTTTGTGAGCGCATTTAAAATTCAGAGTTTACTTTGTTCGTAATCGGTTCGATTAAAGTAAATTCATATTAGATTTTGTCAAAGCCAATTTAATTTACCATTGATAAATGAGCCTTACTTAAAAAAACATTTTTAGAAATTTTGTATTTTGTGTTTTTGATGCATTTAAAATTCAGAGTTTACTTTGTTTGTAATCGGTTTGATTAAAGTAAATTCATATTAGATTTAATCAAAGCCAACTTGATTTACCATTGATAAATGTGCCTTAATTAAAAAATCCATATTTTGGAATTTTGAATTTCGTGTTTTTGACGCATTTAAAATCCCAGAGTTTACTTTTTCGTAATCGGTTCGATTAAATTAAATTAATATTGGTTTTAGTCAAAACCAACTTGATTTACCATTGATAAATGAGCCTTAATTAAAAAAAAAAAAACATTTTTAGGAATTTTGTATTTAGTGTTTTTGACGCATTTAAAATTCCACAGTTTACTTTGTTCGTAATCGGTTTGATTAAAAAAATTAAATTCATATTTGATTTACACAAAGCCAACTTGGTTACCATTGATAAATGTGCCTTAATTAATAAAACTCATTTTTGGAATTATGTATTTCGTGTTTTTGACGCATTTAAAATTCAGAGTTTACTTAGGTCGTAGTCAGTTTGATTAAAAAAGTAAATTCATATTAGATTTAATCAAAGCCAACTTGATTTACCATTGATAAATGTGCCTTAATTAAAAAAATCCATATTTTGGAATTTTGAATTTCGTGTTTTTGACGCATTTAAAATCCCAGAGTTTACTTTGTTCGTAATCGGTTCGATTAAATTAAATTTATATTGATTTAGTCAAAACCAACTTGATTTACCATTGATAAATGAACCTTAATTAAAAAAAAAAACATTTTTAGGAATTTTGTATTTTGTGTTTTTTGACGCATTTAAAATTCAGGGTTTACTGTTCGTAATCGGTTTGATTAAATTAAATTCATAATTGATTTACACAAAGCCAACTTGATTTACCATTGATAAATGTGCCTTATTTAAAATCCATTTTTGGAATTTTGTATTTCGTGTTTTTGACCCATTTAAAATTCCAGAGTTTACTTTATTCGTAATCGGTTTGACTAACTTAAATTCACATTGGATTTAGTCAAAGCCAACTTGATTACCATTGATAAATGTGCCTTAATTAAAAAAAACTCATTTTTAGAATTATGTATTTCGTGTTTTTGACCATTTAAAATTCCAGAGTTTACTTAGGTCGTAGTCGGTTTGATTAAATTAAATTCATATTAGATTTAATCAAAGCCAACTGAGTTACCATTGATAAATGTGCCTTAATTAAAAAATCCATATTTTGGAATTTTGAATTTCGTGTTTTTGACGCATTTAAAATCCCAGAGTTTACTTTTTCATAATCGGTTCGATTAAATTAAATTTATATATTAGTTTTAGTCAAAACCAGCTTGATTTACCATTGATAAATGAGCCTTAATTAAAAAAAAAGCATTTTTAGGAATTTTGTATTTTGTGTTTTTGACGCATTTAAAATTCCACAGTTTACTTTGTTCGTAATCGGTTTGATTAAATTAAATTCATATTGATTTACACAAAGCCAACTTGATTTACCATTGATAAATGTGCCTTATTTAAAAAATCCATTTTTGGAATTTTGTATTTCGTGTTTTTGACCCATTTAAAATTCCAGAGTTTACTTTATTCGTAATCGGTTTGACTAGCTTAAATTCACATTGGATTTAGTCAAAGCCAACTTGATTACCATTGATAAATGTGCCTTAATTAAAAAAATTCATTTTAGGAATTTTGTATTTCGTGTTTTTGACGCATTTTAAATTCCAGAGTTTTACTTTATTCGTAATCGGTTTGACTAACTTAAATTCACATTGGATTTAGTCAAAGCCAACTTGATTACCATTGATAAATGTGCCTTAATTCAAAAAAATTCATTTTTAGGAATTTTGTATTTCGTGTTTTGACGCATTTAAAATTCCAGAGTTTACTTTATTCGTAATCGGTTTGACTAATTTAAATTCACATTAAATTTAGCTAAAGTCAACTAGATTTACAATTATTGATAGAATGTGCCTTAAACAAGGAAGTCAAGAAATTTTATTTCGTGTTTTTGACGCATTTAAAATTACAGAGTTTACTTAATTCGTTATCGGTTTTAATTAGATTAAATACATATCGGATTCCCCCAAAGCCAACTTGATTTGCCGTTTTGATAGAAAGTGCCATAATTTTAAAAAGTCAAACAAATTTGTTTAGTAACTTTGTATTTGTGTGTTTTCACACATTTAAAATTCTAGAGTTTACTTTGTTCGTAATCGGTTTGATTAACTTAAATTCATATAGAATTTAGCCAAAGCCAACTTAATTTACTACTATTTATAGAATGTGCCTTAAACAAAGAAGTCAAGGAACTTTTTATTTCGTGTTTTGGACGCATTTAAAATTTCAGAGGTCTAATTAATTCGTAATCGGTTGAATTAAATTAAATCCATATTGGATTTACCCAAAGCCAACTTGATTTATCGTTTTCATATACGCCTTAATTACAAAAATTAAATTTTAGTAATTTTTTGTTTTTGTGTTTTGACGCATTTAAAATTCCAGAGTTTACTTTGTTCGTAATCGGTTTGATTAAATTAAATTCATATTGATTTACACAAAGCCAACTTGATTACCATTGATAAATGTGCCTTAATTAAAAATCCATTTTGGAATTTTGTATTTCGTGTTTTTACCCATTTAAAATTCCAGAGTTTACTTTATTCGTAATCGGTTTGACTAACTTAAATTCACATTGGATTTAGTCAAAGCCAACTTGATTTACCATTGATAAATGTGCCTTAATTAAAACTCATTTTAGAATTATGTATTTCGTGTTTTTGACGCATTTAAAATTCCAGAGTTTACTTAGGTCGTAATCGGTTTGATTAAATTAAATTCATATTAGAGATTTAATCAAAGCCAGCCAGATTTACCATTGATAAATGTGCCTTAATTAAAAAATCATATTTTGGAATTTTGAATTTCGTGTTTTTGACGCATTTAAAATCCCAGAGTTTACTTTTTCGTAATCGGTTCGATTAACTTAAATTCATATAGAATTTAGCCAAAGCCAACTTAATTTACTACTATTTACAGAATGTGCCTTAAACAAAGAAGTCAAGGAACTTTTTATTTCGTGTTTTGGACGCATTTAAAAAATTCCAGGGTCTAATTAATTCGTAATCGGTTGAATTAAATTAAATCCATATTGGATTTACCCAAAGCCAACTTGATTTATCGTTTTTCATATACGCCTTAATTACAAAAATTAAATTTTAGTAATTTTTTGTTTTGTGTTTTTGACGCATTTAAAATTCCAGAGTTTACTTTGTTCGTAATCGCTTCGATTAAATTAAATTTATATTAAATTTAATCAAAGCCAACTTGATTTACCATTGATAAATGTGCCTTAATTAAAAAATTCATTTTAGGAATTTTGTATTTCGTGTTTTTGACGCATTTAAAATTCCAGAGTCTACTTAATTCGTTATCGGTTTAATTAGATTAAATACATATCGGATTCCCCCAAAGCCAACTTGATTTACCGTTTTTGATAGAAAGCTCCATAATTTTAAAAAATCAAACAAATTTTTTAATAATTTTGTATTTGGTATTTTTCTCACATTTAAAATTCTAGAGTTAACTTTGTTCGTAATCGGTTCGATTAACTTAAATTCATAGAGTTTAGCCAAAGCCAACTTGATTTACTATTATTTACAGAATGTGCCTTAAACAAAGGAGTCAAGGAACTTTTATTTCGTGTTTTTGACGCATTTAAAATTCCTGGGTCTACTTAATTCGTAATCGGTTTATTTTTTAAACTATTTTAAATAGACACCAAAGGATAGTGGCAGGTTCACAATTACAAAACTCATATTTCGACAAAAGTTGTTTTTAAACCACATCTAAGTGAGTTTTGAACTTTTGTTAATAGTGAGGTTAGGAAATTGACAGAAGTTAATTGGATTTTTGTTTTTACACAAAAAGTTAGGAATCTAATTTCATTTATTTGACTACTTGAATTTCAATTTTTTCTTTTAATGCACAACAGTTTGCTGATTTGACATAATTCTAACCTCTTCAATTGAAGTGGGGTTATATTTTTCTTCAGAGAGTTTTGATAATAAATTAAAATTTAAAAGATTACAGCTTTTAAGATGTATTGATTGCAAGGTACAGTTTTAATAAAAATGAGGTTAGAAGATTGACATCAGTTAGTTAACCTGACCACAAATTTGTTTGCAAAATTTGTAGTGTGTTTAGCATTGAGTTTTACAATTTAACCTCAATTAACACTATTTTTTCAAAATAGGTTATATTTTAACATATTTTTATGGCAATAGGGTGATATGTTACGTTTAACAATTTTTAGAGAAAGTTCCGAAATAGTTTCGTAATCTAACCTCAATTGTTAATATTTTTCGACACCATAACCACATTGTTCAAGCTTACAATGCGTGGGGGATTTAAAGGTTTAATTATTTTTATCTCACTATTTTAAAATGAGGTTATATTTGTACAGTTGTGTTCAGATTTCAGAAATTACCGCCTTTTCTTTTATCAGTTTTACCTAACTTCATTTTATAGTTTTTGTAACATATATTTATTTTTAAGGTTGAACAATGTGTGAAGGTTCTTATTACTATTATAGGTTTTTGCGGACTAGAAGTTGATTAAAGGATGATGCAGAACAGTCTCACTAAACAAATACATTCGAAGGGGATGTCACAGAATATCCTGCAAGATGTCAAACGACGCCCATAAGATTTAAACGGGTGAGTCTTGATTTCCCTCAATTGTAGTTTTTATTTGTATTGAAGAAGGGGTTTTTAGCATCAGTTGTTAGTTTAAGATAGCAATCGTTTTTGTTTTATGACGTCATAGCTTACTTGATAGATTCTATTTCTTTAATTATAAAAAAGATTATTCAATTTTAATGCCAGTATTGAATTTTAAACAATTAGAAAATAATTTGAGGTGTTTTTGATGCGTCAAAGCTTCCCAAGCTTTTCAAAATTTTTGATTTGTGTTTTTTAAAGAAAATATTTTTCAACTTTTGGTTTGAAGATTTCTGTGATCTGGCAGAACCTTTGATACCAGTTTTGAATTTCAAGGTTTTTCAAAACTAGAAAATAAATAGAGGGTTCCTGATGTGTCAAGGTTTGCTGAAATTTCAAAACTTTTTTTAATTTATGTTTTTAATAAAAATGTTTTTACAACTGTTTTTTTTAAGGTGTTTGTGAACTACCAGAACTTTTGATACTAATTTTAAATTTCAAATTTTTTTTTTACAAATTAGAAAATAAATTGGGGTGTTGTTGATGCTGAAATATCAAAACTCTTTTTGAATTTATGTTTTTAATGAATATGTTGATACAACTGTTTTTGTTTTGAAGATTTTGATGATCTACCAGAACCATTAATACCAGTTTTGAGTTTCAAGTTTTTCACAAATTAGAAAATAAATTGAGGCTGAAATTTAAAACATTTTTGAATTTATGTTTTGATGGAAATGTTATTTACAACTGTTATTATTTTGAAGATTTTGTGATCTACCAAACCCTTTGATACCAGTTTTGAATTTCAAGTTTTTTACAAATTAGAAAATAAATTAGGGTGTTGTTGATGCTGAAATATCAAACCTCTTTTGAATTTATGTTTTTAATAAAAATATTGTTACAACTGTTTTTGTTTTTGAAGGTGTTTGTGATCTACCAGAACTTTTGATACCAATTTTAAACTTCAATTTTTTTTTTACAAATTAGAAACTAAGTTGAGATATTGTTGATGCTGAAATTTAAAACATTTTTAAATTTAAGTTTTTTGATGGAAATTTTGTTACAACTGTTATTATTTTTGAAGATTTTTGTGATCTACCAAACCCTTTGATACCAGTTTTGAATTTCAAGGTTTTTTTTACAAATTAGAAAATAAATTGGGGTGTTGTTAATGCTGAATTATCAAAACTCTTTTTGAATTTATGTTTTTATAAAAATATTGTTACAACTGTTTTGTTTTGAAGGTGTTTGTGATCTTTGATACCAATTTTGAAATTCAAATTTTTTACAAATTAGAACTAAATTGAGGTGTTGTTGATGCTAAAATTTTAATACTTTTTTTAATGTTGTTGTTAATGCTGATCTTAAAACATTTTTGAATTTATGTTTTTTTTTAATGGAAATGTTTTTGAAGATTTTTGTGATCTACCAAATCCTTTGATACCAGTTTTGAATTTCAAGTTTTTTTTTACAAATTAAAAAATAAATTGGGGTGTTGCTGATGCTGAAATTTCAAAACTTTTTTGAATTTATGTTTTTTTGATGGAAATGTTGTTACAACTGTCATTGTTTTTGAAGATTTTTGTGATCTACAGAACCTTTGATACCAGTTTTGAATTTCAAATTTTTTTTCACAAATTAGAAAATAAATTTTGGTGTTGCTGATGCTAAAATTTCAAAACTTTTTTTGAATTTGTTTTTAATAAAAATGTTGTTACAACTGTTTTGTTTTTGAAGGTGTTTGTGATCTACCAGAACCTTTGATACCAATTTTGAAATTCAAATTTTTTTTTTCAAATTCGAACTAAAATTGGGGTGTTGCTGATGCTAACATTTTAATACTTTTTTTTAATGTTGTTGTTGATGCTGAAACTTAAAACATTTTTTGAATTTATGTTTTTTTGATGGAAATGTTTTTGGAGATTTTTGTGATCTACCAAACCCTTTGATACCAGTTTTAAATTTCAAGGTTTTTTTTACAAATTAGAAAATAAATTGAGATGTTGCTGATGCTGAAACTAAAAACTCTTTTTGAATTTATGTTATTTAATAAAAATGTTGTTTTAAATTTCAGCATCAACAACACCTCAATTTATTTTCTAAATTGTAAAAAACCTTGAAATTCAAAACTGGTATCAAAGATTCTGGTAGATCACAAAATCTTCAAAAAAAAACCGTTTGTAACAACATTTCCATCAAAAACATAAATTCAAAAAAAATTAAAATTTCAACATAAGCAACACCTCAATTTATTTTCTAATTTCTAAAAAAAATTTGAAATTCAAAATTAGTATCAAAGGTTTTGGTAGATCACAAACACCTTGAAAAAAAAACAGTTGTAACAACATTTTCATTAAAAGCATAAATTCAAGAAATGTTTTGAAATTTCAGCAAACCTTGACACATCAGGAACCCTCTATTTATTTTCTAGTTTTAAAATACCTTGAAACTGGTATCAAAGGTTCTGCCAGATCACAAAAATCTTCAAAAACCAAAAAAGTTGTAACAATAATTTCTTTAAAAAACACAAATTCAAAAAAAGTTTAGAAAAATCTCAAAAACACCTCAACTTATTTTCTAATTGTTTAAAATTCAATACTGGCATCAAAAGTGAATAATCTTTTTTGTAATTAAAGAAATATAGTCTATCAAGTAATGACGTCATAAAACAAAGACGATTGCTATCTAAAACTAACAACTGATGCTAAAAACCCCCTTCGTCAATACAAATAAAAAAACTACGATTGAGGGAAATCAAGACTCGCCCGTTTAAATCTTAGGGGCGTCGTTTGACATCTTGCAGGATATTGTTTGACATCCCCTTCGAATGTATTTGTTTAGTGACACTGTTCTGCATCATCCATTAATTAACTTCTAGTCTGCAAAAACTCTAAAATCAATAACAACCTTCACACATTGTCTAACCTTCAAAAATAAAGATACGTTACAAAAACTAAAAAAAAAACTGATAAAAAAAAGGCGGTAATTTCGAAACTGAACATAACTGTACAAATATTACCTCACTTTAGAATAGTGAGATAAAAAAATTAAACCTTTAAAACCCTAAGCATTGTAGCTTGTACAATGGGGTTATGGGTTATGGTGTCGAAAAATAGTAATAATTGAAGTTGGATTACGAAACTGATTCTGAACTTTCTCTAAAAATTGTTGAACATAACATATCACTCTATTGACATAAAAAATTAGTTAAAATATAACGTATTTTGAAAAAATAATGTTAATTGAGGTTAAATTGTAAAACTCAATGCTAAATACATTACAAATTTTCTCAAACAAATATGTGGTCAGGTATAACTAACAGTTGTCAATTTTCTAACCTCACTTTTATTCAAACTGTACCCTGCAATCAATACATCTTAAAAGCTGTAATCTTTTAAATTTTAATTTATTGTCAAAACTCTCTGAAGAAAAATATAACCCCACTTCAATTGAAGAGGTTAGAATTATGTCAAATCAGCAAACTGCTGTGCATTAAAAGAAAAAGTGGTCAAATAAATGAGATTAGATTCCTAACCTCACTCTAAAAACAACATTTTGTGTAAAAAACAAAAATCCAATTAACTTCTGTCAATTTCCTTACAAAGTTTTAACAAAAGTTGCAAAACCCACTTGGATAACAGGATATGGCTTAAAAAACAACTTTTCTCGAAATCTGAGTTTTGTGATTGTGAACCTGCCACCATACTTATGTGTCTATTTAATAAAATTTTCAGAAAAAAGTAAACCAATTACGAATTAAGTAGACACTGGAATTTGAAGTGCGTCAAAAACGTGAAATAAAAAAATCCTAGACTTTCTTGTTTGAAGCACATTCTATCAAAAATAGTAAATCAAGTAGGCTTTGATTAAATCCAATATGAATTTAAGTTAATCAAACCGATTACGAACAAAGTAAGCTCTGGAATTTTAAATGCGTTAAAAACACAAAATAAAAAGTTCCTTGACTTCTTTGTTTAAAGCACATTCTATCAATAATTGTAACTCATTATGAATTTAAGTTAATCAAACAGATTAGAAACAAAGTAAACTCTGGAATTTTAAATGCGTCAAAAACACAAAATTAAAATTTCCTTATTTTGTTAATTAAGCACATTTATTAATAATGGTAAATCAAGTTGGCATTGGCTAAATTCATTTATGAATTTATGTTAATCAAACCGATTACGAACAAAGTTAACTCTGGAATTTTAAATGCGTCAAAGACACAAAAAAAAAATTCTTGACTTCTTTGTTTAAGGCACATTCTATCAATAATGGTAAATCAAGTTGGCTTTGGCTAAATTCATTATGAATTTAAGTTAATCAAACGGATTACGAATTAAGTAAGCTTTGGAATTTTAAATGCGTTCAAAACACGAAATAAAAAGTTCCTTGACTTCTTTGTTTAAGGCACATTCTATCAATAATCGTAAATCAAGTTGGCTTTGGCTAAATTTAATATGAATTTAAGTTAATCAAACCAATTACGAACAAATTAAACTCTAGAATTTTAAATGCGTCGAAAACACAAAATAAAAAGTTCCTTGACTTCTTTGTTTAAACCACATTCTATCAATAATTGTAACTCATTATGAATTTAAGTTAATCAAACAGATTAGAAACAAAGTAAACTCTGGAATTTTAAATGCATCAAAAACACAAAATTAAAATTTCCTTATTTTGTTGCTTAAGCACATTTTATTAATAATGGTAAATCAAGTTGGCATTGGCTAAATTCATTATGAATTTAAATTAATCAAACCGATTACGAACGAAGTTAACTCTGGAATTTTAAATGCGTCAAAGACACGAAATAAAAAAATTCTTGACTTCTTTGTTTAAGGCACATTCTATCAATAATGGTAAATCAAGTTGGCTTTGGCTAAATTCATTATGAATTTAAGTTAATCAAACGGATTACGAACGAAGCAATCTTTGGAATTTTAAATGGTTCAAAAACACGAAATAAAAAGTTCCTTGACTTCTTTGTTTAAGGCACATTCTATCAATAATCGTAAATCAAGTTGGTTTTGGCTAAATTTAATATGAATTTAAGTTAATCAAACCAATTACGAACAAAGTAAACTCTGGAATTTTAAATGCGTCAAAAACACAAAATACAAAATTCCTTGACTTCTTTGTTTAAGGCACATTCTATCAAAAATGGTAAATCAAGTTGGCTTTGCTTAAATCATTATAAATTTAAGTTAATTAAACCGATTACTAACAAAGCACATTCTGGAATTTTAAATGCGCCAAAAACACAAAATACAAAATTCTTCGCCTTCTTTGTTTAAGGCACACTCTATCAATAATGGTAAATCAAGTTGGCTTTGGCTAAATTCATTATGAATTTAAGTTAATCAAACCGATTACGAACAAAGTTAACTCTGGAATTTTAAATGAGTCAAAAACACGAAATTAAAATTCTTGAATTTTATGTTTAAGGCACATTCTATTAATAATGGTAAATCAAGTTGGCTTTGGCTAAATCCAATATGAATTTAAGTTAATCAAACCGATTACGAACGAAGTAAGCTCTGGAATTTTAAATGCGTCAAAAACACAAAACACAAAATTCTTTGAATTTTTATTTAAGGCACATTCTATCAATAATGATAAATCAAGTTGGCTTTGGCTAAATTCATTATGAATTTACGTTAATCAAACCGATTACAAACAAAGTAAACTTTGGAATTTTGGAAAAAATTAAAAAAATAAGATCGTCTATTAAATATAGATATATATTAAAATAAAGTTTGCTTTATTTATAATACCATAACCTACTTTAATTGAGGTTTAAAATAATATTTAAGAAATTGAAAAAATACTGAGTGTTTTTTAAAAAAATCAAAAAAAAATTTGCGTTTTTGAAAAAATGTCTCATCTTAGCCTTCCATAATTATATAAAACAATCTTTGGAAAATTAAAATAAATTTTATTATTGTATAAGACAGCTTAATTTGACTGAAAATTAATTTTTAAAAATTTTTTTAAAAAACTAGGTATTTGAAAAAATTTTTTAATTAAAAATAATGACGTAAAGTTCTATTGTTTGTTTTTCACAGCTTACTTCAATTGTATAGTGTTAATTCAATTTTTCTAAAATTGAAAAATATTAAATTTTAAAAAATTTAAGTTTTTCAAAGCGATTTTTAAAAAATGGAGAAAACAGTTTTTAAAAACTAGTGAGCAGTGAGTATCCTTATTTTACAAGTGAATTTTTGAAAATTAAAAACAATGTTTTTTTAAAAAATCATCTTTGGAAAAATAAAAAAAAATAGATTGTCTATTATTGTCATCTTTTGGAAAATCAAAATGTAGTTTATTCAAAAAATCGGGTGATTTTTAAAATTTCTTACTTATTTCAAAAAATTATATTTTTTAATTTTTTTAATTACAGCCCACATTTTTTAAAAATGAAAAAAACTGATTATTACTAAAATTATTTTGATAAATTAAGAAAACTTTGAAGCAGATTTTAGAAAATTAAACAATGTCCGCAACTGAATATTTTGCCCAAAATGCATTTTTGAAAAATTTATCATAAATTCATAACCATTTTAATTATTTTCTAGATTTTGTGACAATTCTAAAAAAAATCGAAAAAAAATTGAGGGTTTTTAAAAAAAATCAAAAAAGTGTTTGAATAAAATATCGTTAATTGTTGATTATTAAATCAATTTTTGAAAAACTAAAAATATACGGTTTTTTATCAGTTTAAGAAAAACATTTTTAAAATTTTTATCATAGCCATCTTCACTGCTGATTTAGAAAATTAAAATGAGTTTTTCAAAAATTGGCAACGTTTTATAGAAAATTTCTGTTTGAATTAACAGATGATTTTTGAAAAATTTAAAATAATACAAATATTTTTTGTTTAATGCAGTCGTTGTCAAGTCATAGCCTACTTTAAAATCAACAACATTTATTAAAGAGATTTTCTGGAATTATTCTCAGTTTCTACTGCAAGTTGTTGTTTATTTGTTACTTAATCTTGCCCAATTTATTTTTATAATTAATTATTATTTATAATAAAATAAAATTTATTGAGAAAACTTTGCTATCAGTACCATATTTGAAATGATTTTTTTTTGGAAACTGTCTTTTAATGATTATCACTGATTTTGGATTACGCTGAAGTTTCATCATGGCCTACTTAAAGTTGATGAAGTTCGTTGAACTCGAATCAAAACTCAGATTTCGTCCCAAAATCGACAGAAACTATTAAGAAATTAAGGTTAAGTGAACTTAAAATTTCGCATCCTACTTAAAATAGTTCCATTAATTTTTGAGGTTTTATCGTATGACGTAGAAATATTACCTCTCAAAAATAAATATATAATTTTTAGATAAAATAAAAAAAACTTATTCGTGTTTCACCGATGACGCTGAAGCTCTATATTTTTTTATATTGACCTAACCTCCAAATTAATAAACATTAACATTAATTAATTATGCTTTTTATTTGACAATCAAAAAAAAATATCTTAGTAAACGTCTAAATTCGCAAAAATTTCGCTTAGCGTGTAAGAAATGTGAACGAACCTTTATTACTCGTGATAGTTGACAGTTGACACGAAAATCTTGGGGGCATCGTATTCATTTCGCTGCGCATCATTGCTTAATTCAATTGAAAATCAAACTGGAGTCTGCACAGAACTACTACTACCCCTATACATGTGATATAACCATTTTAAAAACAAAATTAATATTTACGCAATTACAGAGAATAAAATTATTAACCTTAAACTCAGCACTATATGCATTAAAATTAACCTCAAAAAATTTTAAATTAAAATTTCGAAGCCTGCTTTAACTTGGTTCTATTTACATCAGCAACT
Source organism: Abscondita cerata (assembly GCA_030710515.1). NCBI lineage: Eukaryota > Metazoa > Arthropoda > Insecta > Coleoptera > Lampyridae > Abscondita > Abscondita cerata. The sequence goes on from JALBCR010000267.1 coordinate 606,608, forward strand.
TTTTTTTTGATCGTCAAAGTATGAATCTTTTAATACTCTGTGTTGATTTTCAAAATTTCACAGCCTACTTAAATATACAATTAAAGAAATCTAGATTTAAATAAAATTTACAGACTCCGCCCACATTTTTGTAACAAAGGGTAATTCATAATATTTGTATTTTGGGATAATCCCAAAAGGTCACTTGATGGAAACGATAAAGCACATTACCAAAGCCTACTAATTTGAAGGTCAAAGTTTCGAACAACCATATCTTTAAATAGAGTTTTAATGAAAAACCAAATAAAAAAATTGTTGCTTCTAAACAAAATAAGAAGAAAGAAAGAAAACATAAAACAAAGGACAAAAATATAACTTTTTTATTGAAATCTACGCAAGCGTAGAAGTGATTCATTTTCAAATTTTTTTATGCACGCATAAGTAAGAGGTTCAAAAAATTTAAATATTGTCAGAAGTCAAAATTTAAATTAAAAAAATATTTATCTGTAATTCATCATCAAGTAAACAAAACAATTGTTTTATTCAATAAAGCGAAGCTGTAAAATGGATAAATCAATAGAAATTCTTTCTAAATGCAACGTTGCCAAGTTTTTTTCGTTTTTCAGTATTGACGGTGTTGCCAACGTACTATATTATCAAATATAATTATTAATCAAATTTTGGGGCATTGCGACGTTGCCAATTTTACTACTGTACTAATATTTTAATGAGTTCTTTAGGAAATCTGTTTTAGTCAGATCGATATCGATTAAGTAAAGCAAATATTTGTTGTAACTGTAAGGTATTTTTAACAAATTTGTGTTTTTGAAAATGCGACGTTGCAAATATTAATTTTTATTTAATTTTTATTAAATTAAATTGCTTTCAAATATAAACGCACTGGTTAATTAAATTTCGATTTGGTTTATAGAATTTTTATGTTTTTTCAATTTGCGATATTGCCAAACCTCTCGCGATTTTTAAAAATCGATACAACGTTGACAGTTAACGCGATTAAATTTTTGGTAGTTAATAGTTAACTTGTTTACTAGTATTATCTAGATTTGATGATTTGCTAAATCTTTTTGGTTGGTTTGAAGATAGTTTTCCTATGCAATCTATGACTTATAATATGTATGAAAAATATGCCTGGGCGGTAGTGAGTCGGCTCTCGCTCGGATTCGGATGCTCTTAATGTTTTGGGTCTCATTGATCTTTTGCTTTTCTTTGCGTGGTACCCGTCAACCTCAATCGCAGTTTTCAGGCACGTTTTGTTAGGGTCTTGATGATTTCAAACTTTTGGCCTAGGTGCTGGTTTGATAAGACATACAAATACCAGATTGTGTGTGTAGGTTTCTGTACACTGTGTAATTTGTTTCCTCGTTTACTCACCAGCACATCAAAAAAAGGCAGTTGTTGTTCATCTTTTATCTCCATGATGAACTGGATAGTTCGATGTTGACTATTTATAACTGATTAATCTTCTCTATCGGAAGAATCTGAAAAAACGGAATTTTGAAAATCAAGGTTTGATGGGCCACCCAAGATCTAATAGTAAGCGCTCCTAGGTCTTTTATCTACATAGTGAATTGGATACTAGGGTGTTGACTATTTATGTGTCAAAGAAACTGGTTAATCTTCTCTATCGAAAGAAACTGAAAAAACCAATTTTAAAAACCAAAGTTTTATGGGCTACCCAAGATCCAATAGTAAGCGCTCCTGGATCTTCTATCTCTATAGTGAACTGGATACTAAGGTGTTGACTATTTATGTGTCGAAGAAACTGATTAATCTTCTCTACCGGGCGAAACTGAAAAAAGACGAATTTTGAAAACCAAGGTTTTATGGACTACCAAAGATCCAATAGTAAGCGCTCCTGGATCTTCTATCTCTATAGTGAACTGAATACTAGGGTGTTGATTATTTATGTGTCGAAGAAACTGGTTAATCTTCTCTATCGGAAAAAACTGAAAAAACGAATTTTGGAAACCAAGGTTTTATGGGCTACCCAAAATCTAATAGTAAGCGCTCCTGGAGCTTCTATCTCTATAGTGAACTAAATACTAGAATGTTGACTATTTATGAGTTGAAGAAACTGATTAATCTTCTCTATCGGAAGAAACTGAAAAAACGAATTTTGAAAACCAAGGTTTTATGGACTACCAAAGATCCAATAGTAAGCGCTCCTGGATCTTCTATCTCTATAGTAAACTGGATACTAGGGTGTTGACTATTTATGTGTCGAAGAAACTGGTTAATCTTTTCTATCGGAAGAAACTGAAAAAACGAATTTTGAAAACCAAGGTTTTATGGACTACCCAAGATCCAATAGTAAGCGCTCCTGGATCTTCTATCTCTATATTGAACTGGGTACTAGGGTGTTGACTATTTATGTGTCGAAGAAACTGATTAATCTTCTCTACCGGGCGAAACTGAAAAAACGAATTTTGAAAACAAAGGTTTTATGGGCTACCCAAGATCCAATAGTAAACGCTCCTCTTCTATCTCTATAGTGAAACGAATACTAGGGTGTTGACTATTTTTGTGTCGAAGAAACTGGTTAATCTTCTCTACCGGAAGATACTGAAAAAAAGAATTTTAAAAGCCAATGTTTTATGGGCTGCCCAAGATCCAATAGCAAGCGCTCCTGGATTTTCTATCTCCATAGTCAACTGGATATTAGGGTATTGACTGTTTATGTGTCGAAGAAACTGGTTAAACTTCTCTACCGAAAGAAGCTAAAAAAAACGAATTTTAAAAACCAAGGTTTTATGTCCTACCAAGGTCTAATAGTAAGCGCTCCTAGAACTTTTATCTACATAGTGACCTGGATACTAGGGTGTTGACTATTTATGTGTCAAAAAAACTGATTAATCTTCTCTACCGGGCGAAACTAAAAAAACCAATTTTGAAAACCAAGGTTTTATGGACTACCCAATAGTAAGCGCTCCTGGATCTTCTATCTTTATAGTAAACTGAATACTAGGGTGTTGACTGTTTATGCGTCGAAGAAACTGGTTAATCTTCTCTATCGGAAGAAACTGAAAAAACGAATTTTGTAAACCACGGTTTTATGGGTTACCCAAGGTCCAATAGTAAGCGCTTCTGCATCTTCTATCTCCATAATGAACTGGATACTAGGGTGTTTACTATTTATGTGTCGAAGAAACTGGTTAATCTTCTCTACCGGAAGAAACTGAAAAAACGAATTTTGGAAACCAAGTTTTTATGGGCTACCCAAAATCTAATAGTAAGCGCTCCTGGATCTTCTAACTCTATAGTGAACTGGATACTAGGGTGTTGACTATTTATGTGTCGAAGAAACTGGTTAATCTTCTCTATCGGAAGAAACTGAAAAAAACGAATTTGGAATCCAAGGTTTTATGGGCTGCCCAAGATCCAATAGTAAGCGCTCCTGGATCTGCTATTTTTATAGTGAACTGAATACTAGAGTGTTGACTGTTTATGTGTCAAAAAAATTGGTTAATCTTCTCTATCGGAAGAAACTGAAAAAAAGGAATTTTGAAAACCAAGATTTTATGGGCTACCCAAGATCTAATAGTGGGCGCTCCTGGATCTCCAATACACTACTTAGACAAGTAGTTAACATGACTGTTCAAACCACATATAGGAAAGACGAACTGCTATGTCAAGACTTTGTGCCCAAAATTTAGGATATCCACATAAGACCCCAAAACGTGGTTTCGCTGATTACCAAAGGAATGTCTCGATGTCTTCCCAAATGACATCAGCAAGTCTGTCTCACCAAAAAGGAGAGTTTTTGGAACAAGCAGATGTGGTGGCAATGGTAACTCCACTGGGTCCACTGATTGGGAATCACTTAATAGAAAGTTTTGATTAGAAAACCATCAAGACCACCGTCATGCTTCCGGAACCTTTGTCGTTTGGAAACACGGCATGGAGAAGCTTAACCAGTTTCTTCAACATCACTATGGAGATAGGAGATGAACAACAACTGCTGGTTTTCATAGACGTGGTAGTGAGAAATCAAAGAAACAAACTTGTCCACAGAGTGTTCAGAAAACCTACACACTCGGCAAGGTATCTGCATGCCTTATCAAATCACCACCAAGGCGAAAAATTTGAAATGATCAAAACCCTAAGAAAACTCTTAACACTTGAAAACTGCCTTTGAGTCTAAGGAGTCACCAGAAAGAAGATCAATGATACCCACAAGAGAAGAGAAAGTGTACAGCTCATTACATATTTTACTCAAAACACAAAATAAACGTCTAACATCGTATAGAAAGTGATTCAAAAATTCGATAGAGAAACTGAAAAAAAAACCCGAAACCTTAAATATAACTGTTTAATCACAAGTTGCGGGTTGTCAGATGGGTTCAGGTACCTGGATTTGACCTACAGTTGAAATATTTTTTTGGAAAATTGGTTACCAATTAAAGCGGTTTCTAAATTTTTTTTTAAATATTTGGAAAATTAAAAAAAATATCTATAATTCAGTAAAAAAATTAGAAAAAGTAGAAGTCTTCATATTTAAAAAATTATAAATAATTTTTTTCATCATATCCACCTTAATTTATCCAACAATTAATAAAAAATATTTGTCATAGCTTACTCTAATTACTTTAATTTTGGAAATATGTATTGGAAAACATGCGTGAAACAAATATTTTTAAAAATTTGTTGAACATTAATAAGCTATTTTTATTTTATCTAAAAATTAAATATTTATTTTGAGAGGTAATATTTCTACGTCATATGATATAACCTCAAAAATTAATGGAACTATTTTAAGTAGGCTGCGAAATTTTAAGTTCACTTAACCTTAATTTCTTAAAAGTTTCTGTCGATTTTGGGACGAAATCTGAGTTTTGATTCCGGTTCAACAAACTTCATCAACTTTAAGTAGGCCATGATGAAACTTCAGTGTAACCAAAATCAGTGATAATCATTCAAAAGACAGTTTCCAAAAAAAAATCATTCTAAATATGGTACTGATAGCAAAATGTTGTCAATAAATTTTATTACACTAACAAATTGGGCAAGATTAAGTAGGCTTTGGCATGAAAAAAATAAACAATAACTTGCAGCACAAATCCGAGAATAATTCCAGAAAATTCTCTTTAATAAATGGTGTCGATGTTAAAGTACGGTATGACTTGACAACAACTGCATTAAACAAAAAAAATATTTGTATTATTTTAAATTTTTCAAAAATCCTAAACTAATTCAAACTGAAATTTTCAATATAACTTTGCCAATTTTTGAAAAAACTATTCGTCAACTGGTAAAAAACCATATAATTTTTTATTTTTCAAAAATTGATTTAATAATCAATAATTAACGAAATTTTTTTTCAAAAACCTTTTGATTTAAAAAAGCCTTGGATTTTTTTCGATTTTTCTAGACTTAAACGGCATTATTTTTAATTGTCAAAAATCTTGAAAATAATTAAAATGGTTATGAATTATGATAAATTTTTAAAATGCAATTTGGGCAAAATATTCAGTTACGGGCATTGTTTAATGCTCTAAAATCTGTTTCAAAGTTTCCTTAATTTATCAAAAATCATTTTAATAATAATCAGGTTTATAATTTTGCCAATTTTGAAAAAACTTGAAAAAACTGGCTAGATATAAAATTAAAAAGTTTGTTTTCTTAAACTGGTAAAACCATATAATTTTTAATTTTTCAAAAATTGATTTAGTAATCAATAATTAACGAAAAATTTTTCAAAACTTTTTGATTTTTTAAAACACTTGACTTTTTTTCGATTTTTTCTAGACTTAAACGGCATTATTTTTAATTGTCAAAAATCTTGAAAATAATTAAAATGGTTATGAATTATGATAAATTTTTCAAAAATGCAATTTGGGCAAAATATTCAGTTACGGGCATTGTTTAATGTTCTAAAATCTGCTTCAAAGTTTCCTTAATTTATCAAAATCATTTTAATAATAATCAGGTTTTATAATTTTTCCAATTTTTGAAAAAACTTGAAAGAAACTTGCTAGATATAAAATTAAAAAAGTTTGTTTTCTTAAACTGGTAAAAAACCATATAATTTTTAATTTTTCAAAAATTGATTTAATAATCAATAATTAACGAAAATTTTTTTTAAAACCTTTTGATTTAAAAAACCTTAGATTTTTTTCGATTTTTTCTAGACTTAAACGGCATTATTTTTAATTGTCGAAAAATCTAGAAAATAATTAAAATGGTTATGAATTTATGATAAATTTTTTAAAAATGCAATTTGGGCAAAATATTCAGTTACGGGCATTGTTTAATGTTCTAAATCTGCTTCAAAGTTTCCTTAATTTATCAAAATCATTTTAATAATAATCAGGTTTTATAATTTTGCCAATTTTGAAAAAACTTGAAAAAAACTGGCTAGATATAAAATTAAAAAAGTTTGTTTTCATAAACTGGTAAAAACCATATAATTTTTAATTTTTCAAAATTGATTTAGTAATCAATAATTAACGAAAATTTTTTCAAAATTTTTTAATTTTTTAAAACACTTGACTTTTTTTCGATTTTTCTAGACTTAAAAGGCATTATTTTTAATTGTCAAAAATCTTGAAAATAATTAAAATGGTTATGAATTATGATAAATTTTTCAATAATGCAATTTGGGCAAAATATTCAGTTACGGGCATTGTTTAAAGTTCTAAATCTGCTTCAAAGTTTCCTTAATTTATCAAAAATCATTTTAATAATAACCAGGTTTTATAATTTTGCCAATTTTTGAAAAAACTTGAAAAAACTGGCTAGACATAAGATTAAAAAGTTTGTTTTCTTAAACTGGTAAAAACCCATATAATTTTTAATTTTTCAAAAATTGATTTAATAATCAATAATTAACGAAAATTTTTTTCATAAACTTTTTTGATTTTTTTTAAAACGCTTGACTTTTTTTCGATTTTTTCTAGACTTAAACGGCATTATTTTTAATTGTCGAAAAATCTAGAAAATGATTAAAATGGTTATGAATTTATGATAAATTTTTCAAAAATGCAATTTGGGCAAAATATTCAGTTACGGGCATTGTTTAATGTTCTAAAATCTGAAAAAAACTGGCTAGATATAAAATTAAAAAAGTTTGTTTTCTTAAACTGGTAAAAAACCATATAATTTTTAATTTTTCAAAAATTGATTTAGTAATCAATAATTAACGAAAATTTTTTTCAAAATTTTTTTAATTTTTTTTTAAAACACTAGACTTTTTTTCGATTTTTTCTAGACTTAAAAGGCATTATTTTTAATTGTCAAAAAATCTTGAAAATAATTAAAATGGTTATGAATTATGATAAATTTTTCAATAATGCAATTTGGGCAAAATATTCAGTTACGGGCATTGTTTAATGTTCTAAAATCTGCTTCAAAGTTTCCTTAATTTATCAAAAATCCTTTTAATAATAACCAGGTTTTATAATTTTGCCAATTTTTGAAAAAACTTGAAAAAAACTGGCTAGACATAAAATTAAAAAAGTTTGTTTTCTTAAACTGGTAAAAACCCATATAATTTTTAATTTTTCAAAAATTGATTTAATAATCAATAATTAACGAAAATTTTTTTCAAAAACTTTTTTGATTTTTTTTTAAAACACTTGACTTTTTTTCGATTTTTTCTAGACTTAAACGGCATTATTTTTAATTGTCGAAAAATCTAGAAAATAATTAAAATGGTTATGAATTTATGATAAATTTTTCAAAATTATTTTCAAAAATTGATTTAATAATCAATAATTAACGAAATTTTTTTCAAAAACCTTTTTGATTTAAAAAAATCCCTGGATTTTTTTCGATTTTTTCTAGACTTAAACGGCATTATATTTAATTGTCAAAAAATCTAGAAAATAATTAAAATGGTTATGTATTTATGATAAATTTTTCAAAAATGCAATTTGGGCAAAATATTCAGTTACGGGCATTGTTTAATTTTCTAAAATCTGCTTCAAAGTTTTCTTAATTTATCAAAAATCATGGTGATGATTATTAAAGCGATTTTCAAGAAATTAAGAATAATGCAGATTTTTTAGTTTATCACAGGATACTGAAAAAAGTTTAACAGTTTTTAATAATTCCTCATCACAGCCTTCTTTAATCGATTATTATTATCGCAATTACTGAAAAAAATAAATAAAAAAAAATTAAAATTAATTAAATTATAAAAAAATAAATTTTTGCATGCTTATCATATTATAATCACTTTTTAACTAGAGATTATTTCATTGTTTTTAAAATAAATTTTTGTTTCATGACCTCCTTTAATTAAGTAGTGAATCAAAGTATTTTGGAAAAACCCAAAAAACTTTGTAAAAAAAATCATAGCCTACTTTAATTGTGTTGAAATAATATTTCCGAAATTAAAAAATGTTTTTTAAAAAAAATTAAAAAGTTAAAAAAATTAATTAATTATTAAATTAATTTTTGAAAAATTGAAAATATTTATTTTTTTATCATTGTTTAAGAAAAAAAACACGGATTCGTGTTTCTTTTATAACAAAATTATTAACACAGAACCCAAGCCCAAAAAAAGCGGCAAATTTCCAAATACTACATGAATAAAAATATTGCTAAACCTACCTATAATTCAGGAGGCCATGGAATTTGGACAATCGTCAGAATCAATTCTTAAAATCAAATCGATCTTGACCAAGTAGGCGAAAGAATTTGAAAATAAAACAAAGACTCATAAGTTCAGCAATTGCTGAAACTCCATAATCTAAGTAGGCTTTGAAATTTTGATTAAAACTAAATCAAGTTTAAGGTGAAATCAAAATTTACAGGAATTAGAATTAAATAAATACTTTCGATCAAATTAATTTAGCAATGCTGTGAAATAACGAATCTAAGTAGGCCTTAAAACAAACCGTCCATTATAAAAACTCATGTACAGGGGCTGAAAAAAAAACAAAATAAAGTGGGTTATGTTTAGAAATAAGAAATTGTAGGGGTAGCGATAAAAAAATTTAGTAGGCCCTGAAAATTCACAAAGCGGTAGTGGTACACGTTGCAACACAAAAATATAAGTAGGCGTTTAAAACGTGAATGGACCTTTAATTACTCGTAACCTTTTAAATATATCTAAAACCACCCCAGCATTAATATGAGTAAATTATGATTGAAACGAAAGGATTTAAATCTTAGAGGGCGTCGTTTGACATCTTACAGGATATCATTTGACATCACTTTCACATATTATTATTTCGAGCAATCCGTTAATCAACACCGATTCGATACAGACTACCCTTACACACAATCCAATCAATTTAATAACAAAGTTCAAAGATTCTTACCGGCGCACCACGCACTTAAAACCCCCACAATTCGACCATAACGACTTCACTAATGTTTACAATTACAGAGATTGATATTATCGACATTAGATATCAGGGCAGAACTCTACACGAAAACTAAGAAAAAAATTACAATTAGCATTTTTAAGCATGTACTGCGCCAAAGTCTACTTATGCTTTTAGTAAAATTACTACAATAGAAAAATAAATTGCTACGTTTATACAGAGTCCGTCAAAAAAATGTATACACTCTTTGTTAGAGTGTATTAGGATATTGAAATTGTCAATTGTTTTGAATTACGAGTATGTTTTAGTATGGTAGATGACGCACGATAGTGATAGAAAACAAAATGGCTGCAGCACGCTTGACGTTCGAACAGCAAAACTGCATCACACTACCACCTAGCCGTGCGTGCTTTCCTAGATGACAATCTGCAAGGACATTGGATTGGACGAAGGGTTGAGTTCCCCCCACGGCCGCCAGATCTTACACCTATACCTTCGCCAGGAGATCATATCTTTATTTATCCGGAACTTTAACTTTACGTCTTGTTGAAACTTCGAGAAGAAAAACAACTTGGTCACTTGATGTTTCCATTCTTCCATAATTCTGACTAATGGCCATTCTAACAGTTTCTTGTTCTTCATTCCGATGAGAACAACTTCACCGACGTTGAAGATCCTACTTCTGATTTTGTTTTGTCTTTGCACCAGAAGATTTAAATACTCTTAATTTTAATTCATCAGTAACGACTTTGAAGCATTTCGAAATCGAAGTGTATCCAATTCTTCCAATTCCGGTAGTTCACTAACTCGAAGTTTATGAAGATGCGATGGGCACTAAACCAGTAGATCAAGGTCATTTACAATAATCTCGACATCACACATATGAGTCAACAATTCTTCATGTGTAACACTTCCCTTACCAAGCACCATGTTTTCTTTCAATTCTTACCCACTCCAATTCTTCAATAGGTTTTAAACCCCACCAACCGCAGACTATACAATCACAACTGCTACAAACAAAGACAACTTCAGCCCTCAACAAATCCAAATGGCCGTCTTTGGCATTTGACATTAAAATAACTCCTCCCCGACTACCGTGCCATGATGACTTACCCTCATAGAGAAAAACCAAATCCCACTTCTTACCCATCAAAACCCTCCTTACAGTAGTTCTCCGCGAAATTCTCAAAACCACTCCGACCGATCAAATTAAATCCAAACTCGGATCCAGAAATTACACCCCACCCAAAGTAATCCAACTCTTCAAGCGAAACAAATTCCCGAAGCCATTATTCCTGGTTCTCATTCCAAGAATGTAAAGAAAAAAAGAAGTGTAAAGTACAGCAAAACCCACCCCTCTCACGAATGCACCAAAATTCGTGACCAACCGACTAAGTGCGTCAACTATGGAGAACCACACACGGCACATTACAGCGGGTGACCCAAAACTCCTGCCTGATCTACTCCTACTCTTATTTGCTCTACCCCTACCAAACCGCAACAACCTTCCACAACTAACGTTCAATTGCAGTGTTCTCCTTCAGCCAAACCAACCCAACCAAACAAAATCATCAAACTCTACAAATTTCTTAGAGATCACAACATTCCAATCTCATCCTTCTATCAGAAACCCATATTACAAAGTCAAAATTACAAACTACAACCTTTTCGCAAGAGGCGGTAGTATAGTAATCTGCTCCAAAGATCCCTCAAACACCACCTTGCTCCAAATCTTTCCCTGGATCATATCAAGACTACCTCAATCATTGTAGAGGCGACCTCCGGCAATGTCAAGATGATTTCTTCTTAAAAACCACCCGATTTTCCTTTAACCAAGACCGACCTAGACAAACTCTTTCCTGACAGACATACCTAGATCTACATCCGCAACTTACCACTCTCAACTACCAACAATTTATGCTCTTTCTATATCCAGTTCCGATCACAACCAAGTTATCTTTCACCTCGGACCAATCTCTCACGATTCACCTTCAGAATCCCGCCAAGGCACAGACTGGCTCCTAACAAACACCCGTCATGACTTCGATCTAGCCACAACAGTTCTCCAAAACTATATCCTAAAATCACACAATCAGTCAACCACCACCCTTAGGCTTACCACCTTACCTAAAAACCATTACCCGACGCAAAAACCGCGCTAAACGATTTAAACCACGACAACCACTCCCTATGACGTATGCAGAAAATTCTGCGCAACGCCATCCAATCGTCCGAGCATCCCATCCACTCAACCAACGACCTCATCTTCTCTTCCCAAAGAAAAAGCTGAATTCCACGCCAACAACCTGAAACTCATATGCAACCCAAACTACAAAATTCCTGCTCGACAACAACGACGCAGATCCAATCATGCTTACATCTTTTTCCAAAATCCGCCAAATCATACGATCCCTCCGCAAACCTCTCACACAATGCTATAGCATTTCTTACATCAATCTACTCCATACTAAGGTTAGGCACCTTCCCCGCAGACTGGAAGATAGCTGACGTCATAATAATCTAAATTCTCCTCAGGAAACATTACCCGATGAGCAATTTGGTTTTAGACCAAACAACTGCACAACCATCTATAGCTAACATCTAGGCCGCCGGATAAGTATTTTTTGCCTGTCAAGCTAGCTTTGTCTACAAACTTATCCGTTCCATCATCCACTCAAGGTCAATCTACGTAATGCACTCATTCCTGTCACACCCCCAAATCCAAATCAAGTTAGACAACATATAATCCTCTACCCCTTACTTTAACGCCGGAGTTCCGCAAGGTTCCGTCCTTCCACCTACATTATTTAACATTTACACCTACAACGTGCACGCACCGAACTAACCCTTTACACCGACGACACCGTCATCCTAACGTGATCCTGGCAATCCAAGTCAATACCTACAATCCGCACTCGTCGTCTTTAAGACTTCCAACTTTAAGACGAAGTTGGTGCCGTAAATTATTGCTGGCCGTCCACTATGATCTGCATATCTATTTAAAGTGGTCCACGTGTTCTCGTTCCATAGACAATGGTCCAGCCAAATTAACTCTAACTGTCTTAAACATTTGTCCTTTGGAAGGGGATAATTTTAACCACGATGGTCCCTGCCACCATCTGGACACTAATAATTCCGAGGGACTCCTACCACGAAATGGATTTAATTTACCTGAGACCTATCTCTAATCTTTGGCAATTTTTTTCTCTGCCAACTGCAAACAAGTATATTTTATCGTGACTCCCAGTGAGTCGATTGCACGAAGATGAAACTCCAGTTTATCAAACAAGTGAGACAATCTCACTGATTACTAACCTTAAAAGTTCTTTAACATATTACTGCAAGGCTTTGAATAGTTTTCACTCGTTTGGGGATAACTCTCCACCAATTCCTTTCCACGAGTTTCTGGTACCATTGACTGCACTAAATATTGTAGTTTGTCACTCATCTTCTATAAATCTTCTCAAACCTAACCACATCTTCAATTTGCCACTAAACTTCTACGACTCCATGTTTGTCCTGCTTAATTTGACCCCGTTACTTTTTTTTCCTGATTCACACTCACTCACTCACGTCAAGAGACAACTGTCTAGTCATTTGGATAATAATAGGATTCACATTTCACATTCATTTTTATAGTTTTCTTTCACACTTATCAGTTCCTGGTCCATCTTTTCTTCTGGAATCTTCATTCAATTCATTCAGCTTCTCCAAAATAAATATCCTAAAACCTAAAATCAGTCCTCAATTTTAGATAATCTCTAACTTCCTTGACCAACTATTTTTCCAAATCACCAATAGTCCTTATAACACATAAGCGTTTTCGAACACTGTCAATTTTATTTTCTTTACCAAAAATATCACGTCGGGGTCACCAATAAAACTGAAAAAATACTAACCGTTAAATATTGTCTTACAGAATTCCTGACAAGATACCTGACAAGGAAGATTGAGAGAATTTCTTTCTAAGGAAAGAAAGCTCTGGACATTGACCCTAGGCATTTAGACTTTAATTGAATTTTAGAAGGTTCGATGCCTTTTTCAGTCAAAACTTTTTAATTATTCAAGTCAGTTTGATTTTATGACTAAAAGCTCTGGACATTGACTCTAGGCATTTTTATAATTTTTGAAGCTTGCTTGATGATGTTATAAATGAAACTTAATTGAATTTTAAAAGTTTGCTTCAGTAGACTTTATTTAAGTATTTCTTTATTAATTTGATTTTATTTCTGAAAGCTCTGGACATTGACTCTTGACGCTATAATATATTTTTAAACGCTTTTTTAATTATTCAAGGCAATTCGATTTTATAACTAAAAGCTCTGGACATTATTGACTTTGAGCATTTTTTAAAGTCTGCTTGATTATGTTTTTAATAAAACTTTAATTGAATTTTGAAAAGTTCGTTGCTTTTATCAGCCGACTTTTGTTAATTATTCAAGTCAATTTCATTTTATTATTAAAAGCTCTGGACATTATGGATATATTTTTGATTTTTTAAGATTACTTTGATTATGTTCTTTATGACCCCTTAATTGGATTTTGAAAAGTTTGCTGTCTTTTTTAGTCGACTTCTTTTATTTATTCAAGTCAAGTTGATTATATTACAAAAAGCTCTGGACTTTAACTATGGATATATTTTTGAATTTTTAAAGCATGCTTGATTATGTTCTTAATGGCACTTTAATTAACATTTCAAACGTTTTTTTTAATTATTCAAGTCAATTTCATTTTATTACTAAAAGCTATGGACATTAAGGATATATTTTTGATTTTTTAAGCATGCTTTAATTATGTTCTTTATGACCCTTTAATTGAATATTAAAAGGTTTCCTGTCTGTTTTTAGTTGACTGTGTTTGTTAATTATTTAAGTCAATTTGATTTTATTACTAAAAGCTCTGAATATTAACTATGAATATGTTTTTAATTTTTAAGCATGTTTGATTATATTTTTAATGACCTTTAATTGAATTTTGAAAAGTTTGTTGTATATTTCAGTCGACTCTTTTTAATTAGCCAAGTGAATTTGATTTTGTTACTAAAAGCTCTGGACTTTAAATATAAATATATTTTTTATTTTTAAAGCCTGCTTGATTATGTTCTTAATAACTCTTTAACTGAATTGTGAAAGGTTTGCTGTTTTTTTAGTCGACTGTTTCTGTTAATTATTCAATTCAATTTGATTTTATTACTAAAAGCTCTGGACTTTAACTATGGATATATTTTTGATTTGCTAAAGCATGCTTGATTATGTTCTTAATGACACTTTAAAAACTTTGTTGTATTTTATAGTCGACTTCTTTTAATTATTCAAGTCAATTTCATTTTATTACTAAAAGCTCTGAACATTATGGATATATTTTTAATTTTTTTAGCTTGCTTTGATTATGTTCTTTATGACCGTTTAATTGAATTTTGAAAGGTTCGCTGTCTTTTTTAGTCGACTGTTTTTGTTAATTATTCAATTTAACTTGATTTTGTTACTAAAAGCTCTGGACTTTAACTATGGATATATTTTTGATTCTTTAAAGCATGTTTGATTATATTCTTAATGACACTTTAATTGAATTTTGAAAACTTTGTTGTATTTTTCAGTCGACTTCTTTTAATTATTCAAGTCAATTTAATTTTATTACTAAAAGCTCTGGACATTATTGATACGTTTTTAATTTTTAAGCTTGCGTTAACTATGTTCTTTATGACTCTTTAATTGAACTTTGATAGGTTCACTGTCTTTTTTTAATTGACTATGTTTGTTAATTATTCAATTCAATTTGATTTTATTACTAAAAGCTCTGGATATTAACTATGAATATATTTTTAATTTTTTAAGCAAGTTTGATTATGTTTGTAATGACTTTTAATTGAATTTGGAAAGGTTTGTTGTATATTTCAGTCGACTCTTTTTAATTAGTCAAGTCAATTTGATTTTGTTACTAAAAGCTCTGCACTTTAAATATGATTATAATTTTGATTTTATAACGCCTGCTTGATTATGTTTTTAATGACTGTTTAATTAATATTTTAATGGTTCGCTGTCTTTTTTTTTTTAATTGTTCAAGTCAATTTAATTTTATTACTAAAAGCTCTGGACATTAACTGTGGTTATATTTTGGATTTTTTGAGCCTATTTGATTACGTTCTTAATAATATTTCAATTGTATTTTGAAAGGTTTGCAGTCTTTTTCAGGTCAATTTGATTTTATTACTAAAAGTTCTAGAGATTGCCTCTGAACATATTATTGATTTTTAAAGCTTGCTTGATTATGTTCTTAATAAAACTTTATTGTATTTGAAAGGTTCGCTGTCGTTTTTAGTCGAATCTTTTTAATTGTTCAAATCATCTTGATTTTATTTCTAAAAGCTCTGGACATTGACTTTGGGCATATATTTCAATTTTAAAACCTACTTAATTATGTTGTTAATGAAACTTTAATTAACGTTTCAAAACGTTCTCCATCTTTCTGAATCGATTTGGGTTAATTGTTTAAGCTTAATTAGTTACTAAAAGCTCTGGATGTTGATTTTTAAATCCTGCTTGAATAATTACATAATGTAACTTGAATTGAATTTTGAAAAGTTAGCTGTCCTTTTCAGTCAATTTTTTTAATTATTCGAGTCATTTAATTTTATTACTAAAGGCTATGGACATTGCCTCTGAACATATTATTGATTTTTTAAAGCTTGCTTTATTATGTCTTGATAAAACTTTATTGGATTTGATAGGCTCGCTGTCTGTGTTTGTTAATTATTCAATTCAATTTGATTTTATTACTAAAAGCTCTGGATATTAACTATGAAAATACTTTTTAATTTTTTTACGCATGTTTGATAATGTTTTTAATGGCCTTTAATTGAATTGAAAAGTTAGTTGTATATTTCAGTCGACTTTTTTTAATTAGTCAAGTCAATTTGATTTTATTACTAAAAGCTCTGGACGTAATGGATATATTTGATTACGGTCATTATGACTCTTTAATTGAATTTTGATAGGTTCACTGTCTGTTTTTAGTTGACTGTGTTTGTTAAATATTAAAGTTAATTTGATTACTAAAAGCTCTGGATATTAACTATGAATATATTTTTTTAAGCATGTTTGATTATGTTTTTAAAGACCTTTAATTGAATTTTGAAAAGTTTGTTGTATATTTCTGTCGACTCTTTTTATTATTCAAGTCAATTTGATTTTGTTACTAAAAGTTCTGGACTTAGATATGAATATATTTTTAATTTTTAAAGTCTGCTTGATTAAGTTCTTGATGACACTTTCATTAACATTTGAAAGGTTTGATGCCTTTTTCAGTAAACTTTTTATTATTTAAGTGAATTTGATTTTATTACTAAAAGCTCTGGAGAACGACCATGGACATAATTTTGATATTTTAAAGTCCTCTTTATTATGTTCTTGATGAAACTTTAATTAAATTTTGAATGGTTTGCTGTCCTTTTTAGTCGACTTTTTTTCATTATTCAAGTCAATTTGATTTTATTACTAAAAGCTCTAGAGATTTCCTCTGAACATATTATTGATTTTTTAAAGCTTGCTTGTTTATGTTCTTAATAAAACTTTACTGAATTTGAAAGGTGAGCTGTCGTTTTTAGCCGAATCTTTTAATTGTTTAAGTAATCTTAATTTTATTACTAAAAGCTCTGGACATTGACTTCGGGCATATATTTCAAATTTTAATGCCTACTAGATTAAGTTGTTAATAAAACTTTAATTAATGTTTTAAAAGTTCTCCATCTTTCTGAATCGATTTGTGTTAATTGTTTAAGCTTAACTAGTTACTAAAAGCTCTGGATGTTGATTTTTTAAAGCCTGCTTAAATATGTTCTTAATGTAACTTTGATTGAATTTTGAAAAGTTAGCTGTCTTTTTCAGTCGACTTTTTTTAATTATACACGTCATTTAATTTTATTACTAAAAGCTCTGGACATTGGCTTTAAACATATTTTTGAATTTTTAAATCTTCTTGATTATATTGTTAGGTAATAAAACTTTTATTAAGGTTTTGCTAGGTTTGCCATCTGTTTCAGTCGATGATTTGTTAATTGTTTAAGCCAATGTGATTTTATTACTAAAAGCTCTGGACATTAATTATGGATATATTTTTAATTTTTTAAGTTTGTTTGATTATGTTCTTAATGACCTTCAATTGAATTTTGAAAAGTTTGTTGTATATTTCAGTCGACTCTTTTATAATTAGTCAAGTCAATTTGATTTTGTTACTAAAAGCTCTGAACTTTAAATATGAGTATATTTTTGATTTTTTCAAGTCTGCTTGATTAAGTTCTTGATGATACTTTCATTAACATTTGAAAGGTTTGATGCCTTTTTCAGTAATTTTTTTTTATTATTCAAGTGAATTTGATTTTATTACTAAAACCTCTGGAGAACGACCATGGACATAATTTTGATATTTTAAAGTCTTCTTTATTATGTTCTTGATGAAACTTTAATTAAATTTTGAATGGTTTGCTGTCCTTTTTAGTCGACTTTTTTTCATTATTCAAGTCAATTTGATTTTATTACTAAAAGCTCTGGACATTGGCTTTGAACATATTTTTGAATTTTTAAAATCTTCTTGATTATATTGTTAGGTAATAAAACTTTTATTAAGGTTTTGCTAGGTTTGCCATCTGTTTCAGTCGATGATTTGTTAATTGTTTAAGCCAATGTGATTTTATTACTAAAAGCTCTGGACATTAATTATGGATATATTTTTAATTTTTTAAGTTTGTTTGATTATGTTCTTAATGACCTTTAATTGAATTTTGAAAAGTTTGTTGTATATTTCAGTCCACTTTTTTAATTAGTCAAGTCAATTTGATTTTGTTACTAAAAGCTCTGGACTTTAAATATGATTATATTTTTGATTTTTTAAAGTCTGCTTGATTATGTTCTTAATGGCACTTTTAATTAACATTTCAAAGGTTTGATGCTTTTTTTAGTAAACTTTTTTTTTATTATTCAAGTGAATTTGATTTTATTACAAAAAGCTCTGGAGAACGACCATGGACATAATTTTGATATTTTAAAGTCCTCTTTATTATGTTCTTGATGAAACTTTAATTAAATTTTGAATGGTTTGCTGTCCTTTTTAGTCGACTTTTTTCATTATTCAAGTCAATTTGATTTTATTACTAAAAGCTCTAGAGATTTCCTCTGAACATATTATTGATTTTTAAAGCTTGCTTGTTTATGTTCTTAATAAAACTTTACTGAATTTGAAAGGTGAGCTGTCGTTTTTAGCCGAATCTTTTTAATTGTTTAAGTAATCTTAATTTTATTACTAAAAGCTCTGGACATTGACTTCGGGCATATATTTCAAATTTTAATGCCTACTAGATTAAGTTGTTAATAAAACTTTAATTAATGTTTTAAAAAGTTCTCCATCTTTCTGAATCGATTTGTGTTAATTGTTTAAGCTTAACTAGTTACTAAAAGCTCTGGATGTTGATTTTTTAAAGCCTGCTTAAATATGTTCTTAATGTAACTTTGATTGAATTTTGAAAAGTTAGCTGTCTTTTCAGTCGACTTTTTTTAATTATACACGTCATTTAATTTTATTACTAAAAGCTCTGGACATTGGCTTTAAACATATTTTTGAATTTTTTAAATCTTCTTGATTATATTGTTAGGTAATAAAACTTTTATTAAGGTTTTGCTAGGTTTGCCATCTGTTTCAGTCGATGATTTGTTAATTGTTTAAGCCAATGTGATTTTATTACTAAAAGCTCTGGACATTAATTATGGATATATTTTTAATTTTTTAAGTTTGTTTGATTATGTTCTTAATGACTTTTAATTGAATTTTGAAAAGTCTGTTGTATATTTCAATCGACTCTTTTTAATTAGTCAAGTTAATTTAATTTTGTTACTAAAAGCTCTGGACTTTAAATATGAATATATTTTTGATTTTTTATTTGCTTGATTATGTTTTTAATAGCACTTTAATTAACATTTGAAAGGTTTGATGCTTTTTTAGTAAACTTTTTTTTTATTATTCAAGTGAATTTGATTTTATTACTAAAAGCTCTGGAGAACGACCATGGACATAATTTTGATATTTTAAAGTCCTCTTTATTATGTTCTTGATGAAAATTTAATTAAATTTTGAATGGTTTGCTGTCCTTTTTAGTCGACTTTTTTTCATTATTCAAGTCATTTAATTTTATTACTAAAAGCTCTGGACATTGGCTTTAAACATATTTTTGAATTTTTAAAATCTTCTTGATTATATTGTTAAGTAATAAAACTTTTATTAAGGTTTTGTTAGGTGTGCCATCTGTTTTAGTCGATGATTTGTTAATTGTTTAAGCCAATGTGATTTTATTACTAAAAGCTCTGGACATTAATTATGGGTATATTTTTAATTTTTTAAGTTTGTTTAATTATGTTCTTAATGACCTTTAATTGAATTTTGAAATGTTTGTTGTATATTTCAGTTCACTTTTTTAATTAGTCAAGTCAATTTGATTTTGTTACTAAAAGCTCTGGACTTTAAATATGAATATATTTTTGATTTTTTAAAGTCTGTGTGATTATGTTCTTAATGACACTTTAATTAACATTTCAAAGGTTTGATGCTTTTTTTATTAAACTTTTTTTTTATTATTCAAGTGAATTTGATTTTATTACTAAAAGCTCTGGAAAACGACCATGGACATAATTTTGATATTTTAAAGTCCTGTTTATTATGTTCTTGATGAAACATTAATTAAATTTTGAATAGTTTGCTGTCCTTTTTAATCGACTTTTTTTCATTATTCAAGTCAATTTGATTTTATTACTAAAAGCTCTAGAGATTTCCTCTGAACATATTATTGATTTTTTAAAGCTTGCTTGATTATGTTCTTAATAAAACTTTACTGAATTTGAAAGGTGAGCTGTCGTTTTTAGCCGAATCTATTTAATTGTTTAAGTAATCTTAATTTTATTACTAAAAGCTCTGGACATTGACTTCGGGCATATATTTCAAATTTTAATGCCTACTAGATTAAGTTGTTAATAAAACTTTAATTATTGTTTTAAAAGTTCTCCATCTTTTGAATCGATTTGTGTTAATTGTTTAAGCAACTAGTTACTAAAAGCTCTGGATGTTGATTTTTAAAGCCTGCTTAAATATGTTCTTAATGTAACTTTGATTGAATTTTGAAAAGTTAGCTGTCTTTTCAGTCGACTTTTTTTAATTATACACGTCATTTAATTTTATTACTAAAAGCTCTGGACATTGGCTTTAAACATATTTTTGAATTTTTTAAATCTTCTTGATTATATTGTTAGGTAATAAAACTTTTATTAAGGTTTTGCTAGGTTTGCCATCTGTTTCAGTCGATGATTTGTTAATTGTTTAAGGCAATGTGATTTTATTACTAAAAGCTCTGGACATTAATTATGGATATATTTTTAATTTTTTAAGTTTGTTTGATTATGTTCTTAATGACCTTTAATTGAATTTTGAAAAGTTTGTTGTATATTTCAGTCGACTTTTTTATAATTAGTCAAGTCAATTTGATTTTGTTACTAAAAGCTCTGAACTTTAAATATGAGTATATTTTTGATTAGTCTGCTTGATTAAGTTCTTGATGATACTTTAATTAACATTTGAAAGGTTTGATGCCTTTTTCAGTAACCTTTTTTTTTATTATTCAAGTGAATTTGATTTTATTACTAAAACCTCTGGAGAACGACCATGGACAAAATTTTGATATTTTAAAGTTTTCTTTATTATGTTCTTAAAGAAACTTTAATTAAATTTTGAATGGTTTGCTGTCCTTTTTAGTCGACTTTTTTCATTATTCAAGTACATTAACTATGGTTATATTTTTGATTTTTTAGAGCCTATTTGATTACGTTCTTAATAATATTTCAATTGTATTTTGAAACGCTTGCTGTCGTTTTCATGTCAATTTGATTTTATTACTAAAAGCTCTAGAGATTGCCTATGAACATATTATTGATTTTTTAAAGCTTGCTTGAATATGTTCTTAATGAAACTTTATTGAATTTGAAAAGTTTGCTGTCGTTTTCAGTCGAACCTTTTCAATTGTTCAAGTCATCTTGATTTTATTTCTAAAAGCTCTGAACATTGACTTTGGGCATATATTTCAATTTTTATGTTGTTAACGAAATTTTAATTAATGTTTCAAGAAGTTCTCCATCTTTCTGAATTGATTTGTGTTAATTGTTTAAGCTTAACTAGTTACTAAAAGCTCTGGATGTTAATTTTTTAAAACCTGCTTGAATATGTTCTTAATGTAACTTGGATTGAATTTTGAAAAATTAGTTGTCTTTTTCAGTCGATTTTGTTTAATTATAAAAGTCATTTAATTTTATTACTTAAAGTTCTGGACATTGCCTCTGAACACATTATTCATTTTTTAAAACTTGCTTGAATACGTTCTTAATGAAACTTTATTGAATTTGAAAAGTTTGCTGTCGTTTTCAGTCGAACCTTTTAATTGTTCAAGTCATCTTGATTTTATTACTAAAAGCTTTGGACATTGACTTTGGGCATATATTTCAATTTTTAAAGCTTACTCACTTATGTTGTTAATGAAACTTTAATTAATGTTTCAAGAAGTTATCCATCTTTATGAATCGATTTGTGTTAATTGTTTAAGTTTAATTAGTTACTAAAAGCTCCGGATGTTGATTTTTAAAACCTGCTTTAATATGTTCTTAATGTAACCTGGATTAAATTTTGAAAACTTGGCTGTCTTTTTCAGTCCATTTTCTTAATTATTCGAGTCATTTCATTTTATTACTAAAAGCTCTGGACATTGACTCTGAACATATTATTAATTTTTTAAAGCTTGCTCGATTATGTTCTTAATGAAACTTTATTGAATTTG
This sequence comes from Abscondita cerata, assembly GCA_030710515.1. Lineage (NCBI taxonomy): Eukaryota > Metazoa > Arthropoda > Insecta > Coleoptera > Lampyridae > Abscondita > Abscondita cerata. Next base: position 628,739 of record JALBCR010000267.1, read on the forward strand.
AAAGGTTTGCTGTCGTTTTTAGTCAAATATTTTTAATTGTTTAAGTCATCTTGATTTTATTACTAAAAGCTCTGGACATTGACTTTGGGCATATATTTCAATTTTTAAAGCTTACTTACTTATGTTGTTAATGAAACTTTAATTAATGTTTCAAGAAGTTATCCATCTTTATGAATCGATTTGTGTTAATTGTTTAAGTTTAATTAGTTACTAAAAGCTCCGGATGTTGATTTTTAAAAACCTGCTTTAATATGTTCTTAATGTAACCTGGATTAATTTTGAAAACTTGGCTGTCTTTTTCAGTCCATTTTCTTAATTATTCGAGTCATTTCATTTTATTACTAAAAGCTCTGGACATTGACTCTGAACATATTATTAATTTTTTCAAGCTTGCTCGATTATGTTCTTAATGAAACTTTATTGAATTTGAAAGGTTTGCTGTCGTTTTTAGTCAAATATTTTTAATTGTTTAAGTCATCTTGATTTTATTACTAAAAGCTCTGGACATTGACTTTGGGCATATATTTCAATTTTTAAAACCTACTTAATTATGTTGTTAATGAAACTTTAGTTAACGTTTCAAGAAGTTCTCCATCTTTCTGAATTGATTTGGGTTAATTGTTTATGCTTAATTCGTTACTAAAAGCTCTGGATGTTGATTTTTTAAAGCCTGCTTGAATATGTACTTAATGTAACTTGAATTGAATTTTGAAAAGTTGGCTGTCTTTTTCAGTCGATTTTTTTTAATTATTCGATTCATTTAATTTTATTACTAAAACCTCTGGACATTGCCTCTGAACATATTATTGATTTTTTAATGCTTGCTTTATTATGTTCTTGATAAAACTTTATTGGATTTGATAGGCTCGCTGTCTGTGTTTGTTAATTATTCAATTCAATTTGATTTTATTACTAAAAGTTCTGGATATTAACTATAAAAATACTTTTAATTTTTTTACGCATGTTTGATAATGTTTTTAATGGCCTTTAATTGAATTAAAAGTTAGTTGTATATTTCAGTCGACTTTTTTTAATTAGTCAAGTCAATTTGATTTTATTACTAAAAGCTCTAGAGATTTCCTCTGAACATATTATTGATTTTTTAAAGCTTGCTTGATTATGTTCTTAATAAAACTTTACTGAATTTGAAAAGTAAGCTGTCGTTTTTAGCCGAATCTTTTTAATTGTTTAAGTAATCTTAATTTTATTACTAAAAGCTCTAGACATTGAATTCGGGCATATATTTCAAATTTTAATGCCTACTAGATTAAGTTGTTAATAAAACTTTAATTGTTGTTTTAAAAGTTCTCCATATTTCTGAATCGATTTGTGTTAATTGTTTAAGCTTAACTAGTTACTAAAAGCTCTGGATGTTGATTTTTAAAGCCTTCTTAAATATGTTCTTAATGTAACTTTGATTGAATTTTGAAAAGTTAGCTGTCTTTTTCAGTCGACTTTTTTAATTATACACGTCATTTAATTTTATTACTAAAAGCTCTGGACATTGGCTTTAAACATATTTTTGAATTTTAAATCTTCTTGATTATATTGTTAGGTAATAAAACTTTTTATTAAGGTTTTGCTAGGTTTGCCATCTGTTTCAGTCGATGATTTGTTAATTGTTTAAGCCAATGTGATTTTATTACTAAAAGCTCTGGACATTAATTATGGATATATTTTTAATTTTTAAGTTTGTTTGATTATGTTCTTAATGACCTTCAATTGAATTTTGAAAAGTTTGTTATATATTTCAGTCGACTCTTTTATAATTAGTCAAGTCGATTTGATTTTGTTACTAAAAGCTCTGAACTTTAAATATGAGTATATTTTTGATTTTTTATTTGCTTGATTAAGTTCTTGATGATACTTTAATAAACATTTGATAGGTTTGATGTCTTTTTCAGTAAACTTGTTTTTTTATTATTCAGGTGAATTTAATTTTATTACTAAAAGCTCTGGAGAATGACCATGGACATAATTTTGATATTTTAGAGTTCTCTTTATTATGTTCTTAATGAAACTTTAATTAAATTTTTAATGATTTGCTGTCCTTTTCAGTCGACTTTTTTTCATTATTCAAGTCAATTTAATTTTATTACTAAAAGCTCTGGACATTAACTATGGTTATATTTTTGATCTTTTAGAGCCTATTTGATTATGGTTTTAATAAAATTTTAATTGTATTTTGAAAGGTTTGCTATCTTTTTCAGGTCAATTTGATTTTATTACTAAAAGCTCTAGAGATTGCCTCTGAACATATTATTGATTCTTTTAAGTTTGCTTTATTATGTTCTTAATGAAGCTTTATTGAATTTGAAAGGTTCGCTGTCGTTTTCAGTCGAATCTTTTTAATTGTTCAAATCATCTTGATTTTATTTCTAAAAGCTCTGGACATTGACTTTGGGCATATATTTTAATTTTTATGTTGTTAACGAAACTTTAATTAATGTTTCAAGAAGTTCTCCATCTTTCTGAATCGATTTGTGTTAATTGTTTAAGCTTAATTAGTTACTAAAAGCTCTGGATGTTAATTTTTTAAAGCCTGCTTGAATATGTTCTTAATGTAACTTGGATTGAATTTTGAAAAATTAGCTGTCTTTTTCAGTCGATTTTGTTTAATTATACAAGTCATTTAATTTTATTACTTAAAGCTCTGAACATATTATTCATTTTCTAAAACTTGCTTGAATACGTTCTTAATGAAACTTTATTGAATTTGAAAAGCTTGCTGTCGTTTTCAGTCGAACCTTTTTAATTGTTCAAGTCATCTTGATTTTATTACTAAAAGCTTTGGACATTGACTTTGGGCATATATTTCAATTTTAAAGCTTACTTACTTATATTGTTAATGAAACTTTATTAAGGTTTTGCTAGGTTTGCCATCTGTTTCAGTCGATAATTTGTTAATTGTTTAAGCTCTGGACATTAACTATGGATATATTTTTCATTTTTAAGTTTGTTTGATTATGTTCTTATTGACCTTCAATTGAATTTTGAAAAGTTTGTTGTATATTTCAGTCGACTCTTTTATAATTAGTCAAGTCAATTTGATTTTGTTACTAAAAGCTCTGAACTTTAAATATGAGTATATTTTTGATTTTTTAAAGTCTGCTTGATTAAGTTCTTGATGATACTTTAATTAACATTTGAAAGGTTTGATGCCTTTTTCAGTAAACTTGTTTTTTATTATTCAAGTGAATTTAATTTTTTTACTAAAAGCTCTGGAGAATGACCATGGACATAATTTTGATATTTTAAGTCCTCTTTATTATGTTCTTGATGAATCTTTAATTAAATTTTTAATGATTTGCTGTCTTTGTCAGTCGACCTTTTTTCATTATTCAAGTCAATTTGAGTTTATTACTAAAAGCTCTGGACATTAACTATGGTTATATTTTTGATTTTTAGAGCCTATTTGATTACGTTCTTAATAATATTTCAATTGTATTTTGAAAGGTTTGATGTCTTTTTCAGGTCAATTTGATTTTATTACTAAAACCTCTAGAGATTGCCTCTGAACATATTATTGATTTTTTAAAGCTTGTTTTATTATGTTCTTAATGAAACTTTATTGAATTTGAAAAGTTTGGTGTCGTTTTCAGTCGAATCTTTTTAATTGTTCAAGTCATCTTGATTTTATTACTAAAAGCTTTGGACATTGACTTTGGGCATATATTTCAATTTTTAAAGCTTACTTACTTATGTTGTTATTGAAACTTTAATTAACGTTTCAAGAAGTTCTCCATCTTTCTGAATCGATTTGGGTTAATTGTTTAAGCTTAATTAGTTACTAAAAGCTCTGGGTGTTGATTTTTTAAAACCTGCTTTAATATGTTTTTAATGTAACCTTGATTGTATTTTGAAAAGTTGGCTGTCTTTTTCAGTCGATTTTTTTAATTATTCGAGTCATTTCATTTTATTACTAAAAGCTCTGGACATTGCCTCTGAACATATTATTGATTTTTTAAAGCTTGCTTGATTATGTTCTTAATTAAACTTTATTGAATTTGAAAGGTTTGGTGTCGTTTTTAGTCGAATCTTATTAATTGTTCAAGTCATCTTGATTTTATTACTAAAAGCTCTGGACATTGACTTTGGGCATATACTTCAATTTTTAAAGCTTACTTAATTATGTTGTTATTGAAACTTTAATTAACGTTTCAAGAAGTTCTCCATCTTTCTGAATCGATTTGGGTTAATTGTTTAAGCTTAATTAGTTACTAAAAGCTCTGGATGATAATTTTTTAAAGCCTGCTTGAATATGTTCTTAATGTAACTTTGATTGAATTTTGAAAAGTTACCTTTTTTTTCAGTGGACTTTTTTTAATTATACAAGTCATTTAATTTTATTACTAAAAGCTCTGGACATATTTTTGATTTTTTAAAATATTCTTGATTGTATTGCTAATGAAACTTTTATTAAGGTTTAGCTAGGTTTGCCATCTTTTTCAATCGTTGTTTTGTTAATTGTTTAAGCCAATTTGATTTTATTAATAAAAGCTCTGGAAAGAATTTTAAAGTCTACTCGATTATGTTGTTAATACAACTTTAATTTAAATTTCGGTCAATTTTAAGTTGATTGTTATATTCAACATGGGTTTATTGGTAAAAGCTCTGGACATTAAATAATATTTAAAGCCTACTTGATATATGTTGTTAATTAAATTTAATTTCAGTAAAAGTTTTAGACAAATTTATATATATTATCAAATACATCCTTATACCTTTCGGTGTCGGATTTATTATTAAAAAAATTCAAGTAGGCTTAGAATTTTAAAATTTTAATTTAATTTGAGAATCTAAGTAAGATTTTGTGATTAGATTCAAGTAGGCTTCTTTACAATAATAATAATAAGAATAATCGATAATATCAATCTCTGTAATTGTATTTTTAAATGAAAATTATGTTGATCAACGAGTTCTGTGCAAATTTGACGTTTGTAAAATGAAAACATTCGAAAGTGATCTGAAACGGCGCCTCCCAAGATTTAAAGTCTTTGTTGTCGTATGGGATTTGTGTTAAAGCATCAGGGGTTGGTTAGTAATAAGGGGTTGTTTTGGATAGAAATCGTACACTTACAAGGTCACGAGTAATAAAGGTTCGTTCACATTTCTCATTGATGACGCATATGATGTTTGAACAAACCTAAACTTTTACTAATTTAGACGCCTACTAAGATATAATTATTTTGGAATTTCATATAAAAAGAGCAATCAAAATAAATATTAACCTTTTATAACATACCTAACCCTATTTAACACGAATAAATAAAAATAGATATGGTTGACACGAAAACAAGACTCACGCATTTAAATCTTAGGGGGCGCCGGTTGACAAAAAATTAAGTAGGCGTTGATGCTGATATTTTTGAAAACTCCAAAGCACAAACGTAGCTACGACTTTAAATGATAAATTTGATACTTAATAATAAAATCCAAGTGAGCGTTGGCACTGTTAATGTTTCGTACAACTTATTCGAGCAAAACAAGAAAAATAGACTAAAACAAATGAATAAAGCATTTTATTCAGAAAAATTATGCAAATATCATTATGATGACACACTTAGGTATAGAAATAGTTCTAAAAAATAATTTAATAAATAAATTTAAAAAAATCAAGTTGACCATAACTAAGTAGCATCCATTTGAGAAACGCCACTTCAAATTTAAAACGATAAAATAATAAGTTTTAAGTAATTTTGGAATTAGTTTAAGTAAGCCATGAAAATACAACACTCAAAGTTCACTTAAATTAAATAAATTGGTTGCTTAATGTCAACTTTGCTATCATTCAAAAGATTTATAGGTTATACGTAATCAAACTGAGTAGGTTGTGAAATTTCGAAAATCATTATAAAAGAGTTCGGGTGTTTGTGCCGAATCGTTGTTGATTAATGGAAGACGTGAAACAGTGACGCGAAATAAAAATGTCAAATGATATTCCGCAAGATGTAAAAGGGCGCCTTCTAAGATTTCAATGGCCTTCCCTTTGTGAGAACCATATTTGTATTAACACAGAGGAGGTTAGTAATAGAGGGTAAGTAGTTTTCAATATAATTTGTAGACTTATAAGTTCAAGAGTAATTACATAACCTAACTATTGACAAATTTTGACGCCTACTTTATACTTTTGTTTTTTTTAACATGCACACTTTTTTCAGGGCCTTGAAAATTTCAGAGAGTCTACTTAATTCCTAATAGGTTTAATTAAAATAAATTCTTATTGGTTTTAACCAAAGCCATTTTGATTTATAGTTTTTGAAAGAATGTGCTTTATACAAAAAAATTAAGGAATTTAATATTCTGTGATTTTTACGCATTTAAAATTTCAGAGTGTTCACTTAAATCTTAATAGGCATAATTACAACAAATTCTTATTGATTTTAGCCAAAGCCATCTTGATTTATAGTTTTTCATAGAATGTGCCTTATATAAAAAATCAAGGAATTTGATATTCCGTGATTTTGACGCATTTAAAATTTCAGAGAGTCTAGTAGGTTTAATTAAAATAAATTCTTATTGGTTTTATCCAATGCTATTTGATTTATAGTTTTGATAGAATTAAGGAATTTTATATTCCCTGATTTTGACGAATTTAAAATTTCAGAGAGTTTACTTAAATCTTAATAGGTTTAATTAAAATAAATTCTTATTAGTTTTAGTCAAAACCAATCTTGATTTATAGTTTTTCATAGAATGTGCCTTATATAAAAAAATCAAGGAATTTGATATTCCGTGATTTTGACGCATTTAAAATTTCAGAGAGTCTAGTAGGTTTAATTAAAATAAATTCTTATAGGTTTTAGCCAAAGCCATTTGATATTATAGTTTTTGATAGAATGTGCCTTATACACAAAAAATTAAGGAATTTTTATTTCGTGATTTTGACGCATTTAACATTTCAGAGAGTGTACTTAAATCTTAATAGATTTAATTAATATAAATTCTTATCGGTTTTAGCCAAAGACATCTTGAGTTATAGTTTTTGATAGAATGTGCTTTATACAAAAAAATCAAGGAATTTTATATTCCGTAACTTTGACAAATTTAAAATTTCAGAGAGTTTATTTAAATCTTAATAGGTTTAATTAAAATAAATTGTTATTGGTTTTAGCCAAAGCCATCTTGATTTATAGTTTTTCATAGAATGTGCCTTATACAAAAAATTTAAGAAATTTTATGTTCCGTTATTTTGGCGCATTTAAAATTTCAGAGAGTCTACTTAAATCCTAATATGTTTAATTAACATAAATGCTTATAGGTTTTAGCCAAAGCCATTTGATATTATAGTTTTTGATAGAATGTGCCTTATACACAAAAATTAAAGAATTTTTATTTCGTGATTTTGACGCATTTAACATTTCAGAGAGTGTACTCAAATCTTAATAGGTTTAATTAAAATAAATTGTTATTGGTTTTAGCCAAAGCCATCTTGATTTATAGTTTTTCATAGAATGTGCCTTATACAAAAATTTAAGAAATTTTATGTTCCGTTATTTTGGCGCATTTAAAATTTCAGAGAGTCTACTTAAATCCTAATATGTTTAATTAACATAAATGCTTATAGGTTTTAGCCAAAGCCATTTGATATTATAGTTTTTGATAGAATGTGCCTTATACACAAAAATTAAAGAATTTTTATTTCGTGATTTTGACGCATTTAACATTTCAGAGAGTGTACTCAAATCTTAATAGGTTTAATTAAAATAAATTCTTATTAGTTTTAGTCAAAACCAATCTTGATTTATAGTTTTTGATAATATGTGCTTTATACAAAAAATCAAGGAATTTTATATTCCGTGATTTTGACGCATTTAAAATTTTAGAGAGTTTACTGAAATCTTAATAGATTTAATTAAAATAATTTTTATTGGTTTTAGCCAAAACTATCTTGATTTATAGTTTTTGATAGAATGTGCCTTATACAAAAAATTTAAGAAATTTTATGTTTCGTTATTTTGGCGCATTTAAAATTTCAGAGAGTCTACTTAAATCCGAATAGGTTTAATTAAAATAAATTCTTATTGGTTTTAGCCAAAACCGTCTCGATTTATAGTTTTTGATAGAATGTGCTTTATACAAAAAAATCAAGGAATTTTATATTCCGTGATTTTGACGCATTTAAAATTTTAGAGAGTTTACTGAAATCTTAATAGATTTAATTAAAATAATTTTTATTGGTTTTAGCCAAAACTATCTTGATTTATAGTTTTTGATAGAATGTGCCTTATACAAAAAATTTAAGAAATTTTATGTTCCGTTATTTTGGCGCATTTAAAATTTCAGAGAGTCTACTTAAATCCTAATATGTTTAATTAACATAAATGCTTATAGGTTTTAGCCAAAGCCATTTGATATTATAGTTTTTGATAGAATGTGCCTTATACACAAAAATTAAAGAATTTTTATTTCGTGATTTTGACGCATTTAACATTTCAGAGAGTGTACTCAAATCTTAATAGGTTTAATTAAAATAAATTCTTATTAGTTTTAGTCAAAACCAATCTTGATTTATAGTTTTTGATAATATGTGCTTTATACAAAAAAATCAAGGAATTTTATATTCCGTGATTTTGACGCATTTAAAATTTCAGAGAGTTCACTTAAATCTTAATAGGCTTAATTACAACAAATTCTTATTGATTTTAGCCAAAGCCATCTTGATTTATAGTTTTTCATAGAATGTGCCTTATATAAAAAAATCAAGGAATTTGATATTCCGTGATTTTGACGCATTTAAAATTTCAGAGAGTCTAGTAGGTTTAATTAAAATAAATTCTTATTGGTTTTATCCAATGCTATTTGATTTATAGTTTTGATAGAATTAAGGAATTTTATATTCCCTGATTTTGACGAATTTAAAATTTCAGAGAGTTTACTTAAATCTTAATAGGTTTAATTAAAAGAAATTCTTATCGGTTTTAGCCAAACGCATCTTGAGTTATAGTTTTTGATAGAATATGCTTAATATAAAAAAATCAAGGAATTTTATTTTCCGTGATTTTGACGCATTTAAAATTTCAGATAGTCTACTTAAATCCTAATATGTTTAATTAACATAAATGCTTATAGGTTTTAGCCAAAGCCATTTGATATTATAGTTTTTGATAGAATGTGCCTTATACACAAAAAATTAAGGAATTTTTTATTTCATGATTTTGACGCATTTAACATTTCAGAGAGTGTACTCAAATCTTAATAGATTTAATTAATATAAATTCTTATCGGTTTTAGCCAAAGACATCTTGAGTTATAGTTTTTGATAGAATGTGCTTTATACAAAAAAATCAAGGAATTTTATATTCCGTAATTTTGACAAATTTAAAATTTCAGAGAGTTTATTTAAATCTTAATAGGTTTAATTAAAATAAATTGTTATTGGTTTTAGCCAAAGCCATCTTGATTTATAGTTTTTCATAGAATGTGCCTTATACAAAAAATTTAAGAAATTTTATGTTCCGTTATTTTGGCGCATTTAAAATTTCAGAGAGTCTACTTAAATCCTAATATGTTTAATTAACATAAATGCTTATAGGTTTTAGCCAAAGCCATTTGATATTATAGTTTTTGATAGAATGTGCCTTATACACAAAAATTAAAGAATTTTTTATTTCGTGATTTTGACGCATTTAACATTTCAGAGAGTGTACTCAAATCTTAATAGGTTTAATTAAAATAAATTGTTATTGGTTTTAGCCAAAGCCATCTTGATTTATAGTTTTTCATAGAATGTGCCTTATACAAAAATTTAAGAAATTTTATGTTCCGTTATTTTGGCGCATTTAAAATTTCAGAGAGTCTACTTAAATCCTAATATGTTTAATTAACATAAATGCTTATAGGTTTTAGCCAAAGCCATTTGATATTATAGTTTTTGATAGAATGTGCCTTATACACAAAAATTAAAGAATTTTTTATTTCGTGATTTTGACGCATTTAACATTTCAGAGAGTGTACTCAAATCTTAATAGGTTTAATTAAAATAAATTCTTATTAGTTTTAGTCAAAACCAATCTTGATTTATAGTTTTTGATAATATGTGCTTTATACAAAAAAATCAAGGAATTTTATATTCCGTGATTTTGACGCATTTAAAATTTTAGAGAGTTTACTGAAATCTTAATAGATTTAATTAAAATAAATTTTTATTGGTTTTAGCCAAAACCATCTTGATTTATAGTTTTTGATAGAATGTGCCTTATACAAAAAATTTAAGAAATTTTATGTTTCGTTATTTTGGCGCATTTAAAATTTCAGAGAGTCTACTTAAATCCTAATAGGTTTAATTAAAATAAATTCTTATTGGTTTTAGCCAAAACCGTCTTGATTTATAGTTTTTGATAGAATGTGCTTTATACACAAAAATCAAGGAATTTTATATTCCGTGATTTTGACGCATTTAAAATTTTAGAGAGTTTACTGAAATCTTAATAGATTTAATTAAAATAAATTTTTATTGGTTTTAGCCAAAACTATCTTGATTTATAGTTTTTGATAGAATGTGCCTTATACAAAAATTTAAGAAATTTTATGTTCCGTTATTTTGGCGCATTTAAAATTTCAGAGAGTCTACTTAAATCCTAATATGTTTAATTAACATAAATGCTTATAGGTTTTAGCCAAAGCCATTTGATATTATAGTTTTTGATAGAATGTGCCTTATACACAAAAATTAAAGAATTTTTTATTTCGTGATTTTGACGCATTTAACATTTCAGAGAGTGTACTCAAATCTTAATAGGTTTAATTAAAATAAATTCTTATTAGTTTTAGTCAAAACCAATCTTGATTTATAGTTTTGATAATATGTGCTTTATACAAAAAATCAAGGAATTTTATATTCCGTGATTTTGACGCATTTAAAATTTCAGAGAGTTCACTTAAATCTTAATAGGCTTAATTACAACAAATTCTTATTGATTTTAGCCAAAGCCATCTTGATTTATAGTTTTTCATAGAATGTGCCTTATATAAAAAATCAAGGAATTTGATATTCCGTGATTTTGACGCATTTAAAATTTCAGAGAGTCTAGTAGGTTTAATTAAAATAAATTCTTATTGGTTTTATCCAATGCTATTTGATTTATAGTTTTGATAGAATTAAGGAATTTTATATTCCCTGATTTTGACGAATTTAAAATTTCAGAGAGTTTACTTAAATCTTAATAGGTTTAATTAAAAGAAATTCTTATCGGTTTTAGCCAAACGCATCTTGAGTTATAGTTTTGATAGAATATGCTTAATATAAAAAATCAAGGAATTTTATTTTCCGTGATTTTGACGCATTTAAAATTTCAGATAGTCTACTTAAATCCTAATATGTTTAATTAACATAAATGCTTATAGGTTTTAGCCAAAGCCATTTGATATTATAGTTTTTGATAGAATGTGCCTTATACACAAAAATTAAGGAATTTTTTATTTCATGATTTTGACGCATTTAACATTTCAGAGAGTGTACTCAAATCTTAATAGATTTAATTAATATAAATTCTTATCGGTTTTAGCCAAAGACATCTTGAGTTATAGTTTTTGATAGAATGTGCTTTATACAAAAAAATCAAGGAATTTTATATTCCGTAATTTTGACAAATTTAAAATTTCAGAGAGTTTATTTAAATCTTAATTGGTTTAATTAAAATAAATTGTTATTGGTTTTAGCCAAACGCATCTTGAGTTATAGTTTTTTGATAGAATATGCTTAATATAAAAAAATCAAGGAATTTTATATTCCGTGATTTTGACGCATTTAAAATTTCAGATAGTCTACTTAAATCCTAATATGTTTAATTAACATAAATGCTTATAGGTTTTAGCCAAAGCCATTTGATATTATAGTTTTTGATAGAATGTGCCTTATACACAAAAATTAAGGAATTTTTATTTCATGATTTTGACGCATTTAACATTTCAGAGAGTGTACTCAAATCTTAATAGATTTAATTAATATAAATTCTTATCGGTTTTAGCCAAAGACATCTTGAGTTATAGTTTTTGATAGAATGTGCTTTATACAAAAAATCAAGGAATTTTATATTCCGTAATTTTGACAAATTTAAAATTTCAGAGGGTTTATTTAAATCTTAATAGGTTTAATTAAAATAAATTGTTATTGGTTTTAGCCAAACGCATCTTGAGTTATAGTTTTTGATAGAATATGCTTAATATAAAAAAATCAAGGAATTTTATATTCCGTGATTTTGACGCATTTAAAATTTCAGATAGTCTACTTAAATCCTAATATGTTTAATTAACATAAATGCTTATAGGTTTTAGCCAAAGCCATTTGATATTATAGTTTTGATAGAATGTGCCTTATACACAAAAATTAAGGAATTTTTATTTCGTGATTTTGACGCATTTAACATTTCAGAGAGTGTACTTAAATCTTAATAGATTTAATTAATATAAATTCTTATCGGTTTTAGCTAAAGCCATCTTGATTTATAGTTTTTGATAGGATGTGACTTATACAAAAAAATCAAGGAATTTTATATTCCATGAATTTGACGCATTTAAAATTTCAGAGAGTTTACTTAAATCTTCATTGGTTTAATTAAAATAAATTTTTATTGGTTTTAGCCAAAGCCATCTTGATTTATAGTTTTTGATATAATGTGCTTTATACAAGAATAATCATAGAATTTTATATTCCGTGATTTTGACGCATTTAAAATTTCAGAGAGTCTAATAGGTTTAATTAAAATAAATTCCTATAGGTTTTAGCCAAAGCCACTTGATATTATAGTTTTTGATAGAATGTGCCTTATACACAAAAATTAAGGAATTTTTTATTTCGTGATTTTGACGCATTTAACATTTCAGAGAGTGTACTCAAATCTTAATAGGTTTAATTAAAATAAATACTTATTGGTTTTAGCTAAAGCCATCTTGATTTATAGTTTTTGATAGGATGTGACTTATACAAAAAATCAAGGAATTTTATATTCCATGAATTTGACGCATTTAAAATTTCAGAGAGTTTACTTAAATCTTCATTGGTTTAATTAAAATAAATTTTTATTGGTTTTAGCCAAAGCCATCTTGATTTATAGTTTTGATATAATGTGCTTTATACAAGAATAATCATAGAATTTGATATTCCGTGATTTTGACGCATTTAAAATTTCAGAGAGTCTAATAGGTTTAATTAAAATAAATTCCTATAGGTTTTAGCCAAAGCCACTTGATATTATAGTTTTTGATAGAATGTGCCTTATACACAAAAATTAAGGAATTTTTATTTCGTGATTTTGACGCATTTAACATTTCAGAGAGTGTACTTAAATCTTAATAGATTTAATTAATATAAATTCTTATCGGTTTTAGCCAAAGCCATCTTGATTTATAGTTTTTCATAGAATGTGCCTTATATAAAAAAATCAAGGGATTTTATATTCCGTGATTTTGACGCATTTAAAATTTCAGATAGTCTACTTAAATCCTAATATGTTTAATTAACATAAATGCTTATAGGTTTTAACCAAAGCCATTTGATATTATAGTTTTGATAGAATGTGCCTTATACACAAAAATTAAGGAATTTTTATTTCGTGATTTTGACGCATTTAACATTTCAGAGAGTGTACTCAAATCTTAATAGGTTTAATTAAAATAAATACTTATTGGTTTTAGCTAAAGCCATCTTGATTTATAGTTTTTTGATAGGATGTGACTTATACAAAAAATCAAGGAATTTTATATTCCATGAATTTGACGCATTTAAAATTTCAGAGAGTTTACTTAAATCTTCGTTGGTTTAATTTAAATAAATTTTTATTGGTTTTAGCCAAAGCCATCTTGATTTATAGTTTTTGATAGAAAAATCATAAAATTTTATATTCCGTGATTTTGACGCATTTAAAATTTCAGAGAGTTTACTTAAATCCTAATTGGTTTAATTAAAATCAATTTTTATTGGTTTTAGACAAAGCCATCTTTATTTATAATTTTTGTTTTGTTTGTTAAGTCATATTACGCTGTCCAAGTGAGTTTTGCAATTTTTGGTGAAAGCTAGGTTAGAAACTTAATAGAAGTTACTGGTATTTTTGTTTTTCACTTTGCAGATACACACAAGCTTTGTTTTTACAGTGAGGTTAAGAACCTAATCTCATTTATTTGATTAATATGACGAAATCCTAACCACTTCGAACAAAGTAAGGTAATACTTTTCTATAGAGGATTTGACAATCTTTTAAAATTTAAATATTTGTAGCTTTAAGTTATGTTGATTGCAGTATTAAATCTTAACTGTTTTGGTACAAGTGAAGTTAGAAAATTGACAACAGTTAGTTACCTTATCTTAAATTTTTTAGTTGTGTTTTAATTGCAAATTACTTTCTTTCTTTTATGGAATTGTAATTATAATCGCTTTAATGAAAGTGAGGTTAGATTTTTCATTAGGACTGTCATCAGCAAACATTTTGCAATCTCACCTTAATTAACCATTTTAATGGACATATAAACATTTTTTTTATTTTATACAGTATGACGAGCAACCTAACCTCATTTTTTTATTTTTCTAGTACAATAAAGTACTACCAAAATAAGATAACTAAAGGAGTTCCTTCCTAATTTTGTAATAATATGTTTGATTAAAAATTTTGAGAAAATGGGGTTAGATTTTTCTTTATCATCTGCAGTTGACAAAAATAACATGACGATGTGTGATGGTAGTTATCGATTTTTATAGGTGTGTGCGCACTTGCAGAACAGTGTCGCTAAACAAATACATTCGATGGGTATGTCAAACAATATCGTGCAAAATATCAAACGACGCTCTAATCAATCAATCGCAGTATTTTGCTTATTTTTATGCAATATTAACGTAGTGGTTGTTGGCAACAAGGGTTAGTTGAACCACTACGCCTCAAAATATTGCTTGATTCAGTTTCAATCAAAATTTCGGGACCTACTTAGATTAGTTTCATACATTGTTTTATTTATAGCATTTTGCTGGTTAAGAATTTTAAATTTTGTCAAGGTCACTTTGATATTCGTCTTTGTTTTTGAGACTTTTTTTAATTTCTTGGTAGTGTCCTTGATAAAAATCATTCTTCCTTTCTTTTAAACAATGATTTTCTGACCAAGTTCGTTCTATGTTTTTCTGTTTGTCAGCGTTGGTTTTTGAAATTTCAAAGCCCACTGTACTCTTTGTTTATGATGATTTCTGCTTGTCAAGGCCGACTAAACTGTTTAATTTTTCTTTCTTTAAAACCATGATTTTCTAATAAGCTCAAATCAAGTTCTTTGCATGTTTTTCAGTTTGTTAGTGTTTGTGACGATTTTAAAAATTTTAAGATCTACTGTATTCTTCTTTTTGATAATTTTGGTTGAAAAGCCTACTAAACTGTTTAATTTCTTTGAAACAATGATTTTTGAATAAGCTCAAAACAAGTTCGTTCCATTTTTTCTGTTTGTCAGGGTTTTTGATATTTTTTTAAATTTCAAACCCATTGTACTTTTCGTTTTGGATGATCTTTAATTGTCAAGGCCCACTAAACTGTTTAATTTTTCCTTTTTTTAAACCATGATTTTCTGATAAGCTCAAACCATTTTTTCTCTGTTGGTTTTTGTTTTTGTTAATTTGTGAAATTTCAAGGCCCACTGTATTCTTCTTTTTGATAATTTCTAGTTGTCAAAGCCCACTAAACTGTTTAATTTTTATTTCTTTTAAACAGTGATTTTCTGATGCACTAAAACCAAGCTCGTTTCATTTTTTCTTTATTTGTCAATGTTTTTTTAAATTTTAAGGCCCACTGTACCCTTTTTTTGATTTTTTTAGTTGTCAAGGACTAAACTGTTAAATTCTTTTCTTTTAAACAATAATTTTCTGATAAGTTCAAACCAAGTTCCTTTCATTTTTTCTTTATTTGTCATTATTTTTTGAAATTTCAAAGCCCACTGTACCCTTTCCTTGATGATTTTTAGTTGTCAAGAACTACATTGTTAAATTTTTATTTCTTTTAATCAATGATTTTCTGTTAAGTTCAATCCAAGCTCATTCCATTTTTTCTTTATTTGTCAATGTTTTTTGAAATTTCAAGGCCCACTGTACCCTTATTTGATGATTTTTAGTTGTCAAGGACAATAATGTTAAATATTTATTTCTTTTAAACAATGATTTTCTGATAAGTTTAAACCAAACTCGTTCCATTTTTTCTTTATTTGTCAATGTTTTTTAAATTTTAAGGCCCACTGTACCCTTTTTTTGATTTTTTTTAGTTGTCAAGGACTAAACTGTTAAATTTTTTTCTTTTAAACAATAATTTTGTGATAAGTTCAAGCCAAGCTCGTTTCATTTTTTCTTTAGTTGTCAATGTTTTTTTAAATTTCAAGGCCCACTGTACCCTTTTTTGATGATTTTTAATTGTCAAGGACTAATGTTAAATTTTTATTTCTTTTAAACAATGATTTTCTGATAAGTTCAAACCAAGTTTGTTCCATTTTTCTTTATTTGTCAATGTTTTTTAAAATTTCAAGGCCCACTGGACCCTTTTCATCATGATTTTTGGTTGTCAAAGACTAAATTGTTAAATTTTTATTTCTTTTAAACAATGATTTTCTGATAAGTTCAAACCAAGCTCGTTCCATTTTTCTTTATTTGTCAATGTTTTTGAAATTTCTAGGCCCACTGTACCCTTTTTTTGATGATTTTTAGTTGTCAAGGACTAAACTGTTCAATTTTGATTTCTTTTAAAAAATGATTTTCTGATAAGTTCAAACCAAGCTCGTTCCATTTTTTCTTTATTTGTCAATGTTTTTTGAAATTTCAAGGCCCACTGAACCCTTTTTTGATAATTTTTGGTTGTCAAGGACTAAAATGTTAAATTTTTATTTCTTTTAAAACAATGGTTTTCTGATGCGCTAAAACCAATTTCGTTTCATTTTTTCTGTTTGTCAGTGTTTTTAATTAAATCAAATTAAATTTCAAGGCCTAATGTACTCTTCGTTTTTGATGATCTTTAGTTGTCAAGGTCCACTAAACTGTTTAATTTGTCTTTCTTTTGAACCATGATTTTCTGATAAGTTCAAACCAAGTTCGTTTCATTTTTTCTTTATTTGTCAATGTTTTTGAAATTTCAAAGCCCACTGTACCCTTTTTTGATGATATCTATATGTCAAGGACCACTAACCTTTTAATTTTAATTTTTTAATCAATGATTTTCTGATGCACTAAAACCAAGTTCGTTTCATTTATCTGGTTGTCAGTGTTTTTAATGTTTTTTAAAATTTCAAGGCCAAAATTCAAACCAAACTCGTTTCATTTTTTCTTTATTTGTCAATGTTTTTTGAAATTTGTAGGTGCACTGTACCCTTTTTTTGATGATTTTTAGTTGTCAAGGCCAAAATTGTTCAATTTTGATTTCTTTTAAACATTGATTTTCTGATAAGTTCAAACCAAGCTCGTTCCATTTTTCTTTATTTGTCAATGTTTTTGAAATTTCTAGGCCCTGTAACCTTTTTGACGTTTTTAGTTGTCAAGGACTAAACTGTTTAATTTTGATTTCTTTTAAACAATGATTTTCTGATAAGTTCAAACCAAGCTCGTTTCATTTTTTCTTTATTTGTCAATGTTTTTTGAAATTTTTAGGCCCACTGTACCCTATTTTTGATGATTTTTAGTTGTCAAGGACTAAACTGTTCAATTTTGATTTCTTTTAAACAATGATTTTCTGATAAGTTCAAACCAAGATCGTTCCATTTTTTCTTTATTTGTCAATGATTTTTGAAATTTCAAGGCCCACTGTACTCTTTTTTTGGTGATATTTAATTGTCAAGGACTAAACTGTAAAATTTTTATTTCTTTTAAACAATGACTTTCTGATAAGTTCAAACCAAGCTCGTTCCATTTTTTCTTTATTTGTCAATGTTTTTTGAAATTTTAAAGCCCACTGTACCCTTTCTTTGATGATTTTTAGTTGTCTAAGACTTAACTGTAAAATTTTTATTTCTTTTAAACAATGATTTTCTGATAAGTTCAAACCAAGCTCGTTCCATTTTTTCTTTATTTGTCAATGTTTTTTGAAATTTTAGTCCCACTGTACCCTTTTTGATGATTTTTAGTTGTCAAAGACTAAACTGTTCAATTTTGATTTCTTTTAAACAATGATTTTCTGATAAGTTTAAACCAAGCTCGTTCCATTTTTTCTATGTCAATGTTTTTTGAAATTTCAAGGCCCACTGTACTCTTTTTTTGGTGATATTTAATTGTCAAGGACTAAACTGTAAAATTTTATTTCTTTTAAACAATGACTTTCTGATAAGTTCAAACCAAGCTCGTTCCATTTTTTCTTTATTTGTCAATGTCTTATGAAATTTCAAAGCCCACTGTACCCTTTCTTTGATGATTTTTAGTTGTCAAGGACTAAACTGTTCAATTTTGATTTCTTTTAAACAATGATTTTCTGATAAGTTCAAACCAAGCTCGTTCCATTTTTTCTTTATTTGTCAATGTTTTTTGAAATTTCAAGGCCCACTGCAACCTTTTTTTGATGATTTTTAGTTGTCAAGGACTAAACTGTTCAATTTTGATTTCTTTTAAACAATGATTTTCTGATAAGTTCAAACCAAGCTCGTTCCATTTTTTCTTTATTTGTCAATGTTTTTTGAAATTTCAAGGCCCACTGTACTCTTTTTTTGGTGATACTTAGTTGTCAAAGACTAAATTGTAAAATTTTATTTCTTTTAAACAATGATTTTCTGATAAGTTCAAACCAAGCTCGTTCCATTTTCTTTATTTGTCAATGTTTTTGAAATTTCAAGGTTCACTGTACTCTTTTTTGGTGATACTTAGTTGTCAAGGACTAAATTGTAAAATTTTTATTTCTTTTAAACAATGATTTTCTGATAAGTTCAAACCAAGCTCGTTCCATTTTTTCTTTATTTGTCATTGTTTTTGAAATTTCAAGGCCCACTGATCCCTTTTTTGATAATTTTGGTTATCAAGGACTAAAATGTTAAATTTTTATTTTCTTTTAAACAATGGTTTTCTGATGCGCTAAAACCAATTTCGTTTCATTTTTTCTGTTTGTCAGTGTTTTTAATTAAATTAAATTAAATTTCGAGGCCTAATGTACTCTTCGTTTTTGATGATCTTTAGTTGTCAAGGTCCACTAAACTGTTTAATTTGTCTTTCTTTTAAACCATGATTTTCTGATAAGTTCAAACCAAGTTCGTTTCATTTTTCTTTATTTGTCAATGTTTTTTGAAATTTCAAAGCCTACTGTACCCTTTTTGATGATTTCTATATGTCAAGGCCCACTAACCTTTTAATTTTAATTTTTTTAATCAATGATTTTCTGATGCACTAAAACCAAGTTCGTTTCATTTTATCTGGTTGACAGTGTTTTTAATGTTTTTAAAATTTCAAGGCCAAAATTCAAACCAAACTCGTTCCATTTTTTTTATTTGTCAATGTTTTTGAAATTTCTAGGCCCATTGTAATCTTTTTTGATGATTTTTAGTTGTCAAGGCCAAAATTGTTCAATTTTGATTTCTTTTAAACAATGATTTTCTGATAAGTTCAAACCAAGCTCGTTCCATTTTTCTTTATTTGTCAATGTTTTTTGAAATTTCAAGGCCCACTGAACTCTTTTTTTGATAATTTTTGGTTGTCAAGGACTAAAATGTTAAATTCTTACTTCTTTTAAACAATGGTTTTCTGAGGCGCTAAAACCAATTTCATTTCATTTTTCTGTTTGTCAGTGTTTTTAATTAAATTAAATTAAATTTCAAGGCCTAATGTACTCTTCGTTTTTGATGATCTTTAGTTGTCAAGGTCCACTAAACTGTTTAATTTGTCTTTCTTTTAACCATGATTTTCTGATAAGTTCAAACCAAGTTCGTTCCATTATTTCTTTATTTGTCAATGTTTTTTGAAATGTTTAGGCCCACTGTAATCTTTTTTTGATGATTTTTAGTTGTCAAGGCCAAAATTGTTCAATTTTGATTTCTTTTAAACAATGATTTTCTGATAAGTTCAAACCAAGCTCGTTCCATTTTTCTTTATTTGTCAATGTTTTTGAAATTTCTAGGCCCACTGTACCCTTTTTTGATGATTTTTAGTTGTCAAGGACTAAACTGTTTAATTTTGATTTCTTTTAAACAATGATTTTCTCATAAGTTCAAACCAAGCTCGTTCCATTTTGTCTTTATTTGTCAATGTTTTTTGAAATTTCAAAGCCCACTGTACTCTTTTTTTGATGATTTTTAGTTGTCAAGGACTAAACTGTTCAATTTGGATTTCTTTTAAACAATGATTTTCTGATAAGTTCAAACCAAGCTCGTTCAATTTTTTCTTTATTTGTCAATGTTTTTTGAAATTTCTAGGCCCACTGTACCCTATTTTTGATTATTATTAGTTGTCAAGGACTAAACTGTTTAATTTTGATTTCTTTTAAACAATGATTTTCTGATAAGTTCAAACCAAGCTCGTTCCATTTTTTTTTGTCAATGTTTTTTGAAATTTCAAGGCCCACTGTACTCTTTTTTTGGTGATATTTAACTGTCAAGGACTAAACTGTAAAATTTTTATTTATTTTAAACAATGACTTTCTGATAAGTTCAAACCAAGCTCGTTCCATTTTTTCTTTATTTGTCAATGTTTTTTGAAATTTCAAAGCCCACTGTACCCTTTCTTTGATGATTTTTAGTTGTCAAGGACTAAATTGTAAAATTTTGATTTCTTTTAAACAATGATTTTCTGATAAGTTCAAACCAAGCTCGTTCCATTTTTCTTTATTTGTCAATGTTTTTGAAATCTCAAGGCCCACTGTACTCTTTTTGGTGATACTTAGTTGTCAAGGACTAAATTGTAAAATTTTGATTTCTTTTAAACAATGATTTTCTGATAAGTTCAAACCAAGCTCGTTCCATTTTTTCTTTATTTGTTAATGTTTTTTGAAATTTTTAAACCCACTGTACCACTTTTTTGATGATTTTTAGTTGTCAAGGACTAAACTGTTCAATTTTGATTTCTTTTAAACAATGATTTTCTGATAAGTTTAAACCAAGCTCGTTCCATTTTTCTTTGTCAACGTTTTTGAAATTTCAAGGCCCACTGTACTCTTTTTGGTGATATTTAATTGTCAAGGACTAAACTGTAAAATTTTTACTTCTTTTAAACAATGACTTTCTGATAAGTTCAAACCAAGCTCGTTCCATTTTTTCTTTATTTGTCAATGTTTTTGAAATTTTAAAGCCCACTGTACTCTTTCTTTGATGATTTTTAGTTGTCTAAGACTTAACTGTTAAATTTTATTTCTTTTAAACAATGATTTTTGATAAGTTCAAACCAAGTTCGTTCAATTTTTCTTTATTTGTCAATGTTTTTGAAATTTCAAAGCCCACTGTACTCTTTCTTTGATGATTTTTAGTTGTCTAAGACTTAACTGTTAAATTTTTATTTCTTTTAAACAATGATTTTTTGATAAGTTCAAACCAAGTTCGTTCCATTTTTCTTTGTTTGTCAATGTTTTTTGAAATTTCAAAGCCCACTGTACTCTTTTTTGATGATTTTTAGTTGTCAAGGACTAAACTGTTCAATTTTGATTTCTTTTAAACAATGATTTTCTGATAAGTTTAAACCAAGCTCATTCCATTTTTTCTTTATTTGTCAATGTTTTTTGAAATTGCAAGGCCCACTGTACTCTTTTTTTGATGATATTTAGTTGTCAAGGACTAAACTGTAAAATTTTTATTTCTTTTAAACAATGATTTTCTGATAAGTTCAAACCAAGCCCGTTCCATTTTTTCTTTATTTGTCAATGTTTTTTGAAATTTCAAAGCCCACTGTACTCTTTCTTTGATGATTTTTAGTTGTCTAAGACTTAACTGTTAAATTTTTATTTCTTTTAAACAATGATTTTTTGATAAGTTCAAACCAAGCTCGTTCCATTTTTTCTTTATTTGTCAATGTTTTTTGAAATTTCTAGGCCCACTGTACCCTTTTTATGATAATTTTTAGTTGTCAAGGACTAAACTGTTCAATTTTGATTTCTTTTAAACAATGATTTTCTGATAAGTTTAAACCAAGCTCATTCCATTTTTCTTTATTTGTCAATGTTTTTGAAATTTCAAAGCCCACTGTACTCTTTTCTTTGATGATTTTTAGTTGTCTAAGACTTAACTGTTAAATTTTATTTCTTTTAAACAATGATTTTTGATAAGTTCAAACCAAGCTCGTTCCATTTTTTCTTTATTTGTCAATGTTTTTTGAAATTTCTAGGCCCACTGTACCCTTTTTTTGATAATTTTTAGTTGTCAAGGACTAAACTGTTCAATTTTGATTTCTTTTAAACAATGATTTTCTGATAAGTTCAAACCAAGCCCGTTCCATTTTTTCTTTATTTGTCAATGTTTTTAAAATTTCAAAGCCCACTGTACTCTTTCTTTGATGATTTTTAGTTGTCTAAGACTTAACTCTTAAATTTTTATTTCTTTTAAACAATGATTTTTTGATAAGTTCAAACCAAGCTCGTTCCATTTTTTCTTTATTTGTCAATGTTTTTTGAAATTTCTAGGCCCACTGTACCCTTTTTTTGATGATTTTTAGTTGTCAAGGACTAAACTGTTTAATTTTGATTTCTTTTAAACAATGATTTTCTGATAAGTTCAAACCAAGCTCGTTCCATTTTATCTTTATTTGTCAATGTTTTTTGAAATTTCAAGGCCCACTGTACTCCTTTTTTGATGATTTTTAGTTGTCAGGGACTAAACTGTTCAATTTTGATTTCTTTTAAACAATGATTTTCTGATAAGTTCAAACCAAGCTCGTTCCATTTTATCTTTATTTGTCAATGTTTTTTGAAATTTCTAGGCCCACTGTACCCTTTTTTGATGATTTTTAGTTGTCAAGGACTAAACTGTTTAATTTTGATTTCTTTTAAACAATGATTTTCTGATAAGTTCAAACCAAGCTCGTTCCATTTTTTCTTTATTTGTCAATGTTTTTTGAAATTTCAAAGCCCACTGTACTCTTTTTTTGATGATTTTTAGTTGTCAAGGACTAAACTGTTTAATTTGTCTTTCTTTTAAACCATGATTTTCTGATAAGTTCAAACCAAGCTCGTTCCATTTTTTCTTTATTTGCCAATGTTTTTTGAAATTTCTAGGCCCACTGTACCCTTTTTTTGATGATTTTTAGTTGTCAAGGCCAAAATTGTTCTATTTTGATTTCTTTTAAACAATGATTTTCTGATAAGTTCAAACCAAGCTCGTTCCATTTTTCTTTATTTGTCAATGTTTTTGAAATTTCTAAGCCCACTGTACCCTTTTTTTGATGATTTTTAGTTGTCAAGGACTAAACTGTTCAATTTTGATTTCTTTTAAACAATGATTTTCTGATAAGTTCAAACCAAGCTCGTTCCATTTTTTCTTTATTTGTCAATGTTTTTTGAAATTTCTAGGCCCACTGTACCCTTTTTTGATGATTTTTAGTTGTCAAGGCCAAAATTGTTCTATTTTGATTTCTTTTAAACAATGATTTTCTGATAAGTTCAAACCAAGCTCGTTCCATTTTTCTTTATTTGTCAATGTTTTTTGAAATTTCTAAGCCCACTGTACCCTTTTTTTGATGATTTTTAGTTGTCAAGGCCAAAATTGTTCTATTTTGATTTCTTTTAAACAATGATTTTCTGATAAGTTCAAACCAAGCTCGTTCCATTTTTTCTTTATTTGTCAATTTTTTTTGAAAGTTTAAGGCCCACTGTACTCTATTTTTGGTGATATTTAGTTGTCAAGGACTAAACTGTAAAATTTTTATTTCTTTTAAACAATGATTTTCTGATAAGTTCAAACCAAGCTCGTTCCATTTTTTCTTTATTTGTCAATGTTTTTGAAATTTCAAAGCCCACTGTACCCTTTCTTTGATGATTTTTAGTTGTCCAAGACTTAACTGTTAAATTTTTATTTCTTTTAAACAATGATTTTTGATAAGTTCAAACCAAGTTCGTTCCATTTTTTCTTTATTTGTCAATGTTTTTGAAATTTCTAGGCCTACTGTACCCTTTTTTTGATGTATTTTAGTTGTCAAGGCCAAAATTGTTCAATTTTGATTTCTTTTAAACAATGATTTTCTGATAAGTTCAAACCAAGCTCGTTCCATTTTATCTTTATTTGTCAATGTTTTTTGAAATTTCAAAGCCCACTGTACTCCTTCTTTGATGATTTTTAGTTGTCAGGGACTAAACTGTTCAATTTTGATTTCTTTTAAACAATGATTTTCTGATAAGTTCAAACCAAGCTCGTTCCATTTATCTTTATTTGTCAATGTTTTTTGAAATTTCTAGGCCCACTGTACCCTTTTTTGATGATTTTTAGTTGTCAAGGAGTAAACTGTAAAATTTTATTTTTTTAAACAATGATTTTCTGATAAGTTCAAACCAAGCTCGTTCCATTTTTTCTTTATTTGTCAATGTTTTTTGAAGTTTCAAGGCCCACTGAACCCTTTTTTGATAATTTTTGGTTTTCAAGGACTAAAATGTTAAATTTTTATTTCTTTTAAAACAATGGTTTTCTGATGCGCTAAAACCAATTTCGTTTCATTTTTTCTGTTTGTCAGTGTTTTTAATTAAATCAAATTAAATTTCAAGGCCTAATGTACTCTTCGTTTTTGATGATCTTTAGTTGTCAAGGTCCACTAAACTGTTTAATTTGTCTTTCTTTTGAACCATGATTTTCTGATAAGTTCAAACCAAGTTCGTTTCATTTTTTCTTTATTTGTCAATGTTTTTTGAAATTTCAAAGCCCACTGTACCCTTTTTTTGATGATATCTATATGTCAAGGACCACTAACCTTTTTAATTTTAATTTTTTTTAATCAATGATTTTCTGATGCACTAAAACCAAGTTCGTTTCATTTTATCTGGTTGTCAGTGTTTTTAATGTTTTTTAAAATTTCAAGGCCAAAATTCAAACCAAACTCGTTTCATTTTTCTTTATTTGTCAATGTTTTTGAAATTTTTAGGTCCACTGTACCCTTTTTTTGATGATTTTTAGTTGTCAAGGCCAAAATTGTTCAATTTTGATTTCTTTTAAACATTGATTTTCTGATAAGTTCAAACCAAGCTCGTTCCATTTTTTCTTTATTTGTCAATGTTTTTGAAATTTCTAGGCCCACTGTAACGTTTTTTGATGATTTTTAGTTGTCAAGGACTAAACTGTTTAATTTTGAATTCTTTTAAACAATGATTTTCTGATAAGTTCAAACCAAGCTCGTTCCATTTTTCTTTATTTGTCAATGTTTTTGAAATTTTTAGGCCCACTGTACCCTTTTTTGATGATTTTTAGTTGTCAAGGACTAAACTGTTCAATTTTGATTTCTTTTAAACAATGATTTTCTGATAAGTTCAAACCAAGATCGTTCCATTTTTCTTTATTTGTCAATGATTTTTGAAATTTCAAGGCCCACTGTACTCTTTTTTGGTGATATTTAATTGTCAAGGACTAAACTGTAAAATTTTTATTTCTTTTAAACAATGATTTTCTGATAAGTTCAAACCAAGCTCGTTCCATTTTTTCTTTATTTGTCAATGTTTTTGAAATTTTAAAGCCCACTGTACCCTTTCTTTGATGATTTTTAGTTGTCAAGACTAAACTGTAAAATTTTTATTTCTTTTAAACAATGATTTTCTGATAAGTTCAAACCAAGCTCGTTCCATTTTTTCTTTATTTGTCAATGTTTTTTGAAATTTTAGTCCCACTGTACCCTTTTTTTGATGATTTTTAGTTGTCAAAGACTAAACTGTTCAATTTTGATTTCTTTTAAACAATGATTTTCTGATAAGTTTAAACCAAGCTCGTTCCATTTTTTCTTTGTCAATGTTTTTTGAAATTTCAAGGCCCACTGTGCTCTTTTTTTGGTGATATTTAATTGTCAAGGACTAAACTGTAAAATTTTTATTTCTTTTAAACAATGATTTTCTGATAAGTTCAAACCAAGCTCGTTCCATTTTTCTTTATTTGTCAATGTTTTTGAAATTTCAAAGCCCACTGTACCCTTTCTTTGATGATTGTTAGTTGTCAAGGACTAAACTGTTCAATTTTGATTTCTTTTAAACAATGATTTTCTGATAAGTTGAAACCAAGCTCGTTTCATTTTTCTTTATTTGTCAATGTTTTTGAAATTTCAAGGCCCACTGCACCCTTTTTTGATGATTTTTAGTTGTCAAGGACTAAACTGTTCAATTTTGATTTCTTTTAAACAATGATTTTCTGATAAGTTCAAACCAAGCTCGTTCCATTTTTTCTTTATTTGTCAATGTTTTTGAAATTTCAAGGCCCACTGTACTCTTTTTTGGTGATACTTAGTTGTCAAAGACTAAATTGTAAAATTTTATTTCTTTTAAACAATGATTTTCTGATAAGTTCAAACCAAGCTCGTTCCATTTTTTCTTTATTTGTCAATGTTTTTTGAAATTTCAAGGTTCACTGTACTCTTTTTTTGGTGATACTTAGTTGTCAAGGACTAAATTGTAAAATTTTTATTTCTTTTAAACAATGATTTTCTGATAAGTTCAAACCAAGCTCGTTCCATTTTTTCTTTATTTGTCAATGTTTTTTGAAATTTCAAGGCCCACTGTACTCTTTGTTTGGTGATACTTAATTGTCAAGGACTAAATTGTAAAATTTTTATTTCTTTAAACAATGATTTTCTGATAAGTTCAAACTAAGCTCGTTCCATTTTTTCTTTATTTGTCATTGTTTTTTGAAATTTCAAGGCCCACTGATCCTTTTTTGATAATTTTTGGTTGTCAAGGACTAAAATGTTAAATTTTTATTTTCTTTTAAACAATGGTTTTCTGATGCGCTAAAACCAATTTCGTTTCATTTTTTCTGTTTGTCAGTGTTTTTAATTAAATTAAATTAAATTTCGAGGCCTAATGTACTCTTCGTTTTGATGATCTTTAGTTGTCAAGGTCCACTAAACTGTTTAATTTGTCTTTCTTTTAAACCATGATTTTCTGATAAGTTCAAACCAAGTTCGTTTCATTTTTTCTTTATTTGTCAATGTTTTTTGAAATTTCAAAGCCTACTGTACCCTTTTTTTGATGATTTCTATATGTCAAGGCCCACTAACCTTTTTAATTTTAATTTTTTTTTTAATCAATGATTTTCTGATGCACTAAAACCAAGTTCGTTTCATTTTATCTGGTTGACAGTGTTTTTAATGTTTTTTAAAATTTCAAGGCCAAAATTCAAACCAAACTCGTTCCATTTTTTTTTTATTTGTCAATGTTTTTTGAAATTTCTAGGCCCATTGTAATCTTTTTTTGATGATTTTTAGTTGTCAAGGCCAAAATTGTTCAATTTTGATTTCTTTTAAACAATGATTTTCTGATAAGTTCAAACCAAGCTCGTTCCATTTTTTTCTTTATTTGTCAATGTTTTTGAAATTTCAAGGCCCACTGAACTCTTTTTGATAATTTTTGGTTGTCAAGGACTAAAATGTTAAATTCTTACTTCTTTTAAACAATGGTTTTCTGAGGCGCTAAAACCAATTTCATTTCATTTTTTCTGTTTGTCAGTGTTTTTAATTAAATTAAATTAAATTTCAAGGCCTAATGTACTCTTCGTTTTTGATGATCTTTAGTTGTCAAGGTCCACTAAACTGTTTAATTTGTCTTTCTTTTTAACCATGATTTTCTGATAAGTTCAAACCAAGTTCGTTCCATTATTTCTTTATTTGTCAATGTTTTTGAAATGTTTAGGCCCACTGTAATCTTTTTTGATGATTTTTAGTTGTCAAGGCCAAAATTGTTCAATTTTGATTTCTTTTAAACAATGATTTTCTGATAAGTTCAAACCAAGCTCGTTCCATTTTTTCTTTATTTGTCAATGTTTTTTGAAATTTCTAGGCCCACTGTACCCTTTTTTTGATGATTTTTAGTTGTCAAGGACTAAACTGTTTAATTTTGATTTCTTTTAAACAATGATTTTCTCATAAGTTCAAACCAAGCTCGTTCCATTTTGTCTTTATTTGTCAATGTTTTTGAAATTTCAAAGCCCACTGTACTCTTTTTTGATGATTTTTAGTTGTCAAGGACTAAACTGTTCAATTTGATTTCTTTTAAACAATGATTTTCTGATAAGTTCAAACCAAGCTCGTTCAATTTTTCTTTATTTGTCAATGTTTTTGAAATTTCTAGGCCCACTGTACCCTATTTTTGATTATTTTTAGTTGTCAAGGACTAAACTGTTTAATTTTGATTTCTTTTAAACAATGATTTTCTGATAAGTTCAAACCAAGCTCGTTCCATTTTTTCTTTATTTGTCAATGTTTTTTGAAATTTTTAGGCCCACTGTACCCTTTTTTGATGATTTTAGTTGTCAAGGACTAAACTGTTCAATTTTGATTTCTTTTAAACAATGATTTTCTGATAAGTTCAAACCAAGCTCGTTCCATTTTTTCTTTATTTGTCAATGTTTTTTGAAATTTCAAAGCCCACTGTACCCTTTCTTTGATGATTGTTAGTTGTCAAGGACTAAACTGTTCAATTTTGATTTCTTTTAAACAATGATTTTCTGATAAGTTGAAACCAAGCTCGTTTCATTTTTTCTTTATTTGTCAATGTTTTTTGAAATTTCAAGGCCCACTGCACCCTTTTTTTGATGATTTTTAGTTGTCAAGGACTAAACTGTTCAATTTTGATTTCTTTTAAACAATGATTTTCTGATAAGTTCAAACCAAGCTCGTTCCATTTTTTCTTTATTTGTCAATGTTTTTTGAAATTTCAAGGCCCACTGTACTCTTTTTTTGGTGATACTTAGTTGTCAAAGACTAAATTGTAAAATTTTTATTTCTTTTAAACAATGATTTTCTGATAAGTTCAAACCAAGCTCGTTCCATTTTTTCTTTATTTGTCAATGTTTTTTGAAATTTCAAGGTTCACTGTACTCTTTTTTTGGTGATACTTAGTTGTCAAGGACTAAATTGTAAAATTTTATTTCTTTTAAACAATGATTTTCTGATAAGTTCAAACCAAGCTCGTTCCATTTTTCTTTATTTGTCAATGTTTTTGAAATTTCAAGGCCCACTGTACTCTTTGTTTGGTGATACTTAATTGTCAAGGACTAAATTGTAAAATTTTATTTCTTTTAAACAATGATTTTCTGATAAGTTCAAACCAAGCTCGTTCCATTTTTTCTTTATTTGTCATTGTTTTTTGAAATTTCAAGGCCCACTGATCCCTTTTTTTGATAATTTTTGGTTGTCAAGGACTAAAATGTTAAATTTTTATTTTCTTTTAAACAATGGTTTTCTGATGCGCTAAAACCAATTTCGTTTCATTTTTTCTGTTTGTCAGTGTTTTTAATTAAATTAAATTAAATTTCGAGGCCTAATGTACTCTTCGTTTTTGATGATCTTTAGTTGTCAAGGTCCACTAAACTGTTTAATTTGTCTTTCTTTTAAACCATGATTTTCTGATAAGTTCAAACCAAGTTCGTTTCATTTTTTCTTTATTTGTCAATGTTTTTTGAAATTTCAAAGCCTACTGTACCCTTTTTTTGATGATTTCTATATGTCAAGGCCCACTAACCTTTTAATTTTAATTTTTTTAATCAATGATTTTCTGATGCACTAAAAACCAAGTTCGTTTCATTTTATCTGGTTGACAGTGTTTTTAATGTTTTTTAAAATTTCAAGGCCAAAATTCAAACCAAACTCGTTCCATTTTTTTTTTATTTGTCAATGTTTTTTGAAATTTCTAGGCCCATTGTAATCTTTTTTTGATGATTTTTAGTTGTCAAGGCCAAAATTGTTCAATTTTGATTTCTTTTAAACAATGATTTTCTGATAAGTTCAAACCAAGCTCGTTCCATTTTTTCTTTATTTGTCAATGTTTTTTGAAATTTCAAGGCCCACTGAACTCTTTTTTTGATAATTTTTGGTTGTCAAGGACTAAAATGTTAAATTCTTACTTCTTTTAAACAATGGTTTTCTGAGGCGCTAAAACCAATTTCATTTCATTTTTCTGTTTGTCAGTGTTTTTAATTAAATTAAATTAAATTTCAAGGCCTAATGTACTCTTCGTTTTTGATGATCTTTAGTTGTCAAGGTCCACTAAACTGTTTAATTTGTCTTTCTTTTTAACAATGATTTTCTGATAAGTTCAAACCAAGTTCGTTCCATTATTTCTTTATTTGTCAATGTTTTTGAAATGTTTAGGCCCACTGTAATCTTTTTTGATGATTTTTAGTTGTCAGGACAAAATTGTTCAATTTTGATTTCTTTTAAACAATGATTTTCTGATAAGTTCAAACCAAGCTCGTTCCATTTTTTCTTTATTTGTCAATGTTTTTGAAATTTCTAGGCCCACTGTACCCTTTTTTTGATGATTTTAGTTGTCAAGGACTAAACTGTTTAATTTTGATTTCTTTTAAACAATGATTTTCTCATAAGTTCAAACCAAGCTCGTTCCATTTTGTCTTTATTTGTCAATGTTTTTGAAATTTCAAAGCCCACTGTACTCTTTTTTTGATGATTTTTAGTTGTCAAGGACTAAACTGTTCAATTTGGATTTCTTTTAAACAATGATTTTCTGATAAGTTCAAACCAAGCTCGTTCAATTTTTTCTTTATTTGTCAATGTTTTTTGAAATTTCTAGGCCCACTGTACCCTATTTTTGATTATTTTTAGTTGTCAAGGACTAAACTGTTTAATTTTGATTTCTTTTAAACAATGATTTTCTGATAAGTTCAAACCAAGCTCGTTCCATTTTTTCTTTATTTGTCAATGTTTTTTGAAATTTTTAGGCCCACTGTACCCTTTTTTTGATGATTTTTAGTTGTCAAGGACTAAACTGTTCAATTTTGATTTCTTTTAAACAATGATTTTCTGATAAGTTTAAACCAAGCTCGTTCCATTTTTTGTCAATGTTTTTGAAATTTCAAGGCCCACTGTACTCTTTTTTGGTGATATTTAATTGTCAAGGACTAAACTGTAAAATTTTTATTTATTTTAAACAATGATTTTCTGATAAGTTCAAACCAAGCTCGTTCCATTTTTTCTTTATTTGTCAATGTTTTTTGAAATTTCAAAGCCCACTGTACCCTTTCTTTGATGATTTTTAGTTGTCAAGGACTAATCTGTTTAATTTTGATTTCTTTTAAACAATGATTTTCTGATAAGTTCAAACCAAGCTCGTTCCATTTTTTCTTTATTTGTCAATGTTTTTTGAAATCTCAAGGCCCACTGTACTCTTTTTTTGGTGATACTTAGTTGTCAAGGACTAAATTGTAAAATTTTGATTTCTTTTAAACAATGATTTTCTGATAAGTTCAAACCAAGCTCGTTCCATTTTTTCTTTATTTGTTAATGTTTTTTGAAATTTTTAAACCCCTTTTTTTGATGATTTTTAGTTGTCAAGGACTAAACTGTTCAATTTTGATTTCTTTTAAACAATGATTTTCTGATAAGTTTAAACCAAGCTCGTTCCATTTTTTCTTTGTCAACGTTTTTTGAAATTTCAAGGCCCACTGTACTCTTTTTTTGGTGATATTTAATTGTCAAGGACTAAACTGTAAAATTTTTACTTCTTTTAAACAATGACTTTCTGATAAGCTCAAACCAAGTCCGTTCCATTTTTTTCTATTTGTCTATTTTTTTGAATTCGAATTGTCAAGGCCCACTATATTATTTTAGACGTTTCAATTAAATTTCTTCTACTTAAATCTAAATGTTTTTATACTCGTGTTTAATAAAATAACTAAGAATGCATTGATAAAAAATCAAGTCCTCGATGTTTGAAAACAGATGAATCATTTCTTGGCTTGCTTAGTTTTCAAATATCTAAGTAATTTTATGAATGTTATCTTGACGTAAAAAGAAATGCGTAACTTGCAGTTATAGATAACAAACTTGAAGGTGTTTCAATATGATTTTATTGGCTTTTTTTTTTGATAATTTTATACCGTCATAATTTACATCACAAGTAAGTATTTTGGGAATAGAATTCATAGTAGTATTGATGCGAATATTTAATTAAGTTGTAGTAGGCTTTGGTGCAAAAAAACGATAATTTATTTTTTTTTAATTAATTTTAGATGTACTAGTAATTGTGTGGAATGCGGCCCTGGCTTATAATAAGGTCGATAAAATCAAACTCTGTAATTGTCAACATTAGTAAAGTCGTAATGGTCGAATTGTGGCGGTTTTAAGTGCCTGTTGCGCCGGTAAGAATATTTTAATTTTGTTATTAAAATGGGGTAGTTTTAGATTAAAGGGTTTTGTGACGAATCGGTGTTAAATAAATAAAAATGTTTAAAAAAAGGGGAGTCAAATGGCGGCGCCCCGTAAGATTTAAATGCGTGAATCTTCCTAGTATTCATGCAGGGGGTGGTTTAATAGGGGAGTTAATAGATATCAATCGTAAATTTATAAGGTTAGGTGTAATTAAAGGTCCGTTCACGTTTCTTAGATGCCAACTGTTGTTGAACAAATCTAAACGTTTGCGAATTTAAACGCCTACTTATATTTTTGTTTTGCAACGAGACCACTTTTTTTGGTTAACTTTGTGAATTTTCAGAGCCTACTGAATTATTCTTTCAATACCCTTTCTGTTTGATTGTGTTTTTTATTTTTAATTTTCGTTACGGACATAGCGTTGATTGAAGGTTATAAAACTTTGAATCGTTTTTTATTTTAAATTTTTTTATAATTTTGAACCGATTTTTGATAATTTTTGAAATTTCAAAACATAGTGCTGTGTATTTTTGTTAAGTCAGAGCCAACGTTATTTTTTAAATTAAAACTTTGAATCGTGTTTTACTTTAAATTTTTTATAATTTTGAAACGATTTTTGATAATTTTGAAATTTCAAAACATAGTGCTGTGTATTTTTGTTAAATCAGAGCCAACTATATATTTTTTCAAAAACTTTAAGTCGTGTTATAAATAATTTTTTTACTTTAAACTTTTTGGCAATTTTGAACTGTTTTTGATAATTTTTAAATTTCAAAACATAGTGCTGTGTGTATTTTGTTAAGTCAGAGCCAACTATATATATTTTTTAAAAACTTTAAGTCGTGTTATAAATAATTTTTTTGAAAGTTTTTTGTTGTCTTTGATAACTT
The DNA here is from genome assembly GCA_030710515.1 of Abscondita cerata. Taxonomy (NCBI): domain Eukaryota; kingdom Metazoa; phylum Arthropoda; class Insecta; order Coleoptera; family Lampyridae; genus Abscondita; species Abscondita cerata. Next base: position 661,814 of record JALBCR010000267.1, read on the forward strand.
CCAAAACTTACGTCAAAGCCAACTTTATTTTTCAAATTAAAACTTTGAATCGTGTTATAAATAATTTTTTTACTTTAAACTTTTTGTAAATTTTTCAACCATTTTTGATAATTTTTGAAATTTCAAAACATAGTGCTGTGTATTTTTGTTAAATCAGAGCCAACTATATATTTTTTAAAAACTTTAAGTCGTGTTATAAATAATTTTGTTGAAAGTTTTTTAGCTGTCTTTGATAACTTCCAAAACTTAAGTCAAAGCCAACTTTATTTTTTTAATTAAAACTTTGAATCGTGTTATAAATATTTTTTTACGTTACACTTTTTGATAATTTTTGAACCGTTTTTGATAATTTTTGAAATTCAAAAACATAGTGCTGTGTATTTTTGTTAAGTCAGAGCCAACTTTATTTTTTAAATTAAAACTTTGAATCGTGTTTTACTTTAACTTTTTTTATAATTTTTGAAACGATTTTTGATAATTTTTGAAATTTCAAAACATAGTGCTGTGTATTTTTGTTAAGTCAGAACCAACTGTATATATTTTTAAAAACTTTAAGTCGTGTTATAAATAATTTTTTTGAAAGTGTTTAGCTGTCTTTGATAACTTCCAAAACTTACGTCAAAGCCAACTTTATTTTCTAAATTAAAACTTTGAATCGTGTTATAAATAATTTTTTTACTTTAAACTTTTTGATTATTTTTGAACCGTTTTTGATAATTTTTGAAATTTCAAAACATAGTGCTGTGTAGTTTTGTTAAGTCAGAGCCAACTATATATGTTTTTAAAAACTTTAAGTCGTGTTATAAATAATTTTGTTGAAAGTTTTTTAGCTGTCTTTGATAACTTCCAAAACTTAAGTCAAAGCCAACTTTATTTTTTAAATTAAAACTTTGAATCGTGTTATAAATATTTTTTTACGTTACACTTTTTGATAATTTTGAACCTGTTTTTGATAATTTTGAAATTCAAAAACATAGTGTTGTATATTTTGTTAAGTCAGAGCCAACTTTATTTTTAAATTAAAACTTTGAATCGTGTTTTACTTTAACTTTTTTATAATTTTGAAACGATTTTTGATAATTTTGAAATTTCAAAACATGGTGCTGTGTATTTTTGTTAAGTCAGAACCAACTGTATATATTTTTAAAACTTTAAGTCGTGTTATAAATAATTTTTTTGAAAGTGTTTAGTTGTCTTTGATAACTTCCAAAACTTACGTCAAAGCCAACTTTATTTTCTAAATTAAAACTTTGAATCGTGTTATAAGTAATTTTTTACTTTAAACTTTTGATTATTTTTGAACCGTTTTTGATAATTTTTGAAATTTCAAAACATAGTGCTGTGTAGTTTTGTTAAGTCAGAGCCAACTATATATTTTTTTAAAAACTTTAAGTCGTGTTATAAATAATTTTTTTTCTTTAAACTTTTTGATAATTTTGAACCGTTTTTGATAATTTTTGAAATAGTGCTGTGTAGTTTTGTTAAGTCAGAGCCAACTTTATTGTTTAAATTAAAACTTTGAATCGTGTTATAAATAATTTTTACTTTAAATTTTTTGAAAGTTTTTTAGCTGTCTTTGATAACTTCCAAAACTTAAGTCAAAGCCAACTTTATTTTTTAAATTAAAACTTTGAATCGTGTTTACTTTAAATTTTTTTATAATTTTTGAACCGATTTTGATAATTTTGAACCGATTTTTGATAATTTTTGAAATTTCAAAACATAGTGCTGTGTATTTTTGTTAAGTCAGAGCCAACTATATATTTTTTTAAAAACTTTAAGTCGTGTTATACGCTATAACTTATAGCCCACTTGTATTTGTTATTTTATTGGTTTCGGTAAAATACATCAAGTTGGCTTTGAATTCAAAATCTACATTGACATCTTGACACAAACTTTTAAAATGTTTAAAAAATTTATGCAAATTGGTGAACTAGTGTCGTCTCGATTAGGGCCTTCGTCGCTGCTTGGAATTTCTTCCTAACGTTTCGCTAACACAAGTGGTCAGCTTCTTCAGAGCTCCGTCTATTTATGCTGGTTCTTAAGGGCGAGGCTCCTGATTTCAGTTCTGGTCGAGTCTCAGCATTTCTTCATCTTTGTTGAAGTTTTCTGGAATATCTTACTAATCTGTTGTGATTAACAGTTGACCTTTTATAGCTACTCGAAGAGTATCTTGTGATCTCCATCCATGCTCTGCTACCACTGACTTCTTGGAATGTCCCAGACGGTAGTTTGATCGATGTTCCCATCGATCTCTTGGTGGTTCCTTTATATACCATACCCCAAGAACAAGGTTTACCGTAAAATTCGGTCGCTGAGAGGGTCTCGTTGGTCCTTTGTTGATCTGAAGGTCTGCTGGATCTTCTTAGTTGATTCTTCCTATGCGGTCTGTGAATTTTGATATGTATCGAAAACATGTGTATGGGTATAGTGGGTCGACCCTCGGATTCCGGTGCTCTTGATCCTCATTGATCTTTTGATCTCCTTTCTGGTGTACCCGTTAGCCTCGAAGGCAGTTTTCAGGTGTTCGAGTTCCGCTTAAAGATTATCTTATTGACAAATTCTTCGAACACGTTCTGTCAAGGTCTTGGTGATTCCAAACAAATTTTTGGTTTGGGTTGTAGTTCGATAAGGCATGTCCGTGTGTATAGGTTTTCTGTACACTTTCTCACTATAAGAAAACCAGCTGTTGTTCATCATCTATCTCGTACCGGAACCATGTTATTGGTTTGTATTTGGCGGTCTGGATGACTTTCTCTTCACTGGACTCAGTGGACTTCTTATTGCCACCTCTTCAACTTGTTCCAAAAATTCTCCTTTCCAAACGAAGTAACTTCCGGTGAGACAGACTTCTAAAAACGTCAGAAAATAACAAGTACTCGGGTAAGAGTATGTTGGCGATCCAGGAGCGCTCACTATTTATTTTTGCCTTGTGAATTTTTAGTAGCTTTGGTTCTCATAATTTGTTTTTGAGTATCTTCCGGTATAGAAGATTGGCCAGATTTTTTGACACATGAATAGCCAACACCCTCCATCATGGAGTTAGAGATGAACAGCAACTGACTTTTTTTGATGTGCCAGTGATAAGACAGTGTACAGACAACCCACACACACATGCAAGCACTTGGCTAAATAGTATTGGTGATCTTATGGATCTTGGCAAGTCCGTAAGGGCTTAGAGGAACAAGTTTGGTTCTCAAAATTCGTTTTTGAGTACCTCCCGGTAGAGAAAATTTGCCGTATCAGTCTCCATGCCTTTCTCATCAAAATTCTCTATGACGAAGTTGGCAACCATTGGACTCAGTTTCTTCGATTCTTGAATAGTCAACACCCTAGTATCTAGTTCATCATGAAGATAGAAGGTGAACAGCAACTGGATTTCTTTGATGTGATCGTGAGAAAACGAGGAAAGAAACTACACAGTTTATAGACAACCTTCACACACATAAGCAAGTACTTGGCTAAATAGTGTTAGTGATCCAAGAGCGCTCACTATTGGAGGAACAGCTTTGGTTTTCAAAATTCGTTTTTGATTATCTTCCGGTAGAGAAAATTGGCCAGTTTCTTTGACATGTCTTATCAGTCTCGATGGCTTTCTCATTAAAATTCTCTGTGACAAAATTGGCAATCATTGGACTTACCAAGTGTGCTTGGCATTTTTGTTGTCAGGGCCAACTTTGTTTTTACTTTAAATTTTTTTGATGGTTTTGAAAATAATTATCAAAATTTAAAATCTACCAAGTGTCCTGTGAATTTTTGTTAAGTCAGAGCCAACTATATCCTTTTTTAAAAACTTTGAATCGTGTTATAAATAATTTTATTGCAAGTTTATTAACCGTTTTTGATAATTTTTGAAATTATATAACAGTGCTGTGAATTTTTGTTAAGTCAGAGCCAACTTTATTTTTTAAATTAAAACTTTTAATCGTGTTATAAATCTTTTTTACTTTAAATTTTTTGATAATTTTTGAACCGTTTTTGATACTTTTTGAAATTTCAAAACGTAGTGCTGTGTAGTTTTGTTAAGTCAGACCCAACTTTATTGTTTAAATTAAAACTTTGTCGTGTTTTACTTAAACTTTTTGATAATTTTTGAACCGTTTTTGATAATTTTTGAAATTTCAAAACATAGTGCTGTGTATTTTTGTTAAGTCAAAGCCAACTATATATATTTTTAAATACTTTAAGTCGTGTTATAAATAATTTTTTTACTTTAAATTTTTTGAAAGATTTTTAGCTTTCGTGTTATAAATATTTTGTTATTTTCAATTTTTATGTAAGTTTTTTAACCGTTTTAGATTATTTTAGTAATTTCAAAACATACTGTGGTTTGTATTTTTGTAAAGTCACAGCCAACTATATATATATTTTTAAAAACTTTAAGTCGTGTTATAAATAATTTTTTTGAAAGTTTTTAGCTGTCTTTGATAACTTCCAAAACTTACGTCAAAGCAAACTTTATTTTTTAAATTAAAACTATGATTCGTGTTATGAATAATTTTACTTAAAAATTTTTTTTTGATAATTGTTGAACCGTTTTTGATAATTTTGAAATTTCAAAATATAGTGCTGTGCATTTTGGTTGTCAGAGCCAACTTATATATTTTTTGAATCGTGTTATAGATAATTTTTTACTTTAAATTGTTTTGAAAGTTTTGAACTGCTGTGCTTTTTGGTTAAGTCAGTGCCAACTTAATTTTGTTTTAAACATTGAATCGTGTTATACATAATTTTTTACATTAAATTTTTATGTAATGTAATTTTGAAATTTCAAAACATAGTACTGCACATTTTGGTTAAGTCAGAGCCAACTTATTTTTTTTTCTTTGAATCGTGTTATAGATAATTTTTTACTTTAAATTTTTTTTAAAGTTTTTGACCCCTTTATGATAATTTTTGAAATTTCAAAACATAGTGCTGTGCATTTTGGGTAAGTCTGAGGCAACTTTATTTTTTTTTTAATTTTGAATCTTGTTTGTAAACATTTTTTTTTATTTAAATTTGTTTCAAAGTTTTTAACCGTTTTAGATAATTTTAGAAATTTCAAAATATAGCATGATGTGCATTTTTGTAAAGTCATAGCCAACTTTATTTTTTAAATTAAAAACGTTGAATCGTGTTATAAATATTTTTAATAATTTAAATTTTTTTGAAAGTATTTGAACCGTTTTTGATAATTTTCGAAATTTCCAAACTAACTGTGCTATGCATTTTTGTTCAGTCAAAGCCAACTTTATTTTTTAAATTAAAATTTTGAATCGTGTTTTCAATAATTTTTTTTATAATTCTTTTGATAGTGTTTGTACCGTTTTTGAATATTTTATGATAAGCTTTAATTTAAAAAATTAGACGAACGTTTACGATTGTTTGTATTTCGTCTTTCTGATTGTTTTTTTTAAATTCCAAAGTCTACTTAGTTTGTGGACGATTTGATTAAATTTAACTTTCTATTCGGCATTTTTATTTTTGTTAAAACGTGCTTTAATTAACAAATATAAGACACTTTTTTTAAATGTCCTTAGTACGTAGAGTAGGGAATTTTAAGAATTCCAGAGTCGACTTTAAATTTAAATTTAAGATCGTATTCCGGATTTAGTCAAAACCAACTAAATTTTACGTTTTTGATAAAAAAACCATAATTTTTTTTTAGTAATTTTATATTTCATGTTTTTGTCGCATTTAAAATTCCAGAGTTTACTTAGTTCCTAATCGGTTTGATTATAATAAATTCATACTACTTTTAGCCAGAGCCAACTTGTTTTATCATTTTTGATAGAATTACAAAAAAAGCAAGAAATTTTGTATTTGTGTTTTTGCCGCATTTAAAATTCCAGAGTTTATTTAGTGCGGAATCGATTCGATCAAATAAAATTCATATTGGATTTAGCCAAAGCCGACTTGATTTACTGTTCTTTATAGAGTGTGCCTTAAAAAAAATCAAACCAATCTTTTCAGTAATTTTAATTGTCGCATTTGAAATTCCAGAGCTTACTTAATTCGTAGTCAGTTTGATCCAATTAAATTCATATTGATTTAGCCAAAGCTAACTTGATTTACCATTAAATTGATATTAAATTTAGCATAAACCAACTTGATTTAACGTTTTTAATAGAATGTGCCTTAATTAAAAAAATCTAACCAATCTTTTCAGTAATTTTATATTTCTCGTTTTTGTCGCATTTAAAATTCCAGAGTTTACTTAGTTCGTAATTGATTTGATCAAATTAAATTCATATTGGATTTAGCCAAAGCCAACTTGATTTACCGTTTTTGATAGAAAGACCTTAATTTAAAAAAGCAAACAAATCTTTCTAAACGTATTTCGTGTTTTTGACGGATTTAAAATTCCAGAGTTTACTTAGTTCGTAATTGATTTGAACAAATTAAATTCATATTGGATTTAGCCAAAGCCAACTTGATTTACCGTTTTTGATTTAATTTTAATTTAAAAAATTTGTTGAGATTGTTTGAATTTCGGGGTTTTTTAATTTTTTTTTTAATTCCAGAGCTTACTTAGTTCGTAATCGGTTTTATTAAATTTAGTTTCATGTTATGAATTTTTGAATTAATCAAAGTCTACTTGATTTTTTGTTTTTGACAAACTCTATAGTCTTGTATGACAGGAATTGTTTTTGGATGATTTTAGAAATTTCACAGCCCACTGAACTTTGTTATTAAAATTGATTTAATTTTAATTTTGGTCATTTTTTTATGTAAATAAGTATTTCTGTTGGACCAAAGCAAACTTGATTTTTTTTTGGTTTTGTATTAAAATTTATAATCACTGGCAGTTTTGAACCGTTTTGACAATTTTTCAAATTTCAAAGCCTACTAAGTTATGCTGTTAATACACTTTGTTTGCATTTGCGGAATCTCTCTTTTTAAATTTTCGACTAGAAAGCTTAAAATCCCAAATAAATGTTTTTTTCTCTTAGTGTTGTAAGTGAATTTTGAGTTTCAAATTCTCAAGGCCTACTTGAATTATGTGTAGTTTCATATACTAATAACTCAAATTTAGTTTTATTTACTCGTAACGGCTTCGTCTATCCGCGTCCCCCTACTGAATTATAGGTTATTTACCCAATTTATTTTTTTCCGAATACTTTTGACATGACCTTAAAAGTTTTCCCAATTTTTGGGGATATTTATCGTGTTTTTTTTTTAGTCTGTCGTCGAAGTCGGTGGTGATTGTGAACCTGCCACAGAAGTATAAACGAATTTGTTTGACACCGAAAACCTGTCAAACAAATTAAAATGAAGTAGGTTCACAAGCACAAAACTACAATTTCGACACAAATTTTGTTATGATTGTGATTCGTTAACTTTAAGGTTTTTTCTTTTTACCCCATACATTAACTTTTTGGTTTTTTTTCAAAACCAATTTGATTTTGAAATAATATTAATAGTTTAGAGGCCAGTGCAGTGTTTCCAAAATATTATTTTATCAAAACGTACAAAAAATTCTTTTGTTTAATTGCCGAAATTTTTAAGTTTTGTTTTTTTTGCGCTTTAAACGCTTAAAAAATTAACTTATTGTGCGTTAAAAATTTAAGTAGGCTTTGCATTTTTTTTTAGGTTAAGATTTAATCCGACAAATTCTAGTAGGCTGTTTTTTCACAAAATACCCAAAAAATGATCAAAACGCATACCTAAAGCTGTGACAACGCCGCATTTTATCCATCCTAGATAAACGAAATCTAATCAAACGACAAGTAATTGTTTTATACGACTACGGCCGTTTTGCTTTCATAAATAAGTTATATTTCAACAAGATGGAGTCACTTCACATTTAAACCATCTTTTTTGAAATTTATTTTTTTTCTCTAAACCAATTTTATTGGTGGTTTCCGTAAATGCGTATAAAACTTCGTACGACATCGTTCGTTTCCGATTCAAATCGATTTGTTTTCGACGCGCTACTTTTTTTTTCAATCAAGTAGGTAATGATGGTGATAAAAAAACGCAGGCTATTGTTTAAAAAAAATATGATTATTTCAACGCCACCTATTTTGCGTATAGAAAATAGATATAATTGGCGTCAGTGCGCGTTGTTGCCAAATTCCGACAGTCGAGTGCGATATATTTATAGAATCGAAAGCGATGTGAGCATTCCATAGCAACTACGATCATATAGCCACAATAAATCCTATTGGCGCCAGTTAATAGTAATTACGCGTAGTTCCGATTCTGACTATTTTTTTTATCAAACTTCCGCAGCCTACTAAATTCTAAATCTTTTCAGTCAAATAATGTAATTATTATAGTATTATTTTGTTGTTCATGAAAATTGATAAAAATCGGCCATTTTGTGTTAAAAACCCAAAAGCGATGTTTTGGACGCTTTGTATCTAGTCATCCGTGAATTTAAAAAAAAAACAAATCCACAACCGAGTAGGCGTCGTCGTAATCGTGTACATTGTGAACCTGACTTTAATCCCCTCGAAGGCATCGGTATTAATACAAAGAAAACCAGTTTATGGGTCTACAACCACTAAAGTTATTCAATGACCAACTCCCTCGACCCCTCGCGTCCTCGCACACGTACAAATTAATTTTTATGGCTTTATAGAAAAAATCTCTCGTCAAAACAACCAAAACCGCGATTTGCATTACTAAAGTCGGCCATTTTCTTGTCATTAACGCCAACTAAAATGCGTTTTTTTTTTACGAGCGCCTACTGCGATTCTACGCTCATTCTGTAGTTATTGATTTGCTGTCACACTGCTTGACCCTACCTATTCGAAATATATTGAGTGAAGCAACAGGTTGACGCGACGCATCATTGTCTCTACAACCGATTTTTTTATAAAATATTGTAAAACCGAAATTTTTAAACCGAATCTAAACCAAAATTAAAAATTTTTGCTCCTACCTTTTCCAGTTTTTCTTCGATGATAAACGATTTTCTTCAAACAACTAACATCGGTTAAACGATCGGTTTTTCTTCGGTGATAATCGATTTTCTTCGGTTATCCGAATCAAGAACCGAAACAAATCGATTGTAACCGATCGGTTTTCTTCGATGATAATCGATTTTCTTCGGTTATCCGAATCAAGAACCGAAACAAATCGATTGTAACCGATCGGTTTTTCTTCGATGATAATCGATTTTCTTCGGTTATCGAATCAAGAACCGAAACAAATCGATTGTAACCGATCGGTTTGCTTCGATGATAATCGATTTTCTTCGGTTATCCGAATCAAGAACCGAAACAAATCGATTGTAACCGATCGGTTTTTCTTCGATGACAATCGATTTTCTTCCGTTAGCCGAATCAAGAACCGAAACAAATCGATTGTATCCAATCGGTTGTGTACACAAACGATTGAACGTTTCGACGTGAAAAAAAACACCGCAGTTTCGTAATATTTTATATTTTGCACATTGACTACAGTCCTTACAACGTAGTATGCTACAAATAACTATAAACAATAAAATTATATTTTTTTGTTTTTTTTTTTTTAAGTTTTCCTCCAAGACACAGTCTAATGAAATACAATTTCGACTAAACTACACAAATATTCCTCCCTAAAAGGTAAATATTAAGATAAGTACGAACCTTTGATGCACTGGGCAATTATTTTCGACGACACGAAATAATAGATATCCAATAAAAACAAAAATTATGTACATAAAAGTTTTTTTAGGTACATAAAGCATAAAAACCTAATAACAGGTAACAGTTAAACCGATTATTAAAAAAACTAACGATAAAATATATTTACGGAGAGTATTTCAGTCCAAGGAGACAAGTGACAGTAAACCCATGATTGAAATACTGGCCGTTAGTTGATTTAAAATAAACCAAGTCTTATGGAGAGGAACATAAAACACGTTGAGAAAATCTATACATGTATAATAGGAAAATATCGGCCGCGGTTGGCCATGAGTTTTTTTTTTTTATTAGTTTATGTTTCACAGATGACTATCTACAGATATGTTTACGGTGCTGGAATCGGGCGCTTTGTCTTCGGTTTTCGATCGGTTCCGAGCACTGCTTGGGAGATTCTTTCGCGTCGGCGACGGCGGCGCTGTTTAACGAGTTCAACCGATTTTGATTCTGTTGACGCACGAGCAAACTCGGATTTGGTATGTTGCGTATACTCTGGTTTTGGTTCGGACGCATGTTACGTATTTGCGTGTTCGGCATGCGAAACTGCGTTCGATTGATCTCGTTCAGTTTCGGCAGCTTGGCCAGATTTGATTTCGGCGACGAGTTTTGAGGCACCGGAATTTTGAGGGTCTGCAAGCTGGGCATGGGGAGTCGTTTGTTTAGGTTCAAGCCGGTTTTGATAATCGAATGCTCGGTCGCCACTTTCGAAAGCATCTGTAGATTCGATAGTTGCATGTTGCCCTCGCGTTCGGCCGATTTTCCGAGTCCGTTCGCGACCGGTTCCGAATTTCTGTTCGGTTTCGACAAGTCTAACGCGCCGGTGTTGTCGCATCTTCGGGCATCTTCGGGATAATGCTGATCCCTGCGATTCGATTCATCGATTTTTTGATCCGTTCTAGCGGGATCGTAGGGGGCGGCGGGCGCTTGAGCGCCGGCTTCAAATCGGGTTTAGTTTTTCCGTCGGGTTAATGAGGGTGATTTCCAAACTCGGGCGTTTGTCTTGGTCGCCGATCTCGTTCTCTTGTTTCCGTTTACCGCCTACTTCGACTTTACTAACAGTGAATCCGGATGGGTACGTCGCTATGTTCGTGGCGAAGTTTACTTTTTTCTCGGGCTTCGGCGGTTCGGTTTTGATAGGCGAAGGCTCGATCGTCGTGCATTGCTGGTGGAGGTTCGCGATCTTCTGCTCGAGGACGGTTTTACCTCCCGGGTAAGCGTTTTGGGCTGATTTTTTGAGGGTTTTGTCAGCGAACTTTTCGGTATAAGATTGAAATGTCTTAAGAAATGTCTTTTGTGCTTGTCGTTCGGTTTGCTCGTTGCGTTCGAGCTGAACCGTCGGGTACTTTTGCATATAGATGTCTTTGTTCCCGCTTTTCGGAGACTTCGTGTCGCCTTCGGGCGGTTCCGCCACCTCCTCCTGAACCTGACTAGCAGGGGCTGCTTTAACTTTGTCTTCGACCGAGATGTGCTTGTGACGCACTTGTCGCATCTGCAACAGCTTCTCTTTCGAACTCATCTCGGGCGGTTTCGGCGCATCGGCGACCGGACTCGATTGCGAACTCTTGTGATGCTTGTGCTTGTATCCATTGTGCGGCGTCAGCTTGACCTTCAACTTCAAACTCTCTTCCTTCTGCAACGATTCGCTCGAAGTGATCTCAGCGTGCAGTTTCCTCTTCTTATACAAGAGATTATTTTTCGAATGTTTGTTCTTCTTTCGCTTTTTGCTGTTCCGATGCTTCTCCTTCTCTTCGTCTAATTTTTTCTGCAACGCCCACTCGCGATCGCGCTTCTCGGCAAACTCCCGGATCTCATCCTTGTCCGGTTCCTGATACTCAAAGATGCAATCCTCCTCCTTTTTCCCGTTCTGTTTTTTCTGCAGCTCCAAATTCGCCATCAGTCTTTCTTTATTTTTGTGAGTCTCGGCGTCGAGCGCGTCTGTCGTTATTGCGCCATTCGACGACGGCTTTGCAGGAACCACCTGCAACTGCTTTCCACTGCTGATGATTTTGATCGGTTGAATTTTTGCCGGTATGAAAATCCGATAGAAGAATCGCATCGGTTTCGTCTTTCAAAGAAAAAAAACCCGCCCACATTATTCAATTGTTATATACGAAAGTAACGCATTTTTAACGATGCGATCAAGTTGGCGTGAAGCGGGTTCAACGACCCGCGTCACGGAACCCAATTGTGCAAAAGGTGTAACATTATTAAAAATGCGTTTTTCAAAGACACTCACCCGCTTCCAACTGAACGTGTACGCGACGTCCATCAAATTGAAATGTTGCGGCAAAACCTCGCCCGAATGTATTATATCGACCTGAATCAAGCAGGCCGTGGATTAGAAACAATATAAATAAATAAACAAAACACACTCACTCTGTGTTCGGCGCTCAGCGCGTACTTCATCCTCAGGAATTTTTGCAACAGCGACATCGTCACGGCGGCCGGGCACTGCAGGTACCTTCTATCACATTTTTTCTTGTCTGAAAATTCGTCGAAACTTTCACTAGTATCGTTCGCGCTTGTCGATAACGTAGGGCACTCTTTGACTTTATTATTGTCATCGTCTACACCGTTACTATCACAGTCACGTGTCTTTTCGGCACTTAAATTTGCACTATTATTTAAATCACTGGTTGATTTTTCATCACTCTGTTTCGTTGAGTCTTCATAATTTGTACTTTTGGTGTCCGAAGGCGAATTTTTAATTGTATCCAAATGAGGCTTGTAGTATTCTAGTGATAACGATATCGCGTCGTCTGGGCTCAGGTATTGATTTTGGTCACCGCACGTCGACAGTACCTAAAAAAGAATAAGAGTCAAAGTAAGCCTTGGTCATGAAAAACAAAAATCTGATAAAACAAAAAAATCATCACTACACTAAACTACGTACGGATGAAAAGAACGAAATAAGCAGTTAGGGTCAAAACTATTAAAAAATTGATTTATAATAACAGTCGAAGTAAGCGATGGAATTCAAAAAACAAAAAAATATCAATAAAAAACCTAAATTACCAATAATCACAAAAAAATAATTTAATCAATCCATGAAAAACAAAAGATAAAGTTCCAGGAAAAAAATTTCAAAAAAAAAAAGTTAGTAAAGCCTTGAATCAAATTAAATAGTTTCAGTTTCAAACAAAGTAAAGAAAAACTGAAATTCGAATGGCGATCAAAGTCAGCCTTGGTAATGAAAAAAACAGATTTAAGTGTTAAAAACATTGACAATTTGAAATTCAGATTAAAAAAATTAATATCAAGCAAGACATGAAACGAAAAAGATCAATTAAATCAAATTCCAAACAAAAAAAGGAATTGAAAAAATTGAAATTAGAATCATGCTCGCAGTAAGCGTTGATAATGAAAAATCAAATCTATAAAGAAATTAGAAGTCTGAAATAAAAAATAAGTCGCTATATTCACCAGCAACTCGTGAAACAAAAAAGAGCAATTAAAATAAATTCCAAACAAAAGAAATTGAAAAATTGAAGTTACAATCATGCTCGCAGTAAGCGTTGATAATGAAAAAATCAAATCTATAAAGAAATTAGAAGTCTGAAATTAAAAATAAGTAGCTATATTCACCAGCAACTCATGAAACAAAAAAAAAGCAATTAAAACAAATTCCAAACAAAAAATGGAATTGAAAAAATTGAAACTACAATCATGCTCGTAGTAAGCGTTGATAATGAAAAAATCAAATCTATAAAGATATTAGAAGTCTGAAATAAAAAATAAGTCGCTATATTCACCCAGTAACTCGTGAAACAAAAAAAGAGCAATTAAAACAAATTCCAAAGAAAAAAAGGAATTGAAATAATTGAAATTAGAATCATGCTCGTAGTAAACGTTGATAATGAAAAATCAAATCTATAAAGAATATAGAAGTCTGAAATTAAAAATAAGTCGCTATATTCACCAGCAACTCGTAAAACAAATAAAGAGCTATCAAAACAAATTCCAAACAAAAAAGGAATTGAAAAAATTGAAGTTACAATCATGCTCGTAGTAAGTTTTGATAATGAAAAATCAAATCTATAAAGAAATTAGAAGTCTGAAATAAAAAAATAAGCCGCTATATTCACCAGCAACTCGTGAAACAAAAGAGCAATTAAAACAAATTCCAAAGAAAAAAGGAATTGAAAAATTGAAGTTACAATCATGCTCGTAGTAAGTTTTGATAATGAAAAATCAAATCTATAAAGAAATTAGAAGTCTGAAATAAAAAATAAGCCGCTATATTCACCAGCAACTGTGAAACAAAAAGATCAATTAAAACAAATTCCAAAGAAAAAAGGAATTGAAAAATTGAAATTAGAATCATGCTCGTAGTAAGCGTTGATAATGAAAAAAATAAATCTATAAAAAAATTAGAAGTCTAAAATAAAAAATAAGTCGCTATAATAACCAGCAACTCGTGAAACAAAAAAAGAGCAATTAAAACAAATTCCAAACAAAAAAAAGAATTGAAAAATTGAAATTAGAATCATGCTCGTAGTAAGCGTTGATAATGAAAAAATAAATCTATAAAAAAAATAAAAGTCTAAAATAAAAAGAATTAAAAAAGTTGAAATTAAAATAACGTTCGAAGTAAGCCTTGATAATGAAAAAATCAAAACTGAAATACAAAAGAAATTGCTATATTAACGAGCAACCCTACAAAAAAAATCAATTAAAACGAATTCCCAACAAAAAAAGGAATTGAAAAATTGAAATTAGAATCAACGTTCGAAGTAAGCCTTGATAATGAAAAAATCAAAACTATAAAAGAAATTGGAAGATTGAAATAAAAAGTAAGTCGGTAGGTATACTCACGAACAAGCCATTAACCAAAAAAATCAATTAAAACAAATTTCAATCAAAAAGGAATTGAAAAAACTGAAATTAGAATAACTCTCGAAGTAAGCCCTGATAATCAAAAAATAGAAACAAAAAATTGCAAAACCGAAATACAAAATAAATCGGTATATTCAGGAGCAAGCCATGAAACAAAAAAATCAATTTAAACGAATTTCAATAAAAAAAAAAGAATTGAAAAAATTGATATTAGAATAACGCTCGAAGTAAGCCTTGATAATGAAAAAAAATCAAAATTCTAATAAAAATTTGATGATTGAAATAAAAAATAAGTCGGTATATTCACGAGCAAGTCATGAAACAAAAAATAAATTAAAACAAATTTCAATACAAAAAAGGAATTGAAAAAATTGAAATTAGAATAACGCTCGAAGTAAGCCTTGATAATAAAAAAAATCAAAACTGAAATACAAAAAAGTTGCTATATCCACGAGCAAGCCATGAAACAAAAAGATTAATTAAAACAATTTCCAAACAAAAAAGGAACAGAAAAAATTGAAATTAGAATAATGCTTGAATTAAACCTTTATAATTAAAAATCGAAACCGTGCAAAAAAATTGCAAAACAGAATTACAAATAAGTAGCTTATTTGCGAGCAAACCATGAAACAAAAAGGAATTAAAAAATCAAATTAGAATAACGATCGAAGTAAGTCTTGTTAATGAAAAAATCAAAACTGAAATACATGTAAACCACGTTTAAAAAAAGATCAATTATAACAAATTCCAATAAAAAAGTAATTGACATTAGAATAGAATAAGGCTCGAAGTAAGCAATAGGTAATAAAAAAAATAAAACTAAAAAACTGAAATACAAAATAAGTCGCTATATTCACAAGCAAATCATGAAACAAAATTTAAAAAATTACAATATATTCCAAAAAGAAGGAATTGAAATGAGAATAACGATCAAAGTAGGTCTTGATAATGAAAAAATCAAAACTGTAATACAAAATAAGTAGCTATATTCATGAGTAAACCATGTTTACAAAAAAGATCAATTAAAAAAAATTCCAATAAAAAAAGGAATTAAAAAATTGAAATTAGAATGTCGCTCAAAGTAAGCCTTGATAATATAAAATTAAACTATCAAAAAAAATGGAAAACTGCACACAAAATAAGTCGCTATATTCACCAGCAACTCGTAAAACAAATAAAGAGCAATCAAAACAAATTCCAAACAAAAAAAGGAATTGAAAAAATTGAAGTTACAATCATGCTCGTAGTAAGTTTTGATAATGAAAAAATCAAATCCATAAAGAAATTAGAAGCCTGAAACAAAAAATAAGCCGCTATATTCACCAGCAACTCGTGAAACAAAAAAGAGCAATTAAAACAAATTCCAAAGAAAAAAAGGAATTGAAAAAATTGAAATTAGAATAACGCTCGAAGTAAGCCTTGATAATAAAAAATCAAAACTCTAATAAACATTGGAAGATGGAAATAAATAAGAAGTCGGTATATTCACGAGCAAGCCATGAAACAAAAAAAATCAATTAAAACAATTTTCATTCAAAAAAAGGAATTAAGAATTAAAAAAAATTAAACTGAAATACATGCAAACCACGTTAACAAAAAGATCAATTACAACAAATTCCAATAAAAAGGAATTAAAAATTGACATTAGAATAGAATAAGGCTGCAAGTAAGCATAGGTAATAAAAAATAAAATAAAACTAAAAAAATGAAAACTGAAATACAAAATAAGTCGCTATATTCACAAGCAAATCATGAAACAAAATTAAAAATTAAAATACATCCCAAAAAGAAGGAATTGAAATGAGAATAACGATCAAAGTAGGTATTGATGATGAAAAAATCAAAACTGAAATACAAAATAAGTAGCTATATTCATGAGTAAACCATGTTTACAAAAAACGATCAATTAAAAAACATTCCAATAAAAAAAGGAATTCAAAATTTGAAATTAGAATGTCGCTCAAAGTAGGCTTTGATAATAAAAAAATTAAAACTATAAAAAAAATGGAAAACTGCAATACAAAATAAGTCGCTATATTCACAAGCAAACCATGAAACAAAATAAAAAAATTTCAAACAAAAAGGAAATTAGAATAGCGCTCGAAGTAAGCCTTGATAATCAAAAAACAAAACTATAAAAATTGGAAGATTGAATAAAAAATAAGTAGATATATTCACGACCAAAGCCTTGAAATAAAAAATTAAAAAATTAAATCAAGTTTCATTCAAAAAAAAAGGGAATTGAAAAATAGAAATTAGAATAACGCTCGAAGTAAGCCTTGATAATAAAAAATCAAAACTGAAATACAAAAAAGTTGCTATATCCACGAGCAAGCTATGAAACAAAAAGATTAATTAAAACAATTTCCAAACAAAAAAGGAACAGAAAAATTGAAATTAGAATAATGCTTGAATTAAACCTTTATAATTAAAAATCGAAACCGTGCAAAAAATTGCAAAACAGAATTACAAAATAAGTAGCTTATTTGCGAGCAAACCATGAAACAAAAAAGGAATTAAAAAAATTAAATTAGAATAACGATCGAAGTAAGTCTTGTTAATGAAAAATCAAAACTGAAATACATGTAAACCACGTTTAAAAAAGATCAATTATAACAAATTCCAATAAAAAGTAATTGACATTAGAATAGAATAAGGCTCGAAGTAAGCATAGGTAATAAAAAAAATAAAACTAAAAAAAACTGAAATACAAAATAAGTCGCTATATTCACAAGCAAATCATGAAACAAAATTAAAAAAATTACAATATATTCCAAAAAGAAGGAATTGAAATGAGAATAACGATCAAAGTAGGTCTTGATAATGAAAAAATCAAAACTGTAATACAAAATAAGTAGCTATATTCATGAGTAAACCATGTTTACAAAAAGATCAATTAAAAATTCCAATAAAAAAGGAATTAAAAATTGAAATTAGAATGTCGCTCAAAGTAAGCCTTTGATAATATAAAAATTAAAACTATCAAAAAAAAAATGGAAAACTGCAATACAAAATAAGTCGCTATATTCACCAGCAACTCGTAAAACAAATAAAGAGCAATCAAAACAAATTCCAAACAAAAAAGGAATTGAAAAATTGAAGTTACAATCATGCTCGTAGTAAGTTTTGATAATGAAAAAATCAAATCCATAAAGAAATTAGAAGTCTGAAACAAAAAAATAAGCCGCTATATTCACCAGCAACTCGTGAAACAAAAAGAGCAATTAAAACAAATTCCAAAGAAAAAAGGAATTGAAAAAATTGAAATTAGAATAACGCTCGAAGTAAGCCTTGATAATGAAAAATCAAAACTCTAATAAACATTGGAAGATGGAAATAAATAAGAAGTCGGTATATTCACGAGCAAGCCATGAAACAAAAAATCAATTAAAACAATTTTCATTCAAAAAAGGAATTAAGAATTAAAAAATTAAACTGAAATACATGCAAACCACGTTAACAAAAAGATCAATTACAACAAATTCCAATAAAAAGGAATTAAAAATTGACATTAGAATAGAATAAGGCTGCAAGTAAGCATAGGTAATAAAAAATAAAATAAAACTAAAAAAATGAAAAACTGAAATACAAAATAAGTCGCTATATTCACAAGCAAATCATGAAACAAAATTAAAAAATTAAAATACATCCCAAAAAGAAGGAATTGAAATGAGAATAACGATCAAAGTAGGTATTGATGATGAAAAAATCAAAACTGAAATACAAAATAAGTAGCTATATTCATGAGTAAACCATGTTTACAAAAACGATCAATTAAAAACATTCCAATAAAAAAGGAATTCAAAATTTGAAATTAGAATGTCGCTCAAAGTAGGCTTTGATAATAAAAAAATTAAAACTATAAAAAATGGAAAACTGCAATACAAAATAAGTCGCTATATTCACAAGCAAACCATGAAACAAAATAAAAAAAAATTTCAAACAAAAAAGGAAATTAGAATAGCGCTCGGAGTAAGCCTTGATAATCAAAAACAAAACTATAAAAATTGAAGATTGAATAAAAATAAGTAGATATATTCACGACCAAAGCCTTGAAATAAAAAATTAAAAAAATTTAATCAAGTTTCATTCAAAAAAAAGGGAATTGAAAAATAGAAATTAGAATAACGCTCGAAGTAAGCCTTGATAATAAAAAATCAAAACTGAAATACAAAAAGTTGCTATATCCACGAGCAAGCTATGAAACAAAAAAGATTAATTAAAACAATTTCCAAACAAAAAAAGGAACAGAAAAATTGAAATTAGAATAATGCTTGAATTAAACCTTTATAATTAAAAATCGAAACCGTGCAAAAAAATTGCAAAACAGAATTACAAAATAAGTAGCTTATTTGCGAGCAAACCATGAAACAAAAAAGGAATTAAAAAATTAAATTAGAATAACGATCGAAGTAAGTCTTGTTAATGAAAAAATCAAAACATAAATACATGTAAACCACGTTTAAAAAAAAGATCAATTATAACAAATTCCAATAAAAAAGTAATTGACATTAGAATAGAATAAGGCTCGAAGTAAGCATAGGTAATAAAAAATAAAACTAAAAAAACTGAAATACAAAATAAGTCGCTATATTCACAAGCAAATCATGAAACAAAATTAAAAAATTACAATATATTCCAAAAAGAAGGAATTGAAATGAGAATAACGATCAAAGTAGGTCTTGACAATGAAGAAATCAAAACTGTAATACAAAATAAGTAGTTATATTCATGAGTAAACCATGTTTACAAAAAGATCAATTAAAAAATTCCAATAAAAAAGGAATTAAAAATTGAAATTAGAATGTCGCTCAAAGTAAGCCTTGATAATATAAAAATTAAAACTATCAAAAAAAAAATGGAAAACTGCAATACAAAATAAGTCGCTATATTCACCAGCAACTCGTAAAACAAATAAAGAGCAATCAAAACAAATTCCAAACAAAAAAAGGAATTGAAAAAATTGAAGTTACAATCATGCTCGTAGTAAGTTTTGATAATGAAAAAATCAAATCCATAAAGAAATTAGAAGTCTGAAACAAAAATAAGCCGTTGATAATGAAAAATCAAATCTATAAAGAATATAGAAGTCTGAAATTAAAAATAAGTCGCTATATTCACCAGCAACTCGTAAAACAAATAAAGAGCAATCAAAACAAATTCCAAACAAAAAAGGAATTGAAAAATTGAAGTTACAATCATGCTCGTAGTAAGTTTTGATAATGAAAAAATCAAATCCATAAAGAAATTAGAAGCCTGAAACAAAAAATAAGCCGCTATATTCACCAGCAACTCGTGAAACAAAAAGAGCAATTAAAACAAATTCCAAAGAAAAAAGGAATTGAAAAATTGAAATTAGAATAACGCTCGAAGTAAGCCTTGATAATAAAAAAATCAAAACTCTAATAAACATTGGAAGATGGAAATAAATAAGAAGTCGGTATATTCACGAGCAAGCCATGAAACAAAAATCAATTAAAACAATTTTCATTCAAAAAGGAATTAAGAATTAAAAAAATTAAACTGAAATACATGCAAACCACGTTAACAAAAAGATCAATTACAACAAATTCCAATAAAAAGGAATTAAAAATTGACATTAGAATAGAATAAGGCTGCAAGTAAGCATAGGTAATAAAAAATAAAATAAAACTAAAAAAATGAAAACTGAAATACAAAATAAGTCGCTATATTCACAAGCAAATCATGAAACAAAATTAAAAAAATTAAAATACATCCCAAAAAGAAGGAATTGAAATGAGAATAACGATCAAAGTAGGTATTGATGATGAAAAAATCAAAACTGAAATACAAAATAAGTAGCTATATTCATGAGTAAACCATGTTTACAAAAAACGATCAATTAAAAAACATTCCAATAAAAAAAGGAATTCAAAATTTGAAATTAGAATGTCGCTCAAAGTAGGCTTTGATAATAAAAAAATTAAAACTATAAAAAAAATGGAAAACTGCAATACAAAATAAGTCGCTATATTCACAAGCAAACCATGAAACAAAATAAAAAAAAATTTCAAACAAAAAAAGGAAATTAGAATAGCGCTCGAAGTAAGCCTTGATAATCAAAAACAAAACTATAAAAATTGAAGATTGAATAAAAATAAGTAGATATATTCACGACCAAAGCCTTGAAATAAAAAATTAAAAAATTAAATCAAGTTTCATTCAAAAAAAAAGGGAATTGAAAAAATAGAAATTAGAATAACGCTCGAAGTAAGCCTTGATAATAAAAAAAATCAAAACTGAAATACAAAAAAAGTTGCTATATCCACGAGCAAGCCATGAAACAAAAAAGATTAATTAAAACAATTTCCAAACAAAAAAAGGAACAGAAAAAATTGAAATTAGAATAATGCTTGAATTAAACCTTTATAATTAAAAAATCGAAACCGTGCAAAAAAATTGCAAAACAGAATTACAAAATAAGTAGCTTATTTGCGAGCAAACCATGAAACAAAAAAGGAATTAAAAAAAATTAAATTAGAATAACGATCAAAGTAAGTCTTGTTAATGAAAAAATCAAAACTGAAATACATGTAAACCACGTTTAAAAAAAGATCAATTATAACAAATTCCAATAAAAAAAGTAATTGACATTAGAATAGAATAAGGCTCGAAGTAAGCATAGGTAATAAAAAAATAAAACTAAAAAAACTGAAATACAAAATAAGTCGCTATATTCACAAGCAAATCATGAAACAAAATTAAAAATTACAATATATTCCAAAAGAAGGAATTGAAATGAGAATAACGATCAAAGTAGGTCTTGATAATGAAAAATCAAAACTGTAATACAAAAATAAGTAGTTATATTCATGAGTAAACCATGTTTACAAAAAGATCAATTAAAAAATTCCAATAAAAAAAGGAATTAAAAATTGAAATTAGAATATCGCTCAAAGTAAGCCTTGATAATATAAAAATTAAAACTATCAAAAAAAATGGAAAACTGCATACAAAATAAGTCGCTATATTCACCAGCAACTCGTAAAACAAATAAAGAGCAATCAAAACAAATTCCAAACAAAAAAGGAATTGAAAAATTGAAGTTACAATCATGCTCGTAGTAAGTTTTGATAATGAAAAAATCAAACCATAAAGAAATTAGAAGTCTGAAACAAAAAATAAGCCGCTATATTCACCAGCAACTCGTGAAACAAAAAGAGCAATTAAAACAAATTCCAAAGAAAAAAAGGAATTGAAAAAATTGAAATTAGAATAACGCTCGAAGTAAGCCTTGATAATGAAAAAATCAAAACTCTAATAAACATTGGAAGATGGAAATAAATAAGAAGTCGGTATATTCACGAGCAAGCCATGAAACAAAAAAAATCAATTAAAACAATTTTCATTCAAAAAAAGGAATTAAGAATTAAAAAAAATTAAACTGAAATACATGCAAACCACGTTAACAAAAAAGATCAATTACAACAAATTCCAATAAAAAAAGGAATTAAAAAATTGACATTAGAATAGAATAAGGCTGCAAGTAAGCATAGGTAATAAAAAAATAAAATAAAACTAAAAAAAATGAAAAACTGAAATACAAAATAAGTCGCTATATTCACAAGCAAATCATGAAACAAAATTAAAAAAATTAAAATACATCCCAAAAAGAAGGAATTGAAATGAGAATAACGATCAAAGTAGGTATTGATGATGAAAAAATCAAAACTGAAATACAAAATAAGTAGCTATATTCATGAGTAAACCATGTTTACAAAAAACGATCAATTAAAAAACATTCCAATAAAAAAGGAATTCAAAATTTGAAATTAGAATGTCGCTCAAAGTAGGCTTTGATAATAAAAAATTAAAACTATAAAAAAATGGAAAACTGCAATACAAAATAAGTCGCTATATTCACAAGCAAACCATGAAACAAAATAAAAAAAATTTCAAACAAAAAAGGAAATTAGAATAGCGCTCGGAGTAAGCCTTGATAATCAAAAAACAAAACTATAAAAATTGAAGATTGAATAAAAATAAGTAGATATATTCACGACCAAAGCCTTGAAATAAAAAATTAAAAAAATTAAATCAAGTTTCATTCAAAAAAAAGGGAATTGAAAAATAGAAATTAGAATAACGCTCGAAGTAAGCCTTGATAATAAAAAATCAAAACTGAAATACAAAAAAGTTGCTATATCCACGAGCAAGCTATGAAACAAAAAAGATTAATTAAAACAATTTCCAAACAAAAAAGGAACAGAAAAATTGAAATTAGAATAATGCTTGAATTAAACCTTTATAATTAAAAAATCGAAACCGTGCAAAAAAATTGCAAAACAGAATTACAAAATAAGTAGCTTATTTGCGAGCAAACCATGAAACAAAAAAGGAATTAAAAAAAATTAAATTAGAATAACGATCGAAGTAAGTCTTGTTAATGAAAAAATCAAAACATAAATACATGTAAACCACGTTTAAAAAAGATCAATTATAACAAATTCCAATAAAAAAGTAATTGACATTAGAATAGAATAAGGCTCGAAGTAAGCATAGGTAATAAAAAAATAAAACTAAAAAAACTGAAATACAAAATAAGTCGCTATATTCACAAGCAAATCATGAAACAAAATTAAAAATTACAATATATTCCAAAAGAAGGAATTGAAATGAGAATAACGATCAAAGTAGGTCTTGACAATGAAAAAATCAAAACTGTAATACAAAATAAGTAGTTATATTCATGAGTAAACCATGTTTACAAAAAGATCAATTAAAAAAAATTCCAATAAAAAAAGGAATTAAAAAATTGAAATTAGAATGTCGCTCAAAGTAAGCCTTGATAATATAAAAATTAAAACTATCAAAAAAAAAATGGAAAACTGCAATACAAAATAAGTCGCTATATTCACCAGCAACTCGTAAAACAAATAAAGAGCAATCAAAACAAATTCCAAACAAAAAAAGGAATTGAAAAAATTGAAGTTACAATCATGCTCGTAGTAAGTTTTGATAATGAAAAAATCAAATCCATAAAGAAATTAGAAGTCTGAAACAAAAAATAAGCCGTTGATAATGAAAAAATCAAATCTATAAAGAATATAGAAGTCTGAAATTAAAAATAAGTCGCTATATTCACCAGCAACTCGTAAAACAAATAAAGAGCAATCAAAACAAATTCCAAACAAAAAAGGAACTGAAAAATTGAAGTTACAATCATGCTCGTAGTAAGTTTTGATAATGAAAAAATCAAATCCATAAAGAAATTAGAAGTCTGAAACAAAAAATAAGCCGCTATATTCACCAGCAACTCGTGAAACAAAAAAGAGCAATTAAAACAAATTCCAAAGAAAAAAAGGAATTGAAAAAATTGAAATTAGAATCATGCTCGTAGTAAGCGTTGATAATGAAAAAATCAAATCTATGAAGATATTAGAAGTCTGAAATAAAAAATAAGTCGCTATATTCACCAGCAACTCGTAAAACAAATAAAGAGCAATTAAAACAAATTCCAAACAAAAAAAGGAATTGAAAAAATTGAAATTAGAATAACGCTCGAAGTAAGCCTTGATAATGAAAAAATCAAAACTCTAATAAACATTGGAAGATGGAAATAAATAAGAAGTCGGTATATTCACGAGCAAGCCATGAAACAAAAAAAATCAATTAAAACAATTTTCATTCAAAAAAAGGAATTAAGAATTAAAAAAAATTAAACTGAAATACATGCAAACCACGTTAACAAAAAAGATCAATTACAACAAATTCCAATAAAAAAGGAATTAAAAATTGACATTAGAATAGAATAAGGCTGCAAGTAAGCATAGTTAATAAAAAATAAAATAAAACTAAAAAAATGAAAAACTGAAATACAAAATAAGTCGCTATATTCACAAGCAAATCATGAAACAAATTTAAAAAAATTAAAATACATCCCAAAAAGAAGGAATTTAAATGAGAATAACGATCAAAGTAGGTATTGATGATGAAAAATCAAAACTGAAATACAAAATAAGTAGCTATATTCATGAGTAAACCATGTTTACAAAAACGATCAATTAAAAACATTCCAATAAAAAAGGAATTCAAAATTTGAAATTAGAATGTCGCTCAAAGTAGGCTTTGATAATAAAAAATTAAAACTATAAAAAAAATGGAAAACTGCAATACAAAATAAGTCGCTATATTCACAAGCAAACCATGAAACAAAATTAAAAAAAATTTCAAACAAAAAAAGGAAATTAGAATAGCGCTCGAAGTAAGCCTTGATAATCAAAAAAACAAAACTATAAAAAATTGGAAGATTGAATAAAAAATAAGTAGATATATTCACGACCAAAGCCTTGAAATAAAAAAATTAAAAAAATTAAATCAAGTTTCATTCAAAAAAAAGGGAATTGAAAAAATAGAAATTAGAATAACGCTCGAAGTAAAGCCTTGGTATAAAATAAAAAACTAAAATTATATAAAAAACATTTGAACAATTTGATAATTATAAATTTCAACCAAGTCAAGCAAGCGATGAAATGAAATTTCAAATGAAAAAAAATAACAACTAAGAAATATAACTACATGAAATAAACATAATATGATAAAGTAGGCTGTGAGAGTTTTTACGAAATGTCGACTATTTAATCGTAAATTATAAAGAAGGAACATAAATCATATACAAACAAAAACAATAAAAACATTAAACACAAAGAAGAAGAGTATAAGGGAACGGATAAAAATCAAAGTAGTCTTTGATATAAGTAAGACAAAATAATAAAATCACGATCACGCATTAAAAATTAACCTTTAAGTAGGAAGAATAAAAGATCGAAGTAGTCATGAATGAAAGTATCGCAAAAAAATAAAAAGCAACTAAATGTAAAACGAAAAACGATCCACATCAAAGTAAGCCAAGAGAATGTTATTTCTAAACTAAAATTAAAGCAAGCTATGAAAAGAGTAATTTGACCAATAATAAATCAAAGTAAGCGTCGACAAAATTCCGATTAAACTGATTAACGAATACTTAAAAATAGATAAATAAAGTTTTATATAGTAGGCCATGAAAACGCGATAAACCTATAAATAAGAGCATCGAAAAGATGAAATTTCTGTACGTGTAAATACTTCAAAAATCGAAGATTCCATACGAAAAATTCATTTAAAAAAAAAGGTTCATTTTATTTTCATAGCCAACTAAGATTAGATTTAACAAACGTTTTTGTTATCTATTTTTGTGGAAAATCTGCATTCCAACACACGTTTTTAAAATATTTTTTCAACATATTATGCTTAATCGTCGGTCATTTTTTATTCTAAAATGTGTTTAAAAAATAATTTCTTTTGTTTTCACCGCTTGCTTATATTTTATTCAAAAGTTACGTCGTTTCATGGCCTTCTCGGATTTTAGTGATTCGCAAAAATATGTTTTTGTAAAACTGAGCGTAGTGCGTTTCCTGGATTTTGTTTATAAAAGATCATGTTCAATGTTATCTAATTTCCAACGTCCTGTTTTCATAGCCAACTAATACATTTCTGATGTTTTTGTCTACTTAACTTTCGGTTGTTTCTGATGCTCTGATATTTTTCGTTATTTTACCAATTTCAGCGGTTTGTCCTCTAAATGAAATAAATCCATGGCCTACTTAAATCTATCCTTTTTTTCCACTTTTTTTTTCGCCACAGTTTACGTAATGTTTTTATATTTAATTTCGTCTGACTTGATTATCGCCCCCGCCTACTAAAATTCAATTACATTCATCCAACTTTTGTAGAACATGGCCAACTGTTGTTGTTTTGCTAAATTTTAGTTTTTTCCATGGACTGCTAAGATTCAAAACTAAATATCGTTTGGTGTTCACAATTATAATAACGTTTAATTAGAACATCATCGCCTACTTAGATTTTGGGTATTTAAACGCCTACTTAGATAGAGGACTGTGATTTTATTTTTTATTTTTTCCATAAAATAAAGGGAATTTTTAGTTAATTCACGACACACTTGATTCCATCTTTTAGAATAGATTATTTAAATTTGAGATCGACTTCAAAAATTTTTGCAGTTTAAAATATTAAATTCACTTTCACTTCATTGAGGTTTAGTTTTCTTAAATTCAAAAGTCCCCAAATTTTTGAATTTTTTTAGACGCCTACTTTTCACACTTCGACAGATTACTCCGATATTCAAATTCAATTACAATTATCTAAATTTTTCCTTTTTTTGATTTTGTCTTTGGTTTTCGAACTTTTCAATTCATGCCACACTTGATTCAATAATGTTTTTGAAGTTTGAGAAAATATTTAATATTTTGGGGCCTGCTATATTTTTGAAAAACTCACACCAAAACCGTAGTTAATTATATTTTCTTTAATTTTTTTGTCATCACTTTTAATTTTTGATTTTTCACTTTATTACGGTTTTTTTTTTAATTCAAACGTCCCCAAATTTTTGAATGTTTTTAAAATGACCTTGCATAGATCACTCCGATATTTGAATTTAATTACAATTATCAAAATTTTTCAGTATATAGTGTTTTGTTTTATGTAGACTTCTTTGATTTTCGTTTCATGATTTTTTGATCCATGGCACACCTGATTCAATTTTAGTTTAGGTTTTTTAAGTTTGAGATCAATTTCAAAAAATATTGTACACTTTAAACATTTAATTTTTTGTTTTTTTTAAATTTTTAATGTTTTCACTTTATTACGGTTTCGTTTTTCTTTAATTCAACCGTCCCCAAACTTTTGAATATTTTAAAACGCACTTCCGTAGATCACTCCGATATTTGAATTCAATTACAGTTATCTAAATTTTTTACTATGTAGTGTTTTGTTTTATGTTAGGATTCTTTGATTTTTGTATTTTTCAATTAATGGCACACTTGATTCAATTTTAGTTTCGTTGTTTTAAATTTGAGAAAAATTTTGTGTGTATTTTAAAATATTTCATTTTTTTGGGGCCTATGATTTTCAAAAACTTTCATTAAATTTAACCTTTTTTGCATCATGGCAACCTTTTCATTTTTATTTTTCAATGTTTTCACTTTATTCGTTCCCAAATATTTGAATTTTTTAAACGCCTCCTTTTTAACAAACCCATGGATTACTTGGATATTTAAATTCAATTACAATTATCTAAGTTTTTCAATTCATAGAATTTTGGTTTTTTTTCATAAATTAAGGTTAAATTTTGTGGACATATTTGATTTTTAAAATCATAGCAGGCCCCTAAAAAATTAAATATTTTAAAGTGAACGAAAAAGTTGGATTTGATTTCAAACTTAAAAAACCTGAAAATTTGAATTCAATTACAATTATTTAAGATTTTCAATTCATAGAATTTTGGTTTTTTTTTTCATAAATTAAGGTTAAATTTTGTGGACATATTTGATTTTCGTGTTTTTCAATTCATGGCACACTTGATTCAATATTTTCGTTAATGTTTTTTTAAGTTTGAGATCAATTTCGAAAATTTTGTTTACTTCAAAATATTTAATTTTTTTATGACCGATAATGATTTTGAAAAACCACCCCCAAAATTTTAGTTAACTAAATTTTCTTTAAATTTGATCTTTTTTGCATCATGACAATTTTTTTATTTTTAATTTTCAATAGTTTCAGTGTATTACGGGTTATTTTTTTTTAAATTCATACGTCACCAAATGTTTGAATTTTTTTAAAACGCCTACTTGTTTGCACTAATTATCTAAAATTTTCAGTTCATAATGTTTTATTGTTTGCAAAAATTGAACTTCTTAGATTTTCGTATTTTTCAATTCATTACACACTTCAATTTTAATTTTTATTTTGTTCAGGTTTTTTAAGTTTGAGATCAAATCCAACTTTTTCGCTCACTTTAAAATATTTAATTTTTGGTGCTATGATTTTTAAATAAGGGCAAAACTGCTATGATTTTTAAAAACCCATGCCAAACCCCCCCCCCCCCCCCCCCCCCCCCCCCCCCCCCCCCCCCCCCCCCCCCCCCCCCCCCCCCCCCCCCCCCCCCCCCACCTTTTTTGCATCATGGCAACGTTTTTATTTTTAATTTTTTATATTTTTTCAATTCGTGGCACACTTGATTCAATATTTTAGTTTGTTTGGGGGGGGGGGGGGGGGGGGTGGTTTGTTTTTGGGGGGGTTTTTTTTTTTTTTGTGTTTTGTTGTTGTGGTTTGGGTTTTTTGGGGTGTTTTGGGGTGGGTTGTTGGTGTTTGGGTGGTGGGTTGTGTTTTTTGGGTTGTGGGGTTTGGTTTTTTTTGTGGGTTGGGGGTGGGTTTTGGGGGGTGTTTGGTTTTGGGGTTTTTGGGTTGGTGGGGTTGGTTGGTGGTGTTTTTGGGTTTGGGGGGTTTGGTTTTGGGGTGTTGTGTTTTGGGGGGGGGGGGGTGTGGGTGGTTGTGTTTTTTTGGTTTGGGGGGTTTTGGGGGTTGTGGGTTTGGTTTTTTGTGGGTGGGGGGTTTTGGGGGGGTGGGGTTGGTTGGTTGGGTTTTGGGTTTGGTTTTTTGGGGGTGGGGTTTTTTTGTTTTTGTTTGGGTTTTGGTTTGTTGTTGGGGTTTTTTTGGTGGGGGGGTTTGGGGTTTTGGGGGGT
The DNA here is from genome assembly GCA_030710515.1 of Abscondita cerata. NCBI lineage: Eukaryota > Metazoa > Arthropoda > Insecta > Coleoptera > Lampyridae > Abscondita > Abscondita cerata. The sequence goes on from JALBCR010000267.1 coordinate 690,804, forward strand.
TGTTTGGGGTTGTTTGTTGGTGTTTTGTTTTTTTGGGGGGGGGTTGGTTTGTGTTTTGTGTTGGTTTTTTTTTTTTGTTGGGTTTTTGGGTTTGGGGGGGGGTTTGTTGTTGGGGTTTTTTTGGGGTGGGTTTGGGGGGGGGGGGTGGTTGGTTTGGGGGTTGGTTTTTGGGGGGGTTTTTTTTTGTTTTGTTGTGTTTTTTGGGTTTTTTTTTTTTTGGTTTTTTTTTTTTTTTTTTTTTTTTAAGTTTGAGATCAATTTTGAAAATTTTGAGCACTCAAAATATTTAATTATTTTATGACCTACCATGTTTTTGAAAAACCACCCCCAAAACTCAGATTACATTTTCTTTAAATTTAATGTTTTTAGTGCACTTTAAAATATTTAATTTTGTTGTGGCCTACTTAGATTATGAAAACTCATTCCAAACAAGTTAACTTTGATTTTTTTTTTAATTTTCTTTTATCTTTGGCATCATGACGTGATTATTGTTTTCAATTTTCAATGTTTTGACTTTATTGGGTTTAGTTTTTTAATTCAAAATTCGAATGTCGTCACATTAAATTTTTCGAATTTTCTGATTCGTAAATCTTCCACGAATACTGCGATATTTGCATCTCAATTTAAATTTTTTTTTTTTTGAGAAATTAATTTAGTTCAATTTTGTTTTTTTTTAAGGTTATCGTAATATTTTTGTCAGCACTTTACCTACTGAATTTTTTCTGTGTCCAACGCCAATTATTTTTTTTTAATTTTATCGTTTCTTTTCTTTTTCTAAAATTTTCAAGGTTTTGACTTTATTGTTGCTTAGTTTTTTTTTTATTTGAATATCGTCGTGCATATAAACATTTTCAATTCATGGCCTACTTCAAATCGAATTTTTATTTTTTTGACGTTATGACATCCTTTGTTTTATTTCCAATGCCTACTTAAATTAGCCGAATTTTACTATTTTTTTAACATTTTCATGGTTTACTACGATTGAAGAAAATTTTGTTTTTTTGAATGGATCACAGCTTTCAATTCATGGCACACTCAATTTAATTTCAAATTTCGTTGAATTATTTTCGTTTTCTTTCCGGATTTTTCCATGGATACTGCGAATATTTTCAGTTCATAATTTTTTTGAAGGCGTTTTTGTATTTCACAACTTCTCAAGTTATGGCTTACTTCAAATTCAAATTTGATTTTTGTTGCAAAATTTTGACATTATGACAATCTGTTTTTTTAAATTTTCATGCTCTACTTAAATTGGGAGAAGTTTACTATATTTTTAACTGTTTCATGGTTTACTGCGATTAAGAAAAAAATTATTCGGTTCAGAGATTTTTGTAGGCGTTTTTAGTTTTCAATAATGTCACCCTCAAATTAACTTCAATATTTGTTTTGTTAAATTATTTTCGTTTTTATTTCCGAATTTTTTTTCCATGGATAATGCATTAATTTTTCAGTTAATAAATGTTTTGAAGGGTTTTTGATTTTCGCAAATTTTCAAGTCATGGCCTACTTCACATTAAATTTTTAATTTTGTTGTAAAATCTTGACAACATTTTTTTTAAATTTCAATGCCTACTTAAATTAGGCGAATTTTACTATTTTTTAACTGTTTCATGGTTTACTGCGATTAAGAAAAAAAATTCAGTTCAGAGATTTTTTTTTAATGATTTACGGATTTTGTGTTTTCAGTTCATGGCACACTCAATTTAATTTCAATTTTCGTTTTATTTCCAGATTTTTTCCATAAATTTTTTAAAGACGTTTTTAATTTTCGCAACTTTTCAAGTCATGGCCTACTTCACATTCAATTTTTAATTTTGTTGTAAAATCTTGACATGACATTTTTTAAATTTTCAATGCCTACTTAAATTAGGCGAATTTACTATTTTTTAACTGTTTCATGGTTTACTGAGATTAAAAAAAAATTAGTTCAGAGATTTTTTTAATGATTTACGGATTTTGTGTTTTCAGTTCATGGCACACTCATTTTAATTTCAATTTTCGTTTTATTTCCGGATTTTTTCCATAAATTTATTTAAAGACGTTTTTAATTTTCGCAACTTTTCAAGTCATGGCCTACTTCACATTCAATTTTTAATTTTGTTGTAAAATCTTGACATGACATATTTTTAAAATTTCAATGCCTACTTAAATTAGGCAAATTTTACTGTTTTTTAACTGTTTCATGGTTTACTGCGATTAAGAAAAAAATTCAGTTCAGAGATTTTTTTAATGAATTACGGATTTTTGTGTTTTTTAGTTTTTCAATTCATGGGCACACTCAATTTAATTTCAATTTTCGTTTTATTTCCGGATTTTTTCCATAAATTTTTTAAAGACGTTTTAATTTTCGCAACTTTTCAAGTCATGGCCTACTTCACATTCAATTTTTAATATTGTTGTAAAAAATTGACTTAAATTTTTTTAATTTTCAATGCCTACTTAAATTAGGCGAATTTTACAATTTTTTAACTGTTTCATGGTTTACTGAGATTAAGAAAAAAAATCCGTTTCAGAGATTTTTTTTAATGAATTACGGATTTTGTAGGAATTTGTGGGCACACGATTGTGTACTGCGATTAAGCAAAAAATTATTCGAATCAGAGATTTTTTTTTTTTTAATGAAATACGAATTTTATAGGCGTTTTTAGTTTTCAATTCATGGCACACTCAATTTAATTTCAATATTTGTTTTGTTGAATCATTTTCGTTTTATTTCCGGATTTTTTCCATACATTTTTTGTAAGATGTTTATGATTTTTGCTTCTTTTCAAGTCTCGGCCTACTTCACATTCAATTTTTAATTTTGTTGTAAAATCTTGAAATGACATTTTTTAATGTTCAATGCCTACTTAAATTAGGCGAATTTTACAATTTTTAACTGTTTCATGGTTTACTGCGATTAAGAAAAAAATTCAGTTCAGAGATTTTTTTAATGATTTACGGATTTTGTGTTTTCAGTTCATGGCACACTCAATTTAATTTCAATTTTGTTTTATTTCCGGATTTTTTCCATAAATTTTTTAAAGACGTTTTTAATTTTCCCAACTTTTCAAGTCATGGCCTACTTCACAGTCAATTTTTAATTTTGTTGTAAAATCTTGACATGACATTTTTTTTTAATTTCAATGCCTACTTAAATTAGGCGAATTTTACAATTTGTTAACTGTTTCATGGTTTACTGAGATTAAGAAAAAAAAATACGGTTCAGAGATTTTTTTTAATGAATTACGGATTTTGTAGGAATTTGTGTGCACGCACAATTTAATTTCAATTTTCGTTTTATTTCCGGATTTTTTCCATAAATTTTTTGAAAAACGTTTTTAATTTTCGCAACTTTTCAAGCCATGGCCTACTTCACATTCAATTTTTAATATTGTTGTAAAAAATTGATTTAAATTTTTTAAATTTTCAATGCCTACTTAAATTAGGAGAATTTTACAAGATTTTAACTGTTTCATGGTTTACTGAGATTAAGAAAAAAAAATCCGGTTCAGTGATTATTGTTTTTCGAATGAATTACGGATTTGTAGGGACTTTTAATTATCAATTCATGGCACACTCAATTTAATTTAATTTTTTTTTGTTGAATCATTTTCGTTTTATTTCCGGATTTTTTCCATAAATTTTTTGTAAGACGTTTATGATTTTTGCTTCTTTTCAAGTCCCGGCCTACTTCACATTCAATTTTTAATTTTGTTGTAAAATCTTGACATAACATTTTTTTAAAATTTCAATGCCTACTTAAATTAGCCGAATTTTACTGTTTTTTAACTGTTTCATGGTTTACTGAGATTAAGAAAAAAAATCCGGTTCAGAGATTTTTATTAATGAATTACGGATTTTATAGGCGTTTTTAGTTTTCAATTCATGCATGGCACACTCAATTTAATTTCAATTTTCGTTTTATTTCCGAATTTTTTCCATAAATTTTTTTAAAGACGTTTTTAATTTTCGCAACTTTTCAAGTCATGGCCTACTTCACATTCAATTTTTAATATTGTTGTAAAATCTTGACATGACATTTTTTTTTAATTTCAATGCCTACTTAAATTAGGCGAATTTTACTGTTTTTTAACTGTTTCATGGTTTACTGAGATTAAGAAAAAAAATTCGGTTCAGAGATTTTTATTAATGAATTACGGATTTTGTAGGAATTTGTGGGCACGCGATTGTGTACTGCGATTAAGCAAAAAATTATTCGGGTCAGAGATTTTTTTTTTTAATGAAATACAGATTTTATAGGCGTTTTTAGTTTTCAATTCATGCATGGCACACTCAATTTAATTTCAATTTTCGTTTTATTTCCGAATTTTTTCCATAAATTTTTTTAAAGACGTTTTTAATTTTCGCAACTTTTCAAGTCATGGCCTACTTCACATTCAATTTTTAATATTGTTGTAAAATCTTGACATGACATTTTTTTTTAATTTCAATGCCTACTTAAATTACGCGAATTTTACAATTTTTTAACTGTTTCATGGTTTACTGAGATTAAGAAAAAAAATCCGTTTCAGAGATTTTTTTTAATGAATAACGGATTTTGTAGGAATTTGTGGGCACGCGATTGCGTACTGCGATTAATCAAAAAATTATTCGGGTCAGAGATTTTTTTTTTTAATGAAATACAGATTTTATAGGCGTTTTTAGTTTTCAATTCATGGCACACTCAATTTAATTTCAATATTTGTTTTGTTGAATTATTTTCGTTTTATTTCGGATTTTTTCCATGAATATTTCGATAATTTTTCACATAAATTTTTGGCAGGATTTTTGATTTTCGCAACTTTTCAAGTCGAGGTCAACTTCACTTTCATTTTTTAATCTTGTTGTAAAATCTTGAAATGACATTTTTTTTAATGTTCAATGCCTACTTAAATTAGGCGAATTTTACAATTTTTTAACTGTTTCATGGTTTACTGCGATTAAGAAAAAAAATTCAGTTCAAAGATTTTTTTTAATGATTTACGGATTTTGTGTTTTCAGTTCATGGCACACTCATTTTAATTTCAATTTTCGTTTTATTTCCGGATGTTTTCCATAAATTTATTTAAAGACGTTTTTAATTTTCGCAACTTTTCAAGTCATTGCCTACTTCACATTCAATTTTTAATTTTGTTGTAAAATCTTGACATGACATTTTTTTTTTAATTTCAATGCCTACTTAAATTAGGCGAATTTTACTGTTTTTTAACTGTTTCATGGTTTACTGCGATTAAGAAAAAGAATTCAGTTCAGAGATGTTTTTTAATGATTTACGGATTTCGTGTTTTCAGTTCATGGCACACTCAATTTAATTTCAATTTTCGTTTTATTTCCGGATTTTTTCCATAAATTTCCATGGCCTACTTCACATTCAATTTTTAATATTGTTGTAAAAATTGACTTAAATTTTTTATATTTTCAATGCCTACTTAAATTAGGCTAATTTTACTATTTTTTAACTGTTTCATGGTTTACTGCGATTAAGAAAAAAATTCAGTTCAAAGATTTTTTTAATGATTTACGGATTTTGTGTTTTCAGTTCATGGCACACTCAATTTAATTTCAATTTTTGTTTTATTTCCGGATTTTTCCATAAATTTTTTGAAAAACGTTTTTGATTTCCGCAACTTTTCAAGTCGTGGCCTACTTCACATTCAATTATTATTTTTGTTGTGAAATTTTGACATGACATTTTTTTTTTAATTTTCAATGGTTTACTGCGATTATTCGGTTCAGAAATGTTTGTTTATTTAATGGATTACAGTTTAGTTTTAAACTCATGGCACCCCCGATTAAATTGATTGATTATTTTCTTCGGTTTTTTGTAAATTTTCTTTATTGTTTCTTTCTTTTCCGTTTCAGGACCTACTGAGTGGTAATGAATTCAATTGGGTATTGTTCGTATATCTTTAAATTCATGGCACACTTAATTCAATTTTTATTTTTTAATTAACCATGCTCTTACATTAATATTGTTCACTAGCTTTCTTGATTACTTAGGTTCTATATTGATCTTTTTCAATATAGAACAAGTAGGTTACGAAACGCAATATTTTGGAATGTTTTCGTTCTGTTAATGACAAAATAGGAAACATCAGCGCAAGCCATGGATACAATTATGGATTTTTTCGCGGCCTACTTAAATTGCGATCATTGTCTGTTAAATCGAAACACATTTTCTTAAAATTTGGATCAATTATTTGTTTATATTCGGAATCTTTTCGTGATTTTTCATGGCCTACTTGTATTTTCATTTAGTTTCACGACCTCCGCTTCAATCACTGCTGCTTGATTTTTTTTTGTTAAGATCCCCCGGCAAGTTATTTTTGTTTTTCACAGCACACTTAATTATGTGTTGTGCGTAAGGCGTAATGAATGGAAAATCTTGGCACGCGTCGAAAGTCCAAAACAACATCACCAAATTTATCTCTCAACGAAATTCCATTCTGATAACGATGACGTTTCAACCTTTAAACGCCGACGTTGCCGATTCTACACCGTTTTTATGTAATTAGTATCGAAGGTGGCTTTTAGCATCGGTAAAGCAGTTATCTACATAAAGCACGACGCTGATCTTATAGTTCGCACGTTGGAATGCAGAGAGCCAAGCATTAATTTGAACCTCGTATCTAATAATTTAAGACACGCAACGCAACTCACCCATTCCTCGTGTTCTTCGTTCAGATCACCCAGGACGCTGTCTTCGCTGCAAGAACTGCTCGCGCGCACCCCGGTACTTCTATAAAAATCTTCCCTCCGCTGAACCTCCCTGCTATACAATGCAGGCACTAATTTGTAAACCAAAGCCTGGACGATCGGGTCCGATCTGAATGAAAAAAATTTTTTATTCACGTAGAAAACTTATGTCGACGCCCTCACCTGAAGCACGCGTTATTTTTCTTCTTATAGACGACGTTGCACGTGGGGCAACCGAGCTTGAAATTCTCGAAGTACCTCAGGATGCAGGCGCGGCAAACTGCGATTTATAGGCGTCAAGGTCACGAAACAAAAAAAAACCCCGATCAGATACTTACAAACGTGCAGGCAATCGACTAAGGCGGTGGCGTCGATCAGGTACCCTCTGCAGAGGGTGCGTCAAACATTGATTTAAATCCTTGAGAAGAATTTGACGCGCCGTCATGCGTTTTGAACGCCGGGTGCCATGGCGGGATTTCTGCAAAAAAAAACGTAATTACGTTAGGGGTCAGTTGTTTAGCGAAGAAGTGGGCGTTGTGTGGGGAGGGGCGTCCAACAAGCATGACCACAACCAACTTACACCTGTCGTAAAACCTACCTGATGACCATCAAACTACCTTTTTACCTTGGGTTCCGGAATAGTCGGTGACCTCCACTCGAGCGGGCACAGAAGAAACGACCCTAGTCGCAAACATAACGATTTTACAAAAAAAAATCGTAGCAAGCGCGTTACGTAAAATAATTACATAATTCTCCGCTTTATCGAGAAACCGCAAGTGATAAAATGCGTAATTAAAACTCGAAAGAATATTGTGCCATGAAACACAGGAAACAGATTAGAGGCGATTTATTAGAAAAAAATTGCGGGTCGTTTGATATGAAACATTAAAACAAATTAACATCACGTTATCGTCGTCAAAACGCTCGATTACGTTAAACAATAAAATAATAACAGGGCAACATGACGCCGATATACGGGAGCGCCACGTAAAAACCCAGTAGGCGCATTGATTAGAAAAAATGGCGCCGAGCCAAGAAAAACAATCTTGAATTAATCAAACAATCCTTGGAAACAAATTTAACAAGCATCAAAAAGTGGAATATGTACCTAATTTCTACATAATTTAGTGTGACGTAACCTCATTTTATTTTATTTGCAAACGAACGTGCTGAAAAGCAGGCCCTGTAAAAATAAATTAATTTTTCTGCCGCAGCGTGTCTCATATAAGCTATAAAATTTTAATGGCGCGCGAAAAAATTTAACCTAACTGAAAACGGAACTTTTAATGTCGTGCAATAAACTAGACGGTGTACCAACAATGGGATCAGGGTAAGCTATGAAAAATAAAGCTCCACGAATTCCGTACAACGTAGGCCATGGAAGCAACCAAGATTGTAAACAATCAATCGTTTACTAACGACATCAGTCATGGAAACAGAAGTGGTGTTATATTTCATAATCAAAATCATACCATGAAAAAACAATCATTTCGAGGGAAAAAATTCGAGTCGAATGAATGAATTCACATTTTCTTTTCAATATCAAACGTTTACTAACAGCAGCATCAGCGTAAGCTGTGAAACACACTCGATTGAACAACTATGTTGAATTCGCAGCAAAAATCTTATCAGCGTAACCCATGAAAAACATATATAACGTATCTACTTAACGGAACCTAAATTTTATTGTTATGTAATAAAGTAGGCTATGAAAAACACAATATCAACAAAAGCCATTAGAAATGGCATCAGCGTAAACTATGAAAAATAAAACCATTAAAAACTGCAATTGTGAACGACCAAATAATATCAGCGTAAGCCATGAAAAACAAACGTATAAGCGAAGAAGCCCATGGAAATAACCGCGATTGCGCACAATGTATGAAATCACTTTTTTCAATGTCAAACGTTGAATTCACAGCAAAAATCTTATCAGCGTAAGCCATGAAAAACTATAACATGTCTACGAAGGTCGTAAAACAGCTACGATGGCAAACACAACCAAAACCTCGATGTTTGTTCTGTTCTGTTCAGTGTTAGGTTAACTGAATTTCTGAAAATACATTTCATGTCAACGATAGCCATGAAACAAGCGAGATTGAAAAATGTTGCCAGCATCACCGTAAGCCGTGAAGAACAGATAATTCACTATTTCTGAAATAATAATACGTGTCAACGCAGGCCATGGAAACAACCACGATTCTCATCGATCGTTACCAACAGCAGCATCAGCGAAAGCCATGAAAACAAAAGTTTAACTCAACCAGCATCAGCGATAGGTTAACTCAATCGTCACGGGCATTTCTGAAAAAAGTATACTTCGTATCAACGGTAGCCATGAAACAATCGAGATTGTAAACAATCTTGAAATCTTGTCGGCATCAGCGTAAGCCATAAAATAAATAATTAATTTAATCGTTCTGAAAAAAATTTCATGTCAACGAAGGCCACAATTCTCATCGATCGTTATACTATTGGCAGCGTCAGCGTAAGCCATGAAAAGAAAACTCAACCAGCATCAGCGATAGGTTAACTCAATCAACACGGGCATTTCTGAAAAAGTATTTCGTATCAACTAAGGCCATGGAAACAACAGTGGTTGGGAACAATTTTTTCTATTATCAATCGTTTACTAATAACAGCATCGACGTAAGCCTTAGTATATAGTATTATTTAAAAAAACACGATTTTCATCGATCGTTACTAATGGCGGCGTCAGCGTAAGCCATGAAAAGAAAAGTTCAACTCCAACCAGCATCAGCGATTGGTTAACTCATTTCTGAAAAAGTATTTCGTATCAACGATAGCCATGAAACAATCGAGATTGTGAACAATCTTGAAATCGTGCCATGAAAAACAGATAATTAACAATTAGCCTTAGGTACTTAGTGAGTATTTCTGAAAAAATATTTCGTGTCAACGAAGGCCATGAAAACAACCACGATTTTCATCGACAGCATCAGCGTAAGCCATGAAAACAAAAGTTCAACCCAATCGCATTGAACATTTCTGGTTTTATTTTATTAATTTCTGAATAAACACCACGTTAACGCAATTTTGAATTGACAACCAAAATCAGCGTTAGCCATGAAAACAAAAGTTCAACTCAACCAGCATCAGTGATAGGTTAACTCATTTCTGTAAAAGTATTTCGTATCAACGATAACCATGAAGAAATGTTGCCAGCATCAGAGTAAGCCATTAAAAACAGATAATTTTACTAATAACAGCATCAACGTAAGCCTTAGGTACTTAGTGAGTATTTCTGAAAAAATATTTCGTGTCAACGAAGGCCATGAAAACAACCAAGATTTTCATCGACAGCATCATCGTAAGCCATGAAAATATAAGTTCAAATCAATCACATTGGACATTTCCGGCCTTATTTTACTAATTTCTGAATAAACACCATGTTAACGCAAATTTGAATTTAGAACCAAAATCAACGTAGGCCAACAAAATAAAAGTTCAACTCAACAAGCATCGGCGATAGGTTAACTCAATCGTCACGGGCATTTCTGAAAAAGTCTTTCGTGTCAAGGATAGCCATGGAACAATCTTGCCAGCATCAGAGTAAGCCATGAAAAACAGATAATTAACAACAATGATTGGGAACAATTTTTTTCTATTATCAATCGTTTACTAATAACAGCATCAACGTAAGCCTTAGGTACTTAGTGAGTATTTCTGAAAAAATATTTCGTGTCAACGAAGGCCATGAAAACAACCACGATTTTCATCGACAGCATCAGCGTAAGCCATGAAAACAAAAGTTCAACCCAATCGCATTGAACATTTCTGGTTTTATTTTATTAATTTCTGAATAAACACCACGTTAACGCAATTTTGAATTGACAACCAAAATCAGCGTTAGCCATGAAAACAAAAGTTCAACTCAACCAGCATCAGCGATAGGTTAACTCATTTCTGAAAAAGTATTTCGTATCAACGATAGCCATGAAACAATCTTGAAATATTGCCAGCATCAGAGTAAGTCATTAAAAATAGATAATTAACAACAGTGTTTGGAAACCATTTTTTCTATTATCAATCGTTTACTAATAACAGCATCAACGTAAGCCTTAGGTACTTAGTGAGTATTTCTGAAAAAATATTTCGTGTCAATGAAGGCCATGCCCGCCGCGGCGGGCCAGAAAACATAAGTTCAAATCAATCACATTGGACATTTCCGTCCTTATTTTATTAATTTCTGAATAAACACCATGTTAAAGCAAATTTGAATTTAGAACCAAAATCAACGTAAGCCATGAAAATAAAAGTTCAACTCAACAAGCATCAGCTATAGGTTAACTCAATCGTCACGGGCATTTCTGAAAAAGTCTTTCGTGTCAAGGATAGCCATGGAACAATCTTGCCAGCATCAGAGTAAGCCATGAAAAACAGATAATTAACAACAATGATTGTGAACAATTTTTTCTATTATCAATCATTTACTAATAACAGCATCAACGTAAGCCTTAGGTACTTAGTGAGTATTTCTGAAAAAATATTTCGTGTCAACGAAGGCCATGAAAACAACCAAGATTTTCATCGACAGCATCATCGTAAGCCATGAAAACATAAGTTCAAATCAATCACATTGGACATTTCCGGCCTTATTTTATTAATTTCTGAATAAACACCATGTTAACGCAAATTTGAATTTAGAACCAAAATCAACGTAAGCCATGAAAATAAAAGTTCAACTCAACAAGCATCAGCGATAGGTTAACTCAATCGTCACGGGCATTTCTGAAAAGTCAAGGATAGCCATGGAACAATCGAGATTGTGAACAACCTTGCCAGCATCAGAGTAAGCCATGAAAACAGATAATTAACAACAATTTTTTTCTATTATCAATCGTTTACTAATAACAGCATCAACGTAAGCCTTAGTAAGTGTTTCTGAAATAATATTTAGTGTCAACGAAGGCTATGGAAAAACAATTCGAACAACAGAGTCCATTGAACAATTGCGAACAATCAGAGAAACCCATCTTATTTTATAAATATTTATGGATGAACATAGAAGGCCATGAAACAACCACGTTAACAATCTTGAAAACACAACCAAAATTATCATAACAATTTATTGTGTAGCATCAATGTAAGCTATCGCAGTAAGCGATGGACAATTTAAAGTTATGTATAACCTTAAATTATACATAAAGAATATTTTGAAAAAGTGTCACTTCCGGTTGACCCATTTCGACCAAAATCTAATCAAACTTCCGTTCTTATACTTTTAGATTGGAGTAAAAATAGTATGGTTTGGCATCAAAGGAAGCCGTGAAATAACAAAACCTCCCCATTTCTACAAATTATCGAAATATTAAAATCAAGTAGGCTCACAAAAATGAAAATTTAAAATTTCTAAAGAAAAACGATCCTAAATCGAGGAGAGTTAATGTAATCTTAGGAAGCGATGTCGCCAAGTAGGCCATGATCACAGGTTTCAATTCGAATTAACCGCTGTTTAGTTCATCAACTATACGAATTTAATTTTCGAACCATGCATGAACTTTAACTGTTTAAAGGTTTTAAATTAGTCGAGTTTTCCGTTATCAAGAAAAGTTGAAGTAGGCTGTGACTTCTATAAACGCGTAATAAATAGTTGTTTAATGTTACTATTACTACAAAAATTTACTTCACAAAGTTGGCTGCGAATACAGTTTTGTTCAGAAAGGGGACCAGAAAAGAGTAGGCTGCGATTGAAATCCTTTCTGAACCTTGGCCGTGACTCGGAAATTAAATAAAAACAATTACGCGGAAGATTTGCTAAAGCACGCTATATACATAAAATAATGTTTCACATAAATCACGGCCTACTTAGTTGTAATAAAATCGTAAAATTTACCACGAGTATCTATCTAATTAGAGCGCGTAGGTAAAACGGCGACAGGGGTGCAAAGGGTCATAGGGTGCACGACTCCACCTCATTGGTCGATATCAACCCTCACTTTAATTGATGGAGGGTGAGAGTCGACTAAGCACTTTGACGAGAGAAAGACGAAACACACACGCACACATAGTAAGCACGGTAGGGTGACTTTAGGGATCGAAAAAGGGACGTCCCACCTTCTACTCTATTATGTTCTCCTGATACGCAACCCTTCAAAGCCACGTGGTTATAGCTGTACAACATTTTTTTATTATTACTATTGTTACTACGCACTGAACGAAGACACAAAATCGATACGAATTGTTGACGTGACGTATTAATACAAACATAACCTCACAGCGCGCGACGTTGCAACAAATGCGAATTTAATGAATGTCTATTACGGAACGGATCCCCTCCACGCTTTTAAAATTAGATGCAGTTAGAAATTGTATGACATTAAACGTTGAGGTTATGTCGACAAATTTGCGTGTATTTTTTAACCTACATTTTTGTTTTTCTTTCGATATTTGTGGTTGCCGAGTTGAATCGATTAAAGGCAAACGGTGTCCGGATTACAGAATCCTGTAATGGCTCAGAAGAAAAAAAAAGAGAATCGAAGATAATTGCACTTTGGTTGTAGCAATAAATAAAAGAGAAACGCAGATGGCCATGATATGTACTCTTCAATCACGTCAGTTGGTCATGGAACAGCTTATACCGGAAACGTCGTGGATGTGGAAATAAATGAAGAAAATGTATGAGAAACGGAGATCTAGAAAGAAAGCTTTGGAGAAACGTTTTGTACAGTTGGCCATGAGTGAAACAAAACCCGAGGATTATGGAATGATTTCCCGATTATAGTTTCCTGCAATGGTTCATAAGGAAAAAAAAAGCCGATCGAAGATAATTGCAAAATTAATGAGAGACGCTGATCTAGAAAGCGTTGGAGGAACAGAAATCTACAATTATTCATTTTTTATAGTGACATCCAATATAGATGGTGGGGGAATATCGACACAAAACCCGAGGATCATAGCACTCTCGACTATTTGAACAACAGAAGAAAACCATCATGGAGTCAATGTTTTTGGGATTTGAACAGCAGAGGACTGTGGTAGGACAAATGGTGTCCCGATTACAGTTTCCTGAAAGTAAACAGGGCCGATCGAAGATCTAGAATGCGTTGGAGGAATCAAATCTACTATTATTCAATTTTTTTATAGAAGGCTGTGATCCTTTACTTCAATCAAGTTGGCGATGACCTAAAAAATTTCATAACGGTTACGGCAGTTTCGTAGAAAGTAAAGAACATGAAGAATTCCAAGGCGTAGTTATGGACGGTGATGACAGTACACCGTGGAGTAAAACCAATGCCTACTGCGACTGTATTTTAAATGAGTTTAGTTTCTAAGCAATAGATTACTATCATGTTCAAGAATGAATTTACAAAGATGGTCATGGAGGAGCTAGTCTTCAGCTTCAATCAAGTTACCTATGATCTCATGTATGTTACGAAAAGCACTTTTCCCGACTCCAGAAAGTTTATGTCGATTTGTGTTCAAAATAAACTGGATCCAAGACTGCTATGTTTCGTAGAAATTAAAAAAAATTCTTGGTATTCGAAAGGAAGTGATGATGGTGAAGGTCTAATAATTATCTAATTTATAAAAGAGGCCATGGTTTTTTACTTCGCAATCAAGACTTAATACGGTTAATTTTGGATTCTAAGATGGTCGAGTTGTGTAAAAATTAAAAAAAAACATGAAGAAAATTTAATAGTTGATGATGAGTTAAATGAGAGCATTTTTTTCCAAAACCAAGGCCTACTACTACTACTAAGATTTAGTATGAATTTAACACACAACACAATATATAAAGATGGCCATGGTCGAGTTGATCAAGTGAATGTGTCCAAGAATTAACTAATTTATAAAGGAGGCCATGGTTTTTTACTTCGCAATCAAGAGTTAAGACTGGATTCTAAGATGACCGGAGTTGTGTAAAAAATAAAAAAAACCTTTTTTTAAACAAATGCCTACTACGACTAAGATTTAGTATGAATTTAACACGCAACACAATGTATAAAGATGGCCCTGGTCGAGTTGATCAAGTTAGCTGAATGTGTCCAAGAATTACTTAATTTATAAAAGAGGCCATGGTTTTTTACTTCGCAATCAAGACTTAAGACGGTTAAGTCTGGATTCTAAGATGGCCGAGTTGTTTAAAATTTAAAAAAAAACACAAAGAAAATTCAACAGTTCATGATGAGTTAAATGAGAGCATTTTTTCCAAAACCAAGGCCTACTACTACTAAGATTTAGTATGAAATCAGTTTATAAGCCCTCATACGCAATTAATTTATAAAGACAGCCATGGATTTCAATCATGGTCGCACATAGCGTATAAAAATCAAACCCACTTTGGTCCAAATCATCCGGATCTAAGGTGGCTGTCTGATGAGAGTATTTATATATATTTTTTTTTCAAATGGCTTCCTATGATTAAGGTTTTAGATGTGGCATTAGTTTCTAAAAGTTCAACAATAGTTTCGTATATTCTGATGCCAGAGTTGATAGGTATTTTACGTCAATCAAGTTAGCCATGATCTTTGAAAATATAAATTGAAACAAAAATCAAGCCCATCTTTCGAAGTTCAATCTTGACTATAGAAATTTCTTGCTATTCGAAAGAAAGTGGCGATGATGAAGGTCTACTACGACTAAGATCAATAATAGACTAAAAAATTCCTGAATTTGTCCAATTTACCCAATTTTTAAAGAAGGCCATGGTTTCTTACTTCGCAAGCAAGACTTAAGACGGTTAAGTATGGATTCTAAGATGGCGGAGTTGTGTAAAAATTAAAAAAAAAACACGAAAGAAAATTCAACAGATGATGAGAGAATTTTTTTTTTTCAAAACCAAGGCTCCCTACGACTAAGACTTAGTATGAATTTAGTTTATATGGCCTCATTAGCAATTAATTTATAAAGACGGCCATGAATTTAAATCATGGTCGCACATAGCGTATAAAAATCAAATCCACTTTGGTCCAAATCATCCGGATCTAAGGTGGCTGTCTGATGAGAGTAGGTATATATATATTTTTTTCAAATGGCTTCCTATGATTAAGGTTTTAGATGTGGCTTTAGTTTCTAAAAGTTCAACAATAGTTTCGTATATTCTGATGCCAGAGTTGATAGGTATTTTACGTCAATCAAGTTAGCCATGATCTTTAAAAATATAAATTGAAACAAAAATCAAGCCTATCTTTCGAAGTTCAATCTTGACTATAGAAACTTCTTGCTATTCGAAAGAAAGTGATGATGATGAAGGTCTACTACGACTAAGATCAATAATAGACTAAAAATTCCTGAATTTGTCCAATTTACCCAATTTTTAAAGAAGGCCATGGTTTTTTACTTCGCAATCAAGACTTAAGACGGTTAAGTATGGAAGAAAAACACGAAAGAAAATTCAACAGATAATGAGAGAATTTTTTTTTTCAAAACCAAGGCTCACTACGACTAAGATTTAGTATGAATTTAGTTTATAAGGCCTCATTAGCAATTAATTTATAAAGACGGCCATGAATTTAAATCATGGTCGCACATAACATAAAAATCGAACACTTTGGTCCAAATAATTCGGATCTAAGATGGCTGTCTTATGAGAATATATATATATAGTTTTTTTTAAATGGCCTCCTATGATTAAGTTTTTAGATGTCGCTTTGTTTGATGCAAGAGTTGATACTTTATGCCAATCAAATTAGCCATGATCTTTATAAATGAAATTGAAACAAAAATCAAACCTACATTTCTAATTTCAAACTTGACTCTAGAAAGTGTATGTCATTTTGTGTACGAAATAATCAGGATCCAAGGCGGCTATGTTTCGTGGAAACAAACAAAATTTCTTTCCGAAAGGAAATTCAACAGTTGATGATGAGTTAAATGAGAGCATTTTTTTTTTCAAAACCAAGGCCTACTACGACTAAGATTTAGTATGAATTTAGTTTATACGCAATTAATTTATAAAGACGGCCATGGATTTAAATCATGGTCGCACATAACGTATAAAAATCAAACCCACTTTGGTCCAAATAATTCGGATTATATAAGAGTATAGGTATATATTTTTTTCAAAACCAAGGCTTACTATGATTTAGTTTTTAGAAGTAGCTTTGATATCTAAAAGTTCAAAAATAGTTGCGCATATTCTTCCTATACAGAGTCAATGCAAGAGCTGATCTTTTACTTCAATCAAGTTAGCCATGATCTTTAGGAAAGTCACAAAAATCAAACCTCATACTGTCAAAGAATGAATATTTAAAGATGGCTATGGAAGAAATGATCTGTATTTCGATCAAGTTAGCCATGGTCTTTATGAATCAAATCGAAACAAAAAACAATCCCATTTTGTGTTCCGGATCCAAGACGGTCTGATGACCATTTCGTGTATTTTTCCTAAAGAGTTGATACAAGAACTGATTTTTTACTTCGATCAAGGGAGCCGTGATCTTAGGAAAGTAACTGAAAGAAAAATCAAAACTCATTCTGCCCAAATGAATGATCTTTATTTCAATCAAGTTAGCCATGAATCAAATTGAAGACGGCTATGTTTCGAACAAAATTCGAAAGGAAGTGATGATGGTGAAGGCCTGTACTACGACTAAGATCAATATAGAAAAATTCTGAATTTGTCCAATTTATGAAAGAAGACATGATTTTTTACTTCGAAATCAAGAGTTATGACTGCATTCTAAGATGACCGAGTTGTGTAAAATTTAAAAAAAAACGCAAAGGAAATTCTACAGTTGATGAGTTACATGAGAACATTTTTTTCAAAACAAAAAAATTTAGTATGAATTTAGCCCTCATTCACAATGTATAAAGATGGCCATGGTCGAGTTGATCAAGTTAGCGTAATTTATTGTAACATTATGAAGGCTGTGATTCCGTAAAAACCAAGAACAGGAAATTGGTTAAAAAACAACTGAAGAAGAACAATGACACTAATGCTAAGCTAATAAATAAAACAGTGTGCTATGACATAATGACGTATACAAAGCATTTGTTACAAAAAGAAAAAAGCTAAGGTGGCTCTGGTTTTCGCGGCCATCTCAAAATAGTGCAAAAAACTTAAATTAATACAACAAAGGAATCTGACACTAATTAATTACAATCGTAACGAAGCGTTGCCAAATTTAAATTAATTTTTTTTTTGGTACGAAACTTTCTCCGTGCAATACTTACCCGTATCGTAACGGATTGTCGCGGTTCCCGTTAAAAACGCGGTAGCCTTGGAAAATATCATTTGAAGCTAATGAACCGTAATTGCGTTTCGTCCCCTTTTCTAATAGTCATCATCAGGCGCGCGCATCGACATCGATCGTTTTAAACGTTCATCATTAATAATTAATAATACAAAGCAACCCTTGAAATGCCGAAATGCTTTCGCATCAATTGCGCGCCCCCAGGTCATATTTTTAAACTCCCTCAGCGTTATCGACAAGAACCCGCTGACAACAAAGATAAACAATCTACCCTCCCCTAAATGTCCATAGACGGAACGACACAAAGGGATGCCAACAAATACTAAATAATAAAGGAGAGACTTAGTAATTTGAAAGAGACGAAATTTCTAAATTGAGCAAAAAGAGAATATAGAGGCACGCACGAATTTACGATGAGGAAGGAGCGAAGAGGGTTAGCGTAAACTAGAAGAGGACGACCACTCGCAGTCGAGCATGACACGCTACGATGTTGTAAATATACATAAACAACCGATTCGCTTTTGTTTATTTTACATTTAATGCGACAAGCCTACTTAGATTAATATTAATGCGGCACACGTGTTTGCAATTACCGCTCGAAATGATGCACCTACGCGCTTATGCAATCGATACGCACGTACGCAATTAAAAATGAAAAAACAAAAGCGGTAATTACAACGACGCGTACAAAAAATTAGTTAAAACGCAAAGAGAGCAATGACACAAAAATCACGTTACCTTAGAATGTACAGCTTACTGTCAGGGGCTCAACAATTTCAACAAGCACATTGCGTCTAGTGCTCTCACCATACCGGCAACGCGGCACCATAAAAAACACGGCAACCTCGCATCGCCTACATCCAGAGATAGTGTATTGCATGTTAAAATATTCCGAACTTCACGGTACGATTTAGGCCATTAAAACTGTTCCGATTTTCTTTGTAATCGCCGAAAAACGGGGCCAATTCATCTTCGACCGATTACCGTTTTCAAAATTTCGAAATTTTAATTTTTTCCAACTTAAATTTTGATTTTTCGTGTAGTATGTTGTCTTAGTAACAAATGAAGTGTATACTAGCCGAAGCTCGCTTGTTTCACCGCCAACTTCGACCCGCCTGACAAAAGCCACGCCTCGAACCAATCGTACTCAGACTACACTATTGACGTCACGCGAACGTTTACGATCTCGCACGATGTTATAAACGTTCTTTCGAATGCATTCCATTTTGTTATGTCCCACGTGTGACCCTTTCGGTTAATTTTCTTAACAACCTTTAATTGTTAATCTCTAGTTTCGCGCGTACTGACGGGCGAAACCCGTATCATCCACGGCCGGCTTCGATCAACGCTTCAGTATGCGTTATCGGGGAATAAAATCGGACGTTTTCAAAAAGTTTGAAAGGGCCAAAATCAATCATGGCGAGCATTTTTTTTCAATAACCACAGCCTACTTACTAATCGAAATTCTATAATAGTTGACCATACGACATCAAAATCTATGACTGTATGTAAACAAATGAAGAACGCATATATACCCCGACAAATGTTTCAGCGCCTACTTACGCTATTTTTAAAACCACAACACCCGAAGATTTATTGTGACAGTAGTATTTTACTGACATTTCAAGTAGGCTGTAGAATGTTTTTTTATTTTGGTGACGTCATCGCTCAAAAACCCAGTAAACTGTTGTCATATAAGAACTATTAAATAAACTTTATAAGTAAGTAGGCTTTGTAACCATACATACAATTTTGTTGACAATTACGTTTTAGTAGGCTATGGAAACACTATACGAACTCAATAAGTGACGAAAATATTTTCGAATTTTTTTGGTTTTCTAGTGTGAGAATAATAACAATACACAAACATTATGGTGTTGTTTTATAAACGCTTTTAGTAGGCTCTGTAAACAGATAAATAACGCGTTTCACAGCCAACTTCTACTATGATGCAAAGCTATTTTTACCTAATACGTGGCAAAACGTTTCGAAACGTCCTAAAAAGATTTTGTTTATAAGATCCAGAAATGTACCTATTTTTAAAAGGCATAAAACCGGGATTCTATTATTGATCTCCCGAAAAGTATGCGCCACAACCACTTTGTAAGGTATAGGTACATTAATAACATTCTCATGGCCTACTAGTAAAAAATGTATTTCGTTAACTATTGAATAGCCTACTCTGCTTTTATCGCGAAAAAGTTGTTTTCATCAAGTCGGCTATGAAAATTACTTGTACAATAATAAACAAACGGGATTTTACAATAAGCACACGCAAACAAACGCCTAAACGCTTTCACCCGTTTCGAAAATAATTTTGTTGGCGAAATTCGTCAAGCGTTATATAAGAACTCGAGCACATAGTATTAACTGTTATTACGTAACACAATCATAGTGACCGTCGATTGTTTCATGTCTCACAATTTCTAATGTTGAAAACAGATGACCTACTTAATAAACCTATTTTTTTTTCTTTGATTACTTACTCCGCGAAGTTTCACTTTATCGAGTTTCTAAAACTAAGTAGGTTTTGAAATTATCGCGCCATTTTGAATGTTTCAAACAACAATCGCGGCCTACTAAACTTTAACAACTTATGGGATTTACAGCGGGTTATAAGAATTTTTAAATGGGTTCGAAATTGGAAGTGATTTACTAACAAAAGCGGTAATTTGTGTTAAAGAAAGGCAAATCCCAGGTAGCCATGACCGTTGGTTTTGTTGCATTGTGTGAATTTTCAGTTGATATGCACGTGTTTCACACCGACCCGATTGTGTCGATTGATTCTTTTAAGACAATTACGCAATTTACGCAATTAATAATCAAGTGAGCTTTGAAAACAATGAATCACGTTGTTTACATTTTTAATGCAGGGTGATGCGAGAAATAACAAAAAAAAACACGTATACTATGTTAGGTTAGTTTTCTTTAAATAAAATTTCTAAAGCAGTAGGCCGTGAAATAATTACATGTGTTTGCGCACAATAATTATTGGTGGATGTGTATAATTAACGGCATTTATTATTTTTAATTAGAGTTTAAACACCGAGTAACGTCAGCACATAAGATTGATTAAAACATCAAACTCAGTAGGCTATGACTTCAAATTACTTGCGTGCTGTGGAGTATTTTATAAAAAAAAAATGTATGATCAACACGAATAATTATTTTTGAGCGATCCATGAAAATTTGAACAACGCCTACTAGGTAAAGTTGTCAAACCCATATATTTTAAAAAGTAGGTATAACCCAAGAAAAAAAGGCCTACTTTAATTCGTTAAATTTAAAAGTTTTCAAAAATTTATTGTCGTCAAACCGTATATTTTTAGAAAAACCCTGAAATAAGTACAAACTTTTTTGTATTTTTTAAACCCATGATTTAAAGCAACCCATGAAAAATTCAAATTTGGACAAAGTCCACTTCAGGAGTTTCCAAAAACTACGTTTTTACAACAACGAAATTTAACAAGGCCTACTGCGTAAATTTTCGTAAATATGAATTTAATTTTTAAAATTTCAAAATTTGACCCGATCATTTAATTCAAATTATTAGTAGTGAGTGTTTTTATAGCAATCTATGAGAAATACAAACCGTTTCTTTACAGCAACCCATGAAAAATACAAAACCCAAGTCCGCGACTACTTATACAATTGGACTGAATTTTTTAATAGAATGCAAACGCCAACAAATGGTTTCAAAGAACGATTGATTTTTGTCATATGAAAATCAAAACACATTCTCCAAAAAGGTAAGCACATTTTAAACTAATTATCTCAAAGCCTACTTCAAATTTTATTAAATTGGCACAACCATTGCTTTTGAATGTTTCTGTACGAAATACGTGCTTTCCAGCAATCTGTAAAAATAAAATTTTTAAATTGCCTACTATCCAGATTTCAAATGAGGCAATCAAACCTTGTCGTCAAATCGAGTTTTTATAAAATCCTTTAAAAACTACAATTTTAATTACAGGGTCGGCTATAAGTTAATCAAACTTTTCAAGTTGATTGTTTAACACGCCTACTATTCATGTTTTAAAATATAACACTTTTAATTTTTCCCCGAAATTTTTTTTTTTTTATTTACATTTTTTTTTTATTTTTTTTATTCAGGTAAAATTTAAAACATAGCCTACTGTTCAGGTAAAAAATCTGATTTTTTATGAAAAGTATCTTATTGTCGTCACCCTTTTTTTTACCTTATTTTTAAAATAAATTTTTTTAAAATTTTTTAAAAAAAAAAAAAAAAAAAAAAAAAAAAAAAAAAAAAAAAAAAAAAAAAAAAAAAAAAAAAAAAATAAAAAAAAAATAAAAAAATTTAAAAAAAAAAAAAAAAAAAAAAAAAAAAAAAAAAAAAATTTTAAAAAAAAAATTTAAAAAAAAAAAAAAAAAAAAAAAAAAAAATAAAAAAAAAAAAAAAAAAAAAAATAAAAAAAATAAAAAATAAAAAAAATTAAAAAAAATTAATTTAAAAAAAAATATTTATTTTAAAAAAAATTTGACACATTCCACTGTTCAGGTATATGTTTCTGTAGGAAATACATGTTTTCCAGCAATCCGTGAAAAATAAAATTTTTAAAAATTGCCTACTATCCAGATTTCCAAAATTAAGGCAATCAAACCTTGTCGTCAAATCGAGTTTTTATAAAATCCTTTAAAACTACAAATTTTAATCAAGTCGGCTATGAAGTTAATCAAACTTTTCAAGTTGATTGTTTAACACGCCTACTATTCATGTTTTAAAAATATAACACTTTCTATTTTCACCGAACTGTGTTTTTACAGTTTACTATTCAGGTAAAAATTTAAAACATAGCCTACTGTTCAGGTAAAAAAATCTGATTTTTTTATGAAAAGTATCTTATTGTCGTCACACCTTATGTTTACAGAAATTTGACACATTCCACTGTTCAGGTATATGTTTCTGTAGGAAATACATGTTTTCCAGCAATCCGTGAAAAATAAAATTTTTAAAAATTGCCTACTATCCAGATTTCCAAAATTAAGGCAATCAAACCTTGTCGTCAAATCGAGTTTTTATAAAATCCTTTAAAAACTACAAATTTTAATCAAGTCGGCTATGAAGTTAATCAAACTTTTCAAGTTGATTGTTTAACACGCCTACTATTCATGTTTTAAAAATATAACACTTTCTATTTTCACCGAACTGTGTTTTTACAGTTTACTATTCAGGTAAAAATTTAAAACATAGCCTACTGTTCAGGTAAAAAAATCTGATTTTTTTTATGAAAAGTATCTTATTGTCGTCACACCTTATTTTTACCGAAATTTGACACATTCCACTGTTCAGGTATATGTTTCTGTAGGAAATACATGTTTTTCCAGCAATCCGTGAAAAATAAAATTTTTAAAATTGCCTACTATCCAGATTTCCAAAATTAAGGCAATCAAACCTTGTCGTCAAATCAGATAACTTAAACTAAATATTAATACCCAGAATTACAAACTTTTTTAAAAAAAAAAAAAAAAAAAAACAAATTTAAAGTTATATTTATGTTTTAAAATATAAATTTATTTTAGAATATGTTTTTGATAATTTATATTAAATAAAAAATAAAAAAAAAAATATTTAAATTAAAAAAAATAATATTTATATTTTAAAAAAAAAAAAAATTTTATTTTTAAAAAAAAAAAATTTTAAAAAATAATAAAAAAAAAAAAAATAAAAAAAAAAATAAAGTTTAAGCAAAAATCTAATTTTTTTATATCTTATTGTCGTCACACCTTATTTTAGTTTGACTTCTTTTCCAGATTTATTTTTTTTTTAAAAAAAAAATTTTTTAAAAAAAAAAAAAAAAAACAGAATCCAAAAAAACCTACTTAGATTTCCAAAATTGGGCACAACCTGTCTCACGTTTTTAAATCACTTAAACCACTACAAATTTTGGTCAAGTTTTTTGCCTACTAACTTTATATTTAAAAATATAAAATTTTTGTTTTTGAATAAATTTTTTTTTTTAGTTTTACTATTCAGGTAAATTAATTTAACATAGCCTACTTTTAGGTAAAAAAATTTTTTTTTTTTTTTAAAATTATTTTTTTTTTGTCTTATTTTTTTTTTAAAAAAAAAATATACAATGTATTGTTAAATTATTTGTGTGGGAAGGAAGTATAAGTTACCGAGAAAAAAAATAAAAAAAAAAAGTAAAAAAAAAAAGAATATCCAGATTTCCAAAATTAGAGGCAATAACAAACATTGTAGAAAAAAGGAGTTTTAAAAAAAATTTAAAAATAACAAATTTTTTAAATTTAAAATAAAATTTTAATAAAAGGATGAAAATAAAAAAAATTTTAAAATAAATGATTAAAAAAATAATATTAAAAATTTAAAAAAAAAAAAAATTATATTTTAAAAAAAAAAAATTTTAAAAAAAAAAAAAAAAAAAAAAAAAAAAAAAAAAAAAAAAAGAAAAAAAAAAAAAAAAAAAATTTTAAAAAAAAAAAAAAAAAAAAAAGAAAATTATTTTTAAAAAAAAAAAAAAAAAAAAAAAAAAAAAAAAAAAAAAAAAAAAAAAAAAAAAAAAAAAAAAAAAAAAAAAAAAAAAAAAAAAAAAAAAAAAAAAAAAAAAAAAAAAAAAAAAAAAAAAAAAAAAAAAAAAAAAAAAAAAAAAAAAAAAAAAAAAAAAAAAAAAAAAAAAAAAAAAAAAAAAAAAAAAAAATAAAAAAAAAATAAAAAAAAAAAAAATTTAAAAAAAAAAAAATTATTTTGAGGGAAGGGTTTTTCAAGGGTGTGGGGGTGGGTGGAATTTTTGGGGTGGGTGTTTAAAAAGGTGATGGTGTGGTTGAAAAAAAAAAAAGTTAGGGGGAAGAAGGGGGGGGGGGAGTTTACTGTTCAGGTAAAAATTAAAAAAAAAAATAAAAATAAAAAAAAAAAAAAAAAAATTTAAAAAAAAAAAAAAAAAAAAAAAAAAAAAAAAATTTAAAAAAAAAAAAAAAAAAAAAAAAAAAAAAAAAAAAAAAAAAAAAAAAAAAAAAAAAAAAAAAAAAAAAAAAAAAAAAAAAAAAAAAAAAAAAAAAAAAAAAAAAAAAAAAAAAAAAAAAAAAAAAAAAAAAAAAAAAAAAAAAAAAAAAAAAAAAAAAAAAAAAAAAAAAAAAAAATATTTTTCCATACTACTGCCTACTGTTCATAAAATCTGAATTTTTTTTTAAATTTTTTTTTTTTTTTTTTTTTTTTTTTTTTTTTTTTAAAATTTTAATATTTTATTTTTTTAAAAAAAAAAAAAATAAAAATAATTAAAAAAAAAAATAAAATAAATATAAATTTTTTTAATAATTAAAAATAATAAAAAAAAAAAAAATAAAAAAAGATTAATTTTGATATTAATAAAAAAAATAATTATGTAAACAAAAAAATTAGTTTTTCCAATACTGCCTACTGTTCAGTATGTTCAGGTAGCGTTATATTCACTTGCTAAAATCTGATTTTTTTTTTAGATATTGTGTCAAATTGTGTTCTCAGAACTTTTAAAAAAATTAATCTAAGCCTACTGTTCAGGTAGAAAAAATTTACCTTTTAACACCGAATTTTTTCGTAAGTTTTGTCACACTTATTTTTACAGCAATACAGAAAAGAAACGTAATTTGTCAAGGCTTACTATAAAGTTTAAAAACTTTAAATAAGCAACAAATACAGCCTACTGTTTAGAGTATTTATAGCAATCTATGAAAGAAACAAAGTTTTCAAAGTTTGCAAAAAAAATTAAATTTTTGTGTACTAATGTTGTCCAACTGTATTCGTACAGAACTTTCAAAAAACTGTTCAGCGCACTGTTCAGTAGCAAAATGTACTTTAAGTCTGATTTTTTCATAAGTATTGTGCTCATTTTCCGTAAAAGAAACAAACAATTTCAAGGCCTACTATTACTAATTCGACACAAAAACTAAAAATTTGAATGCCGCCCAACTGTGTTCTTACAGAACCTTTAGAAAAATTCAAACAGAACATACTGTTCAGGTAGCAAAAGATTTGAATTTTTTCATTCGTATTGTCGTCACATTTGTATTTTTACAGCAATAAATTTTAATAAAATTTTCAAGGCCTACTATAAAATTTAAAAATTGATCCCAACTAAAAATTTTATTTTTTTTTTTAATTAATGTGTCGAACTGGGTTCCTACAGAACCCTTCCTACAACCTACTGTTCAGCGTATTGTTCAGGAACCAAAAAAATTAACCTTAAATCTGATTGTATCGTTTTTCATAACTGTATTCGTGGAACTGGGTTTCACTTTAAAAAATTTAGGCATAGCCTACTGTTCAGGTATAGCCTCAAACCTAATTTTTTACATGAATATTGTGGTTGCACCTTCATTTACAGTCCACAATAGAAATCAAATTTGTCAAGGCTTACTATAACATTTTCAAAATTCAACTATTAACTAATGTCCATTTTCTGTTTTTCCCCCAACATTTAAATAACAAAATTGGTCCCAAAACTCGAAACAACAATTAAATTGATTTTTCATAACTATTTTCGTAATGTTTTCAGACATTTGAAAAGTTGTATTTAAATTGATGTCGTCGAATTGGATTCCTACAGAACTGTTCCAAAAACTGTTCAGCGTACTGTTCGAGATAGCTTAAACTAATTTGCATTAGGTTGTCACCTTTAATCAGAGTGTTGTCAAGGTACTATCAACTTTTAAGTTTTACAGCAAATCCAGGTAGAAGAAAAAATATTTTAAAATTCAAGGCCTACTATATACGACACGACTAAAAATTTGAATTATATTTTCAACCAACGTCGCTCGAACTGTATTTCTACATAACCTTTAAAAAAATTCAAACAAAGTCTACTGTTCAGGGAGCAAAAGATTCACACTAAATCTGAAATTATTGTCGTCACACTTTATTTTTACAGCGATCTCCGAAAGAAACAAAATTTGTTAAGGCCTACTATCCAAACATTGAACACAACTAAAAAATTTTGTATCAAGGCCTACTATAAAGTTTTTAAAAATTAGAAGCGACTAAAAAAAATTGAATTATTTCTCAATTAATGTCTTCGACCCAAAACCTTGAAAAAAAATTCAACAAAGCCTACTGTTTAGGTAGGAAAACAAATCTGTATTGTCGTCACACCTTATTTTTAAAGCAATCCACTAAGGAAACAAAATTGATCAAGGCCTACTATAAAGTTTTCAAAAATTAGACGCGGCTAAAAATTTTGAATTATTTCTCAATTAATGTCTTAGAACAGAACCTTGAAAAAAATTTAAACAAAGCCTACTGTTTAGGTAAGAAAACAAATCTGTATTGTCGTCACACCTTATTTTTAAAGCAAAATTGATCAAGGCCTACTATAAAGTTTTCAAAATTAGAAGCGACTAAAAATTTAATTATTTCTCAATTCGAACAGAATCTTGAAAAAAATTTAAACAAAATCTACTGTTTAGGTAGGAAAACAAATCTGTATTGTCGTCACACCTTATTTTTAGCATCCACTAAGGAAACAAAATTGATCAAGGCCTACTATGAAGTTTTCAAAAATTAGACGCGACCAAAAATATTTAATTATTTCTCTTCGAACAGAATCTTGAAAAAAATTAAACAAAGCCTACTGTTTAGGTAGGAAAACAAATCTGTATTGTCGTCACACCTTATTTTTAAAGCAATCCACTAAGGCAACAAAATTGATCAAGGCCTACTATAAAGTTTTCAAAATTTTGAAGCGACTAAAAAAATTTTATTATTTCTCTTCGAACATAATCTTGAAAAAAATTTAAACAAAGCCTACTGTTTAGGTAGGAAAACAAATCTGTATTGTCGTCACACCTTATTTTTAAAGCAATTCACTAAGGAAACAAAATTGATCAAAGCCTACTATTAAAGTTTTCAAAAATTTGAAGCGACTAAAAAGTTTAATTATGTACTTCTCTTCGAACAGAATCTTGAAAAAAATTTAAACAAAGCCTACTGTTTAGGTAGGAAAACAAATCTGTATTGTCGTCACACCTTAATTTTAAAGCAATCCACTAAGGAAACACAATTGATCAAGGCCTACTATAAAGTTTTCAAAAATTTGAAGCGACTAAAAAAATTTAATTACTTCTCTTCGAACAGAACCTTGAAAAAAATTTAATCAAAGCCTACTGTTTAGGTAGGAAAACAAATCTGTATTGTCGTCACACCTTATTTTTAAAGCAATCCACTAAGGAAACAAAATTAATCAAGGCCTACTATAAAGTTTTCAAAATTTTGAAGCGACTAAAAAATTTAATTACTTCTCTTCGTACAGAATCTTGAAAAAAATTCAACAAAGCCTATTGTTTAGGTAGGAAAACAAATCTGTATTGTCGTCACACCTTATTTTTAAAGCAATCCACTAAGGAAACAAAATTGAACAGGGCCTACTATAAAGTTTTCAAAAATTAAACGCGGCTAAAAAATTTAGTTATTTCTCAATTAATGTCTTCGAACAGAACCTTGAAAAAAAATTAAACAAAGCCTACTGTTTAGGTATGAAAACAAATCTGTATTGTCGTCACACTTTATTTTTAAAGCAATCCCCAAAAAAATTTTTCCAAGGACTACTATAAAGTTTTTGAAAAATTGCACACCACAAAACTTACCAAAATTGTTTTTATAAAATCAACTTCCGTAGATACAAATATTTTTTGAAAAAAAAAAAAAAAACTGGTCTCCTCTAAACTTTTGATATTCACACAAATATTAGAGCAATATTTGTAGCAACCCTTGAAAAAATAAAGAAATTTCAACAAAGCCTGCTATGTAAGTTTGTAGACTTGATCAGCATCATGAAATTATTAGAATTTGTCGCCGAATCTTGTTTTTATAATTAACCCGTATAACTTCTCATAGTGCGAAATCGAGTAGTCTCTGCCTGGTTCGACTGCAATCAAAACATATTTAAGTTGTGTCCTAAAAAATCAAAGACATCCATGAATTTGACGCAGAGAAAAGAAAAAAATTAGGCGTATAGTAGGCGTTGAAAACAATAGTGCCGAGTACACAGAAGTTAAAAACTAAATAATTTCTTAAAGAAGTGGAAGCGGTAATAAAACGTTTGAAAAACTCATTAAAAATGTGAAAACATCAAACATTTCATTCACATCAAAGTAAGCCAAGACGATACTAAATATTAATAAAGCAAGCCATGAAATGAAGAATTTGACAAACATAAATCAAAGTGAGCGTCGACAAAACTGAATAGCTGCTACTTAAAATTAATGAATGGTGCTTAAGCAGTAAGAATGCAATAAAATCGCAAAAATTAAAAACTAAACGAATTTTCAAAAATAAAATTAAAGAAGTATTTACTTTTTTTAGGTTAATGTTCCAAAGCACACTTGATTTTTCATTAATCGACGCCTACATCGAGGTTTTTTCTTTTATTTGTTTCTAGTTTTTTTAGTTGCAATTGTAATTTTATTCTTTCCGTTTTTTTTTTAATTCACAGTCATGCTAGGTTAAACTTCCATGGATAACTAGATTTTTTTTTAACTTTTTTTGATCAATACAGAATAATGCGATTTTCGTTCGTGGCGTCAAGCGTTTTTCTTTTATTTTATTATTCGTATTTATTATTATTATTTTCTTTGAAAGATGACGTCATAATACAAGTTAATGATACGGTTTGTATCAAAACGACTATATACCTGAATAGGGAGGATTTAATTAATTATTTATGAGCGGGATGTTAAACGAATCAATACAAGTAAACAGTGAAATAAATAGTAATTGTATTGTAAGGAAACGAGATTCTAACCTCAAACCCCAAAAAATTCTCAGCGCAATTTTATAACCTGCTATAATCTTTTAGATTCTGTGACGCTTTTTATTTTAATCCATTTCCAATCTCTATTTTTTATTGTATAATGTTGTTGATTCTAAACGTTTGTAAATACCCACGTTGGGCGTCAAATTTTTTTTCACCATCTCCTTCCTTTTTGCGGTTTACTGTTATTTTTTAGGTGCATTCTGAACATTTCCGTTTCTTTACTCTATAACGTTGTTTGTTCCTCAATTCTACCTACTCTCATCAGGATTATAACCTTACTTTTTATATTCCATTACTTTTGAATATTTTCTGCATTACATTCATAATTTTTTTGATACACTAACGTTCGTGTCTGCGTTGTCGAACGATCTATGAAGATCAGTTACTATGTAATCTTGTTTAACTGCATTTATTTGGTTTATTTCACCGCCTAATTTTTCTTAACACGTTGGGCGCCAAAATATTTTTTTATAAAAAGCAGTTAGTGAAATCTTTTCCACTTTTATAGGTATGCCATATTTATTTATACATTCCGTTTGTTATGTTTTCTTCTTTACATTTTATTACTTTTTCCTATTTTATTTTTTTAATCTTAATGTACCTACAGTTTTTATTGTGACGGAAGAGAAGAAGGGATTGACCCCAAAATTCATGCAACATGTATAGATCAATATTTATCTTGTGAATTAAATACTCACGGAAATTAGTGTTCTGCTTAAATCGTCGACGAAAGTCCTTGCAGATTTACAAGTCCATAGCCTCAATACTATTAAATGGCAGAAATATGTAGTCCTCTGCTAATTTCTTTTCTTTTGCCCCAAGACTAGTTTTTCTTTCTCAGTTCTACCTACTTAAGTACCCACGTTAGCCGCCAAAAGTGAATGATCCATGAAATGCGTCTTTTACCCGCTTTACTCCTTGTTCTGTCTCCATCTCCATACATATCATTATGATAATGTCTGTAAGTGTCCACGTTGGGTGCCAAATATAATTCTTTGAATTTTTACTACTTCTTCTAGGCAACTGAATATTTATTCTTTCCCAGTTCTATCTTATAATTACAATGTTTATGAATACTCACGTTGGGCGCCATTTTTTTTCAAAGTTTGTGAGCATCCTGTTTCAATCGAATATCGAATGTATATAATCAAAGAGGCTATGATTTTGAAAGTAATAATTAGTAGCAATGACTAACATTCCTAAGCCTTCTAGATTATGTGTAAATAACAAGTGAGCGTTGCGACTTTCGAGGCTAACTAGATTGTTTTAACTGTTACGATAAATACTTTTTTATTGGCTTATGGATTGTTTAATTGTTCTGCAATTAAGTATCGAAAATCTAGTAAACCATATCATCAGACGCCATTTTTTTCGTTTAAGCAAAATAGTTTCGCTGCAGTTTGCGTTTTAGCGCGCGGTCATTTTATTCAACTCGATACATTCTAATCTTGAAAATCTCGAACGTATCGAAAAGCGATTTACGACTTTGCACCCCAAGCGAAAAGCAGGCGCAGACGTGCATTTGCAATAAGGTTGACAAAACAATCGACAACGTTTTCATAGCCTACTCGAATTTTTTTCACGCCGCGTGCTTGGAAACAATAGCCACGCCATATACAAACCGATGCCTACTTGCGTTTTTATGGTTTGTTGTTTAAACATTCTACGCGCCAAAAGATTGCGTTTATTGATTGCAATAAAATGCAAAGCAGGCAATAATTTTGTTATTGTTACGTAATCGTGCACGTTGTCACGTCCTAAAAATTTTAATACAATGTATATGGGACAGGGACTTCGAGCAATGTCAAAAATGTTTTACCGCGCATCAGGCCGTGATGTAATTTTGAAACAAACAATTCCATGGCCAACTCGAATTTCATATTTTGTTTGGTGTCGTTTATTTTACGGACAGTCCCCGTACAGCGAGCACTGAATTTGTTTAAATTTCCCAGTCAAGGTCAACGCAAAAATTTCGCGTAGAAACGAAGAGGAACGTAAGAGCATGTTACTCCCACGTCGATCTTCCATCTCCGTCTAGCGCAGCGCTCTTTACGACAAAAACTTGATAATAATTGCAAATTAATAAACTGTGAAGCCACAACCGGACCAGTTTTTAATAAAACCGCCGGTTTTATTGCGTCGAGTTAACACCGATCGCTTATCGCTTGGTCGCTAACATACAAAAATAGAATAAAATCTTCAAGGTCGTCGCAAATATCGCACATGCCGCGTCATTAAAATACTTTTTATATACGTAAAACCAGTTGGCTACGAAAACAAACGCAATTACGCGGCCAACTCGATTTTTATTTCTACCCCAATTTATTTAATTGTTTCTAGCATTTTTCTAAATTAAAGTAGTGGGTGTGCGGAAAATTAATTCCATCAACCCACACCACTTGCGCGGGAGGGTTGCGATGGATGAAGTCGGGGGGTCGCATGATGCGATCAATAATCCACACGTCACGTTTATAAACGTTTGCTGGTTTGGTAGCATAAAGATCTGTCACGGACCCCGTCCGGACGACCATTACAGATTCTTTATGACCTCCCCCTCCCCGAACCCAACACTTTTACAACACCGTGAATCAGGGTAATGAATGGTCAATTGGTGTCATAAAAATCATGGAACACCAAACTTCTGGAGCTTCGTTTGTAGGTATATCGCTTGATAAATTAAGGCGGGAAATTCAAACCTTATCGAAAAGTGTCAAGAAATAACAATCGGTTTCGACGCGCCATTTTGTTAAACAATTGACACCCGAAGCACAATAAAATCGCTGTAGGCATTGATTTTATTATATAAAATCGAATGATCGATGCGATTTCAAAAGTAGGCTGTGTATTGAAATCTATTTTTTTAATTCATATAGTAGGCCGAGATTAACCTCGAAATACGCATAATATAAAAAAATTTTTAATTTGTAGAATTATTTTATAAAATTAACGTAAATAACAGTATCCTTGACGACTATTTTATATGTAAGTATGTTGGTAAGCTGTGGGAACAAAAAAATCTTAGCAGGCTTTAACGCGAATTCTGTGAGAATCATAATAGGCTTTGAATCAACAAAAGCGAACAAGTAAATAAAAACAATTTTATACGATTTTTTAAATTTTTTTCAGGATAAACAAAAAAAATTAAAGCGATAACGGTTGTATACAAGTAGGCTTTGAATAAACAAAGGCGAGTATATGTACTTCATACCGAATTTCTACCAGGAAACGTACCTAATACGACTGTATTTAAGAAACTAAGTCAAAATCGAAGTTGGCTTTGAATGATCAAAACACAGTTCACTGTTCCACCTAAACTTGATTCCATTTTTTTTTAAATTAAATAATGAAGGTTAACTTTTTCTGATGGATAAATCCTATAGACGACGATTTAAAACAGCCACCTGCGATTTTTTTCTCTCATAAATTTCAAATTTAAAATTTGCCAAAATTCTTAAGAATTATTGAGTTTTTAGTTGTCAAGGCTTAGTTTGTTAATTACATAGTTAGTCTGGTCTACTAAAAAAATTGTGTTGTAAAAAAAAGTTACTTAAAACTAAAATTTGAGGTTATGAATAAAGAAGAAATGAGGCCTTGAATTCAATGTACCTAATATACCGATATAGCAATATAGTTTTGAAACCAAAGTTGGCTATGCAAACAAATTCTTATAATCGACAACATTTCACAGTGCAAAGATGGTAAAACAAAGCAAGCCGTGACTGATAGTTTTCTCTTTTATAATGAGGATAGATTTTTCGCAATCAATCTTGGGCGGCCGCCACGTTAAAAACAGTTTGAAAATTAAATCGCAGGCCTGCTACGATTTCAATCCGCATATTAGGTAGTTTAATCTACAAACAAAGCAGGCTTTGAAAATTTTTCAAATCAAACTGTTCAACTTTCACTCTTTTTTATGTCAAAGCTTAACTTCGGGAAGTAATAGTGCAACTTTGTAAACGTCCATTCACAGCCTACTATAACAAAAACAAAAAAAAAAAATGGTTTGTATCCTAGTAAGCGGTGATCATCATTTTACTCCGATAAAGGAACCGATTCAAGCCAAAAATCAACAATTTACATCGAAAAGAAGGAAAAGTCGCTAGAGTAAATAAAAAAAAAAAAACTACAGGGTGCCTATAGTTTTGACGAATCAAATCACAGCCGACTTTGTTTTTTTTGTTTTCATGACTTTTTATCTCAAAATTAGACAAAATCTGAGAGTGCTTTGAAAATGTAGAGTGCATTGTCCAAAACTAACTGATCCTTTGGAAGTATCGACACTATTTCACAGCCTACTATTCAAATTTTGTACAGGTAGTGCGTGTGGTAAAACAAAGTGGTTAAATTGTTCGAAAGTTGTCTCTGGATAAATCCTATAGACGACGGTTTAAAACAGCCACCTGCGATTTTCTTTTCTCTCATAAATTTAAAATTTGCCCAAATTCTTAAGAATTTTTGAGTTTTGAATTGTCAAGGCTTACTTTGTTAATTATATACAAAGTTAGCTCAGTCTACTAAAAAATAATAGAAAATTACGTTGTAAAAAAAATTACTTAAAACTAAAATTTGCGGTTATGAATAAGGAACAAAATATATAGTTTGTCGGTACAGTAAAAATTTTTTCTAAACTAATAAAAAGTATAGAAAATAACCTTTATAAAAATACACAGTAGGCTTTGAATTCAATGTAATATACCGATATAGCAATATAGTTTTAAAACCAAAGTTTGCTATGAATGGAGATAACTTTTCATTCCGCATAATTATTATAGACAATAACTGAGAGCGTTTTGAAAACAAATCGACAAGATTTCACAGTGCAAAGACCGTAAAACAAAGCAAACCGTGACTGATAGTTTTCTCTTTTATAATGAGGATAGATTTTTCGCGATCAATCTTGGGCGGCCGCCACGTTAAAAACAGTTTGAAAATTAAATCGCAGGCCTGCTACGATTTCAATCCGCATATTGGGTAGTTTCATCTACAAACAAAGCAGGCTTTGAAAATTTTTCAAATCAAACTGTTCAACTTTCACTCTTTTTTTATGTCAAAGCTTACTTCGGGAAGTAATAGTACAACTTTGTAAACGTCCATTCACAGCCTACTATAACAAAAACAAAAAAACATAATGGTTTGCATCCTAGTAAGCGGTGATCATCATTTTACTCCGATAAAGGAACCGATTCAAGCCAAAAATCAACAATTTACACTGAAAAGGTGGTAAACTCGCTAGAGTAAATAAAAAAAAATCAATACAGGGTCGCTATAGTTTTGACGAATCAAAGTCGGCTCTGAAGCGAATAATCACAGCCGACTCTATTTTTTTTGTTTTCATGACTTTTTATCTCGAAATTAGACAAAATCTGAGAGTGCTTTGAAAATGTAGAGTGCATTGTCCAAAACTAACTGATCCTTTGGAAGTATCGACAGAATTTCACAGCCTACTATTCAAATTTTGTACAGGTAGTGCGTGCGGTAAAACAAAATGGTTAAATTTTTCGAAAGTTGTCTCTGGATAAATCCTATAGACGACGGTTTAAAACAGCCACCTGCGATTTTCTTTTCTCTCATAAATTTCAAATTTAAAATTTGCCCAAATTCTTAAGAATTATTGAGTTTTGAGTTGTCAAGGCTTACTTTGTTAATTATATACAAAGTAAGACCAGTCTACTAAAAAATAATAGAAAATTACGTTGTAAAAAAATTACTTAAAACTAAAATTTGAGGTTATGAATAAGGAACAAAATATATAGTTTGTCGTTATAGTAAAAGTTTTTTCTAAACTAATAAAAACTATAGAAAATAACCTTTTTAAAAATACACAGTAGGCTTTGAATTCAATGTAATATACCAATATAGCAATATAGTTTTAAAACCAAAGTTGGCTATGAATGGAGGTAACTTTTCATTCCGCATGACTATTATAGGCAATAACTGAGAGCGTTTTGAAAACAAATCGACAACATTTCACAGTGCAAAGATGGTAAAACAAAGCAAACCGTGACTGATAGTTTTCTCTTTTATAATGAGGATAGATTTTTCGCGATCAATCTTGGGCGGCCGCCACGTTTAAAACAGATTGAAAAATAAATCGCAGGCCTGCTACGATTTCAATCCGCATATTGGGTAGTTTAATCTACAAACAAAGCAGGCTTTGAAAATTTTTCAAATCAAACTCTTTTTTTATGTCAAAGCTTACTTCGGGAAGTAATAGTGCAACTTTGTAAACGTCCATTCACAGCCTACTATTACAAAAACCAAAAAAAAGAATGGATTGCATCTCAGTAAGCGATGATCATCATTTTACTCCGTCAAAGGAACCGATTCAAGCCAAAAATCAACAATTTACACCGAAAAGAAGGAAAACTCGCTAGAGTAAATAAAAAAAAAGCAATACAGGGTCGCTATAGTTTTGACGAATCAAATCACAGCCGACTTAATTTTTTTTGTTTTCATCACTTTTTATCTCAAAATTAGGCAAAAACTGAGAGTGCTTTGAAAATGTAGAGTGCATTGTCCAAAACTAACTGATCCTTTGGAAGTATCGACAGAATTTCACAGCCTACTATTCAAATTTTGTACAGGTAGTGCGTGCGGTAAAACAAAGTGGTTAAATTGTTCGAAAGTTGTCTCTGGATAAATCCTATAGACAATGGTTTAAAACAGCCACCTGCGATTTTCTTTTCTCGCATAAATTTCAAATTTAAAATTTGCTCTAATTCTTAAGAATTATTGAGTATTGATTTGTCAATGCTTACTTTGTTAATTCTATACAAAGTTAGCCCAGTCTACTAAAAAATAATAGAAAATTACGTTGTAAAAAAAAATTACTTTAAACTAAAATTTGAGGTTATGAATAAGGAACAAAATATAGTTTGTCGTTACAGTAAAAGTTTTTTCTAAACTAATAAAAAGTATAGAAAATAACCTTTTTAAAAATACACAGTAGGCTTTGAATTCAATGTAATATACAGATATAGCAATATAGTTTTAAAACCAAAGTTTGCCATGAATGGAGATAACTTTTCATTCCGCATGATTATTAGAGGCAATAATTGATAGCGTTTTGAAAACAAATCGACAACATTTCACAGTGCAAGGATGGTAAAACAAAGCAAGCCGTGACTGATAGTTTTCTCTTTTATAATGAGGATAGATTTTTCGCGATCAATCTTGGGCGGCCGCCACGTTTAAAACAGTTTGAAAAATAAATCGCAGGCCTGCTACGATTTCAATCCTCATATTGGGCAGTTTCATCTACAAACAAAGCAGGCTTTGAAAATTTTTCAAATCAACATGTTCAACTTTCACTTTTTTTTATGTCAAAGCTTACTTCGGAAAGTAATAGTGCAACTTTGTAAACGTCCATTCACAGCCTACTATAACAAAATAAAAAAAAATAATGGTTTGCATCCTAGTAAGCGGTGATCATCATTTTACTCCAATAAAGGAACCGATTCAAGCCAAAAATCAACAATTTACACTGAAAAGAAGGAAAACTGGCTAGAGTAAATTTAAAAAAAAATCAATACAGGGTCACAGCGACGAATCAAAGTTGGCTCTGAAGCGAATAATCACAGCCGACTTTATTTTTTTTGTTTTCATGACTTTTAATCTCGAAATTAGGCAAACACTGAGAGTGCTTTGAAAATGTAGAGTGCATTGTCCAAAACTAACTGATCCTTTGGAAGTATCGACAGAATTTCACAGCCTACTATTCAAATTTTGTACAGGTAGTGCGTGCGGTAAAACAAAGTGGTTAAATTGTTCGAAAGTTGTCTCTGTATAAATCCTATAGACGACGGTTTAAAACAGCCACCTGCGATTTTCTTTTCTCTCATAAATTTCAAATTTAAAATTTTTCCAAATTCTTAAGAATTATTGAGTTTTGAGTTGTCAAAGCTTACTTTGTTAATTATATACAAAGTTAGCACAGTCTACTACAAAATAATAGAAAATTACGTTGTAAAAAAAATTACTTAAAACTAAAACTTGAGGTTATGAATAAGGAACAAAATATATAGTTTGTCGTTACAGTGACAGTTTTTTCTAAACTAATAAAAAGTATAGAAAATAACCTTTTTAAAAATACACAGTAGGCTTTGAATTCAATGTAATATACCGATATAGCAATATAGTTTTAAAACCAAAGTTGGCTATGAATGGAGATAACTTTTCATTCGGCATAATTATTATAGGCAATAACTGAGAGTATTTTGAAAACAAATCGACAACATTTCACAGTGCAAAGATGGTAAAACAAAGCAAGCCGTGACTGATAGTATTCTCTTTTATAATGAGGATAGATTTTTCGCGATCAATCCTGGGCGGCCGCCACGTTTAAAACAGATTGAAAAATAAATCGCAGGCCTGCTACGATTTCAATTCGCATATTGGGTAGTTTAATCTACAAACAAAGCAGGCTTTGAAAATTTTTCAAATCAAACTGTTCAACTTTCACTTTTTTTTTATGTCAAAGCTTACTTCGGAAAGTAATTGTGAAACTTTGTAAACGTCCATTCACAGCCTACTATAACAAAAACAAAAAAAAAATAATGGTTTGCATCCTAGTAAGCGGTGATCATCATTTTACTCCGATAAAGGAACCGATTCAAGCCAAAATCAACAATTTACACCGAAAAGAAGGAAAAGTCGCTAGAGTAAATAAAAAAAAGCAATACAGGGTCGCTATAGTTTTGACGAATCAAATCACAGCCGACTTTATTTTTTTGTTTTCATGACTTTATCTCAAAATTAGGCAAAAACTGAGAGTGCTTTGAAAATGTAGAGTGCATTGTCCAAAACTAACTGAACCTTTAGAAGTATCGACAGAATTTCACAGCCTACTATTCAAATTTTGTAAAGGTAGTGCGTGCGGTAAAACAAAGTGGTTAAATTGTTCGAAAGTTGTCTCTGGATAAATCCTATAGACGACGGTTTAAAACAGCCACCTGCGATTTTCTTTTCTCTCATAAATTTAAAATTTGCCCAAATTCTTAAGAATTATTGAGTTTTGAATTGTCAAGGCTTACTTTGTTAATTATATACAAAGTTAGCCCAGTCTACTAAAAATAATAGAAAATTACGTTGTAAAAAATTACTTAAAACTAAAATTTGAGGTTATGAATAAGGAACAAAATATATAGTTTGTCGGTACAGTAAAATTTTTTCTAAACTAATAAAAGTATAGAAAATAACCTTTTTAAAATACACAGTAGGCTTTGAATTCAATGTAATATACCGATATAGCAATATAGTTTGAAAACCAAAGTTTGCTATGAATGGAGATAACTTTTCATTCCGCATAATTATTATAGGCAATAACTGAGAGTATTTTGAAAACAAATCGACAACATTTCACAGTGCAAAGATGGTAAAACAAAGCAAGCCGTGACTGATAGTTTTCTCTTTTATAATGAGGATAGATTTTTTGCGATCAATCCTGGGCGGCCGCCACGTTTAAAACAGTTTGAAAAATAAATCGCAGGCCTGCTACGATTTCAATCCGCATATTGGGCCGTTACATCTACAAACATAGCAGGCTTTGAAAATTTTTCAAATCAAACTGTTCAACTTTCACTCTTTTTTTATGTTAAAGCTTACTTCGGGAAGTAATAGTGCAACTTTGTAAACGTCCATTCACAGCCTACTATAACAAAAACAAAAAAAAATAATGGTTTGCATCCTAGTAAGCGGTGATCATCATTTTACTCCGATAAAGGAACCGATTCAAGCCAAAAATCAACAATTTACACCGAAAAGAAGGAAAAGTCGCTAGAGTAAATAAAAAAAAAACAATACAGGGTCGCTATAGTTTTGACGAATCAAATCACAGCCGACTTTATTTTTTTTTGTTTTCATGACTTTTTATCTCGAAATTAGGCAAAAATTGAGAGTGCTTTGAAAATGTAGAGTGCATTGTCCAAAACTAACTGATACTTTGGAAGTATCAACACTATTTCACAGCCTACTATTCAAATTGTGTACAGGTAGTGCGTGCGGTAAAACAAAGTGGTTAAATTGTTCGAAAGTTGTCTCTGGATAAATACTATAGACGACGGTTTAAAACAGCCACCTGCGATTTTCTTTTCTCGCATAAATTTCAAATTTAAAATTTGCCCAAATTCTTAAGAATTATTGAGTTTTGAGTTGTCAAGGCTTACTTTGTTAATTATAAACAAAGTTAGCCCAGTCTACTAAAAAATAATAGAAAATTACGTTGTAAAAAAAATTACTTAAAACTAAAATTTGAGGTTATGAATAAGGAACAAAATATATAGTTTGTCGGTACAGTAAAAATTTTTCTAAACTAATAAAAGTATAGAAAATAACCTTTTTAAAAATACACAGTAGGCTTTGAATTCAATGTAATATACCGATATAGCAATATAGTTTTAAAACCAAAGTTGGCTATGAATGGAGATAACTTTTCATTCCGCATGATTATTATAGGCAATAACTGAGAGCGTTTTGAAAACAAATCGACAACATTTCACAGTGCAAAGATGATAAAACAAAGTAAGCCGTGACTGGTAGTTTTCTCTTTTATAATGAGGATAGATTTTTCGCGATCAATCTTGGGCGGCGGCCACGTTTAAAACAGTTTTTAAAATTAAATCCCAGGCCTGCTACGATTTCAATCCGCATATTGGGTAGTTTAATCTACAAACAAAGCAGGCTTTGAAAAATTTTCAAATCAAACTGTTCAACTTTCACTCTTTTATTATGTCAAAACTTACTTCGGGAAGTAATAGTATGCAACTTTGTAAACGTCCATTCACAGCCTACTATAACAAAAACAAAAAAAAATAATGGTTTGCATCCTAGTAAGCGGTGATCATCATTTTACTCCGATAAAGGAACCGATTCAAGCCAAAAGTCAACAATTTACACCGAAAAGAAGGAAAAGTCTGTAGAGTAAATAAAAAAAAGATCAATACAGGGTCGCTATAGTTTTGACGAATCAAAGTTGGCTCTGAAGCGAACAATCACAGCCGACTTTATTTTTTTTTGTTTTCATGACTTTTTATCTCAAAATTAGGCAAAAACTGAGAGTGCTTTGAAAATGTAGAGTGCATTGTCCAAAACTAACTGATCCTTTGGAAGTATCGACAGAATTTCACAGCCTACTATTAAAATTTTGTAATGCGGTAAAACAAAGTGGTTAAATTTTTCGAAAGTTGTCTCTGGATAAATCCTATAGACGACGGTTTAAAACAGCCACCTGCGATTTTCTTTTCTCGCATAAATTTCAAATTTAAAATTTGCCCAAATTCTTAAGAATTATTGAGTTTTGAGTTGTCAAGGCTTACTTTGTTAATTATATACAAAGTTAGCCCAGTCTTCTAAAAAATAATAGAAAATTATGTTATAAAAAAAATTACTTGAAACTAAAATTTGAGGTTATGAATAAGGAACAAAATATAGCTTGTTGTTACAGTAAAAGTTTTTTCTAAACTAGTAAAAACTATAGGAAATAACCTTTTTAAAATACACAGTAGGCTTTGAATTCAATGTAATATACCGATATAGCAATATAGTTTTAAAACCAAAGTTGGCTATGAATTGAGATAACTTTTCATTCCGCATAATTATTATAGGCAATAACTGAGAGTATTTTGAAAACAAATCGACAACATTTCACCGTGCAAAGATGGTAAAACAAAGCAAGCCGTGACTGATAGTTTTCTCTTTTATAATGAGGATAGATTTTTCGCGATCAATCTTGGGCGGCCGCCACAGTTTGAAAATTAAATCGTAGGCCTGCTACGATTTCAATCCGCATATTGGGTAGTTTCATCTACAATCAAAGCAGGCTTTGAAAATTTTTCAAATCAAACTGTTCAACTTTCACTCTTTTTTTATGTCAAAGCTTACTTCGGGAAGTAATAGTGCAACTTTGTAAACGTCCATTCACAGCCTACTATAACAAAAACAAAAAAAAAGGAATGCTTTGCATCCCAGTAAGCGATGTTCATCATTTTACTCCGATAAAGGAACCGATTCAAGCCAAAAATCAACAATTTACACCGAAAAGAAGAAAAACTCGCTAGAGTAAATTAAAAAAAAATCAATACAGGGTCGCTATAGTTTTGACGAATCAAAGT
The DNA here is from genome assembly GCA_030710515.1 of Abscondita cerata. Taxonomy (NCBI): domain Eukaryota; kingdom Metazoa; phylum Arthropoda; class Insecta; order Coleoptera; family Lampyridae; genus Abscondita; species Abscondita cerata. The sequence continues at coordinate 732,510 of JALBCR010000267.1, forward strand.
TGGCTCTGAAGCGAATAATCACAGCCGGCTTTATTTTTGTTTTGTTTTCATGACTTTTTATCTCAAAATTAGACAAAAACTGAGAGTGCTTTGAAAATGTAGAGTGCATTGTCCAAAACTAACTGATACTTTGGAAGTATCGAAGCTATTTCACAGCCTACTATTCAAATTTTGTACAGGTAGTGCGTGCGGTAAAACAAAGTGGTTAAATTGTTCGAAAGTTGTCTCTGGATAAATCCTATAGACGACGGTTTAAAACAGCCACCTGCGATTTTCTTTTCTCTCACAAATTTAAAATTTGAACAAATTCTTAAGAATTATTGAGTTTTGAATTGTCAAGGCTTACTTTGTTAATTATATACAAAGTTAGCCCAGTCTACTAAAAATAATAGAAAATTACGTTGTAAAAAAATTACTTAAAACTAAAATTTGAGGTTATGAATAAGGAACAAAATATATAGTTTGTCGGTACAGTAAAAATTTTTTCTAAACTAATAAAAAGTATAGAAAATAACCTTTTTAAAAATACACAGTAGGCTTTGAATTCAATGTAATATACCGATATAGCAATATAGTTTTAAAACCAAAGTTTGCTATGATTGGAGATAACTTTTCATTCCGCATAATTATTATAGGCAATAACTGAGAGTATTTTGAAAACAAATCGACAACATTTCACAGTGCAAAGATGGTAAAACAAAGCAAGCCGTGACTGATATTTTCTCTTTTATAATGAGGATAGATTTTTTGCGATCAATCCTGGGCAGCCGCCACGTTTAAAACAGTATGAAAAATAAATCGCAGGCCTGCTACGATCCGCATATATTGGGCAGTTTCATCTACAAACAAAGCAGGCTTTGAAAATTTTTCAAATCAAACTGTTCAACTTTCACTTTTTTTTTATGTCATAGCACTTAGTGAACTAATAATGCAACTTTGTAAACATCCATTCACAGCCTACTATAAGAAAATCACGCGATTACTTCGATAAAGGAACCGATTCAACCCAAAAATCAACAATTTACACCAAAAAGAAGGAAAAACGAATAATCACAGCCGACTTTATGTTTTTTGCGAAAAAATTAAAGGACTTCAACATTTTTCTGTGATTAAATAATGGGGGTTAAATTTTTCTTAAATTAGGTATATAATCCTAAAACACCTTAAATCTCAAGCCTCCTATGATTTTCAATAAGATTTGATAGTTTGCCTAAAATTAAAAAAAATGTTACAATAAAATAAAAGTGAGTTGGCTTTGGAATAAAATTGTAATAAGAGCGTAACTTTGTGTATAACTTCAGTGAATCTTTTTACTTTTGCGTCTGAAATAAGTAATATAACCTCAACGCCTACTATATGTTGTTTATATAAATTTTAATATTATAAGAAACAAAGAAGGCTTTGACTAGGTTATGGTTAAACAATCACCATTTCTTCTGAACTGAGGTGGTACAAGTATTCTAAATTAAAAAAAAAAACCAGGGTGCTTTGAAAACGTTGATAGGTATAGTCGATCACGCTGGAATTCCCATTATAATCTAGTTGTATGTATCTACAAAATTTCACAGCTTATTATATTAAAATTTTATACGAAATGGTAAAACAAAGCAAGCCGTGACTATACACCATTTTCTTTCACTTGTTTTCGTGAAAAATTGGCTTTGATGATATAAATAAAACAAAAATTATTATGTTGCAAAACACCACGCAAAGCAACTAATTTATGAATTTGTTTAAAAAGTGAAATAAGCAATGTAAAAATAAAATATATCCCCAATTTGAATTCACCCACAGCCTTCTAACATTTAAATAACTTTATCCAAGTAGGCGATGGATTAAAAATATGTTAGACGTATAGAAACTTGCGAGAAAAAACAGTAGGCTTTGATTAGTGGACAATAAACAAAGTTTACTACAAATTGGCTTTATTAACCAGATTGCAGATTCACAGCCTACTTTGCACATTCAATTATTTTCGAAAATACTTGCAAACTACAAAATCAAAAAGTCAATTTTTACTATAATTATCTAAACTTGTCTAAAATGGCTACAAATTCATTTGTTTTTTTAATTCCAAGCCCTACTTGATTCCAGTGCACGTTTTGTTCTAGCACATAAATTTTATTTGTTTTCATAGACTAATTTTAGAGTATTCAGTACCAACTAATTAAAAACGAAAACACTTAATAATTGATTTTGTAATTTGTAATTGCCCAGCAGGCTGTGATTATTTGATCTTGTTCTATAGAAAATAAAATATAATGGTTCCGAAATTTATGCAGTAGGCTATGAAAACAAATGTGATGGTTCTAAAGAAATTGATCTACATCTACGTTATAGGTAATTGTGTTCTAATATTTTTTATGTTGAAAGTACTGAGTAGCTATGAATCTTAACCTGATTGTGTTTTTTTTTAAATTTGAATTTAATTTTTTTTGAAGTCTTAACATTGATGTTAATCTTTTAAAATTGAAGACTTGTATAATTGAGTGAAACGATTTTGGACTTCCGTTTAATAAAAACGTTTTATTCGGGCATTTGCTTCAGTTTGCTAATTTTGGTTTTTGACAGGTAATTTTAAATATGTGCATGTAACGAGTCAGTTTAAAAGTTTATGTAACATTTTCAAAAATCTTAAAAATGGACTTACGTGTTATGCCTTTTAAAATTAATTAAATCACAAATTTTTTGAAGCTGTCTAAGTCTTGGACGGTTTAATGCAATCGAAAATTTACACTTGAGGATTGCTACCATTTGGACTTCTACTTAATAGCAACGGTCCACTTGTAATCTAATATGACTCCACTGTTATTTATACGTCAATGCATTCGTTTGCCAACTTTAGACTTACGATGACAGTTTTAGACTCTTTTGCAGTCTTAAAATGGACTTATGTGAGTGTCAGAAAACACACTAAAGTAAAGTTAATTCGCAGAAGGAAAGTAATAATGGACTTTTAAAAACTCTTGAAGTTTTGGAACTGTTAACGCTTTTACAATTGAAAATGTTTCCTTTGGACTTCTTTTTCAATTGTATTCAAATATGGCTTCAGTTTTACTTACGCATTTGTTTGGCGATTTTGGACTTACAATAATTTCAGGGAGAAAGTTTTAATTAATATTGTTTTTGTTCAATTACCAAACGTGTTACGTTGTAAAAGTTATTGTTTGAAGTCTTAAATGGACTTACAAACAACTTAAAATTTTTGAAAGTAAAACAAAACAAGCCGTTACTATTGATTTTGCGTCAATTTTTTTAATAACCTTCCTACCTAATTGTTAATAAATCATCTTTCTGCAAGTAGGCGATGACTTACCTAACCTCAGAAGTATTAGGGGATGCTTCATTTAAATTTATTTTTAAGTGACAGAAGAAAAATGTTTTTATTTTAATTTATTAATTATTTATTTATTTAATTAATTTTATTTTAATTTTCAAACCTACTTGATTGTAATGTTTTTTTTTGTTTTTGCTACATTTTATTTGATCTCATCATATGATATAATTTCAGATTCAAACTATCAAATTAATTTGAAAAGATCAAAATACAACGTAACCATAACCCGTAAGTCCATTTTCAGACTACTTTATTAATCTAAAAATTAACAATTTAAACTAACTTGCTGCATTCATTAAATGAATCATATTTAAGACTTCACGCTACTGCTTAATCAAACGCGTTTAAATTTGTCTAAGTCTAGTTAGTATAATAGAATTTAGTTTAGACTTCATCGAGTTTTTTAATTACTCTTAAGTATATAAATTTGGTGATAATAATACTATAATAACGGTTCTCAAAGTCTATACATATTGTCTAAAATTATCGTAAGTCCAATTTTGTAAACTTAAATCGATTACCTTTGGGACATACAGGTTATATTAGAAATACAAGTAAGATTTTGTTACTAAACCAAAATTTCAGCGTTCTAACGCAAATTTTCAATTTTAAAATGTTAGGACTTCCAAAAATTAAAAAAATTTTACTCCGAAAAAGTTTGTTTATTGATAACACAACACGTAAGTTCAAAACATTTAAAAATACCTTAATTGTAAACACTACGGTAAGTCCAAATTTAGTGGTAACGTATGCGTTAATCTTTAAAATTATGTTAAGAATACATTTAAAAATCTGTTATTAAACAGAAGTCTAATATTATTTCACTCAATCACAAATTTTTAACTGTAATAAAAAAAACACCAATGTTAAGACTTCCAACCTCAACATTTAAAAAAAAATTAAGTTATAACATTTTAAAAAAATGAAATCAATAACAAGGAAGTCCATTTTAAGATTGCGAGAAAAAACAAATTTTTCAACTGTTTGCGAATAAAAAAATTAAAAATTTTTATATTTATACGCATCGACAAAGCTTAATTTTTCAAAGCACTATTTTTCGATAGTTTTCTGATAAATCATAGGCGGCTGTGACTATATTTAAAACCGTTAAAAGCCACCTATATACAATTTTCAATCTAGATGTGACGGTTTGACATACAACCACTTGTTTTCGTGAAAAGTTGGCTTTGATGACATAAATAAAACAAAACACTAGTAAAGTAACTAATTTATGAATTTATTTAAGTAAATTAAATATGAAATGTAAAATTAAAATAATTCTCCAATTTCAATCTACCCACAGCCTTCTAGTAACATTTACATATTTTTTCATATAGAAAACTGAACTTCACTGAAAAACAATGACAAGTAGGCGAAGAATTAAAAATATAATAGACGTATAAACTTGCGAGAAAAATCAGTAGGCTTTGATTAGTGGACAATAAACAAAGTTTAGTACAAATTGGCTTTATTATCCAGATTGCAGATTCACAGCCTACTTTGCACATTCAAATATTTTCGAACATAATTGCAAACTACAAAAATGGCTACAAATTCTTTCGTTTTTTTAAATCCAAGTCCTACTTGATTCTAGTGCACATTTTGTTTCTAGCACATAAATTTTATTTGTTCTTCTAGCCTACTGCGGACATGTGATTTAATTTTAACATATGAATTTTTAGCACGTGTACATTGATATCTACTAAATATTTTTTCAAAATTTTATGCTAGTTTTTCTATACAAATCACCGTGCTGGTAAACCTTTTTCACACGATCTCAGTGGCGGCAAATTATTTTTAAATTAAAATTTGAAAACTAAGTTGTTGGTCACAAAAATTAGGTAACTTTAATTCAAAACATATTAGATTTACGTGCAACAAAACACACTAGGTTTTTATCAACATTAGTTGAAAGCTTACACTAAAAAAACACCCTTGTGTGAAATTGACAGCCTACTCAACACTTTCAAAAATTTTAAAATGACAGACAATCCAAGCCTACTTGATGTTGATGTGCACCAGACAAATTTTTATGTATTCCCATGGCCAACTGCATAAATCGATTAGGAAAAAAATATTTTTCGCGACATTCTGTAATTAGAAAAATTATTGTATTTAGGCGTAGCCTACTAAATTTTTTTTAAACAGAATATTTTTGTTCAATTCGGTCTATTTTATAGTTTTGAGCATTATTTAGGTATTAATGAAAATTAATTTTTAATTCAAAAATCGAAAAGATGTAAAGTAGGCTTTGATCAATATTTAGGCAACTTATTTTATAATCGAACAAAACCAAATTGTAACCAAAACATCATTTGTCTTGTTTTTGTATCATATGATACAATCAGGCTTGACTTTAGCGTTTTGATTTAATTCCAAAGCCTACTCGGTTTGATTTTATTTGTATAGGTACCTACTCATAGCCTGCTGAATAATTTATTTTTTTTTCAGATTTTGAGTATTACTATCCAAAAACAAATTATTCTTCATTTGTCGGTTAATTGTAAACAAAATTGCGAACCATTTTTTCCATTGCTTACTGATTTCTATTGAATTTCAAAGCCAACTCATTTTTATAGTACTAGGTTAATCAATTAAAATCGTGACTTGCTTTGTTTCTAAGGTTATGACGCTTTCAAATTAATTATAATTCTAACAATACACAGCAATATAGTTTGTAATCAGAGTTAGTTTTCAATGAACAAAAGAATCGATAATTACACCCACTTCGTCTTCTGACAGAAATCTTTTTTACTTTCATGGCCAACTATGTGTAACTTTTCATTCGATGATATTAGGCAATAGCTAAGGGTATTTTGAAAACAAATTTCACAGTTTACTATTCAAACAAAGCAAGCCGTGACTTATACATCTCTCTTTGGAAATGAGGTTGATTTTAAAAAAAATAAATCGCAAGCCTCCTACGATTGTAATCCAATATTTGGCGATTTCATCTACAAACAAAGTAGGCTTTGACAATTTGTAAACGTCCATTCACAGCCTACTGTTATCAATTAAATAATAGATCCGTACAACAAAAATCAAATGAAAGAATGACTTACAAAATGAAATCCAGTAAGCGTTGATCAAAAATGAATCACGCGATTACTTATCAGATAAGACACCAATTTAAGCAAACAACAACAATGTACGAAATGAAGGGAAAGTCACTACAGTACCAAAATTTTAAAAAAATCAATACACTATTGCAAGAATCAAGTTGGCTCTGAAGCGAATAATCATGTCAGGCGACTTTATTTTTATGTTTTCATGACTTTTTATCTAGAAAACTGAGAGTGCTTTCAATAAAGGCCAACTATACGTTTATCTTTCGATCTCAAAATTAGAAAAAGTGCTTGATTCTAGTCTAGAAAATTTCACAGCTTACTATTCAAATTTTTCAAAGTGCGTTAAGAGAACGATAAATCCAAGCTAGCCATGACTTCTGTCATTAAATAAAGGGGTTAAATTTTTTTAACCATAAATCCTAAAACACCTTATATAACAATAAATCTCAAGCCTCCTATGATTTTCAATAAGATTTGATACTTTGCCTAAAACTAAAAAATAAAAGTCAGTTGGCTTTGGAATAAAATTGTATTAAGAGTTTGTGTATAATTGGCGTTTGTTTGTAAGTATTCCCAGCCTACTAACAATTAAATAATACGTCGTGTGATCAACAAAAAATCAAATTGTGAACGAAAAAACGACATACCTACAATATGCATCTCAGAAGCGATTATAAAATATCACTTTGTGTGTCATCAGTGAAACTATTTCCATTTGTGTCTAAAATAATATAACCTCAACTCCTACTATGTTGATTAAATAAATTTTAATATTATAAGAAACAATAAGAAGGCTTTGACTAGGTTAATGGTTGAACAATCACACATGCGTTTATTTCTTCTGAACTGAGGTGGTAGAAGGTTTTTGGCGGCCATTCAAATTTTATACGAAATGGTAAAACAAAGTAAGCCGTGACTACACCATTTTCTTATGGTTTAAAACACAAATTTAAAAATAAAAATTGATTCGTAGCTTTTTAGGTTAATTAATTATCGTTTGTATTTACAGCCAAGTTTAACATTTAAATTTAAACGACATTTCTCTATTTTATTAGAATCAAATAAAGCGAAGTTTACACCAAAACTCTAATGTTTCGTTTCCAGAATCAGATGACGTAATCAAATTAAGATTCACGGCTTCCTCTAGATGTTCAAGAGGAATTAAATGTAGGACATAGAACCCCACGGAACACCAAACTTCTGGGGTTTCGTTTGTATATCGCTTGATAAATTAAGGCGGGAAATTCAAATCTTATCGAAAAGGGTTGGAATTCCAGTCCTGAAATAACAATCGGTTTCGACGCGCCATTTTGTTAAACAATTGACACCCGAAGCACAATAAAATCGCTGTAGGCATTGATTTCATTATATACAATTCGAATGATTGATGAGATTTCAAAAGCAGGCTGTGTATTGAAATCTATTTTTTTTAATTCATAGTAGGCCGAGATTAACTTCGAAATGTGGGAACAAAAAAAATCTGTGACTTAAAATTATAATTGTAGTAGGCTTTGACACGAATTCTGTGAAAATCATAATAGGCTTAAGCAATATCCAGTTGGCTACAATTATATAAATACGATGAGCGATGTTCTGAAAAATATACGAGTAGGCTTTGAATAAACAAAGACGAGTATATATACTTTATACCCAATTTCTACAGGAAACATACCTAATTCGACTGTATATAAGAAACTGAATCAAAGCTGGCTTTGAATGATTAAAACACAGTACACTGTTCCACCTTAACTTGATTCCAGCTTTTTTTAAATTAAATAATGAGAGTTCACTTTTTCTGATGGATAAATCCTACAGACAACGAAAACAGCCACCTCTGATTTTTTTTCTCTCATAAATTTCAAATTTAAAATTTGCGCCAAAATTCTTAAGAATTATTAAGTTTTAGGTTGTCAAGGCTTACTTTGTTAATTACATAGTTAGTCCAGTCTACTTAAAAAATTGTGTTGTAAAAAAAAGTTACTTAAAATTTGGGGTTATGAAAAAGAAACAAATGAATCTCAGTAAGCGATGATCAAAAATACAGTTTGTCGTCACAGTAAAAGAAAATAACCTCTTTTAACAAATTTTAATTTTATCAAAAATACACAGTAGGGCTTGAATTCAATGTAATATAGGGGTCCATATCACAACTCCCAATTTTCATAACGTTTTTTGACGGCCAAAAAAAAACGAGGGTGCTTTGAAAACATTGATATAGTCGATCACGCTGGAATTCCCATCAATCTATTGAACAACCAGATCACTTCAAAATTGAATCGATCAATATTGCTTGCATTTTGTTTATTCAAGGCCAAACCAAACATTGCCGCTTACTTTTTAAAAACTATGTAATTATTTTGTCGTATTCTCGTAAATTAAAAATGGACTTGCTTGAAAATTGTTGAAGTTTTGGAAGTCTTAACTTTAATGTTTTCTCTTACAACTGAAAATTTGTGCTTGAGTTAAAGCATTTGGACTTCTGTTCATTAACAAAATTTTACTGATACGTACTCGTAATTGGACTTACCATGATTTTAGACGGGAAGCTTTGAACAACCAATTTTGTACACGTAACTATAGTCAAACGGTTTTAGTAATTTTCTAAAGTCTTAAAAAGGACTGTGACAATGTTGCCGCATGACTCCAGTTTTACTTCCGCATTCGTTTCTATTTTGAGTTTGACAATTTTGGACTTCGATGATTTCAGACAGGAAGTTTTGAACAGAAGTTTCTGTAACTTTTTGAAGTCTTAAATGGACTTACGTTTACAAACTTAGTTGCATTTTGACTATACATTTGAATCGACAAATTCTCACGGCTTACTATTCCAATTTTAGAAATTAAAACAAAGTAAGCCGTGAGTGCAAACTTTTTCTTATTTTTCGCTGCTAATTTCAAAAAAAATCCCAAATTTTAATTTTTGTTTTATCAAGAGTTTCAAGGCCTACAAACATTTAAATAAACTACATTGTTAGCGAATAATCTTCCAAGTAGGCGCTGACTCAACTAAACATACTTGCATCATACTAATTAATTTTGTTTAATCGCATCCTACTAATTATTTTTTCAAAAGTTTGGTTTTGTAAACATTTTTGTTCAGCTTTACCTATTTTGTAGGAACTGTATAAAAATCAATAAGTTATTAATAATGTTTTTTATTCATGACTTACTTATTTCTGTTGTTTGATTTCAAAGCCTTCTTACTATATTTTAACAACCCCTTTTAGCGCATAAGATAGTTTAATCATAGTAGGCCAGCAATCGTTAAAGGCAGATAAATCACAGCCCACTTTTTATCTGGAAACTGATTCTATGAGAAAATCTCAAATTGTGCACAAAGAGTTGAGATAGTAAGCCGTGATTTTTTATTAAATTAATGAGAGTCAAAGGTAATTTATCGATAAATCCTAGGCGGCCACGATTGAAACGGTTAAAACAGTAAATGGCAGGCCACCTTCGATTTTCAATCTAGATTTGACAATTCGTGGTTTTACAAAACCTGTGTACTTTTGTAATAAAATTGTGGCATTAGGTTAGGAATGAATTTTCTTGAAATTACAACCAGTTGTCGAATATTAATTTAAAAAAAAAACAACTTTTTGTCTGAGTAGGCTTGGGCCTTGGTTTTTTAAGCTCATAGGCAGTTCAGTGTGTGGAATGATTAATTTATTCGTAAAAATGAAATTTTATGAGACAAATGTTTTATTAAATCAATAAATCCGAACTAGAGACGAAGCCTCAAGGTCGAATAGAACAAAATTTTTACCAAAAGATCTACGGTGCATTTTATACTATTGCTGGTTATGTTGGCAACACAAATAAAAAAATTAGATGTGCATGAGTAATATGGAATTTTTCTATTTTTTTTTAACTCGCTTTCATCTGTAGTAGGCTATGAGTTGGCTTAATTGGGCAATAAAAACATTCATATCGTTTTAGTAGGCTTTGACGTTTTGACATTTTAATCCATAGCCAACTACGATTTAAATTTGACAATAGTAGTTTTGACAGAACAAAATTTTTACTAAAAGATCTACTGTGCAATTTTATACTATTGCTGGTTATGTTGGCAACACAATTAAAAAAATTAGATGTGCATGAGTAATATGAAATTTTTCTATTTTTTAACTCGCTTTCATCTGTAGTAGGCTATGAGTTGGCTTAATTGGGCAATAAAAACATTCATATCGTTTTAGTAGGCTTTGACGTTTTGACATTTTAATCCATAGCCAACTACGATTTAAATTTGACAATAGTAGTTTTGACAGAACAAAATTTCTACCAAAAGATCTACTGTGCAATTTTATACTATTGCTGGTTATGTTGGCAACACAATTAAAAAAATTAGATGTGCATGAGTAATATGGAATTTTCTATGTTTTTTAACTCGCTTTCATCTGTAGTAGGCTATGAGTTGGCAATTGGGCAATAAAAACATTCATATAGTTTTTAGTAGGCTTTGACGTTTTGACATTTTAATCCATAGCCAACTACAATCTAAATTTGACAATAGTAGAATTATTAAAGTAGGCAGAGAATTACAACCGAACAGGTTTAACTATGTAGGAAAAGGCCATATGGTATATTTAATTTCTTTTCTTAGTTAGCTGGGCAAATAAATGCTTATAAAGAAATTTCTAAATTTAAATAATTATTTTTCTTGAATGGATTTGGATGTACAAAATAGAGACAGTTGTTGACAACTCTGATAGAAAAATGTTTTCTTTTCGTGCATGTGAGGCTATGAAAATGAATAAAACGAATCGGCTTTGGAAAACAAAAGAATGATTTAAAATGAGGGAAGAAGATAAACTTAATTATTTGTTTGTTGATTTAGTAGGCCATGGAGTTTAATTTGATAAAAAAATGTATTAAATTTGAGTAACTTTAAAGCTTAAAACAATTTAAACCCATGATGTTTTAAAAAAGAAAATTCACTGAATACAGTTAGTAAACGGGAATAAATATTTTTCTTACTTGGCTGTGTTTTCAACGTAATAATTGAAGGTCATTTATGATTATATTATAAATTTAGTAGGTCATGACAGTTTACAATAGTTGTTCTTTTCACATTGAATTATTTATTCCTAATGTGATTAGTGACGAATTCCACTTTTTAAAAAATGTAAGAAATTTTAGCTGTAGTAGGCGATGATAATACCGTTTTTTGTTGGTTTTACTGTACATGTACCTAAGTAACTAGGAGAGCGCCGAGAATGGTCAACTCGAATAAAAAAATAATTTGTCGTTTACAAAATTTTTTGAGGTTAAGTAATTATTCACTTTACCGGAGTTCGATCTACTATCGATTTTTTACTTCTCTTTAGAAAAAAAGTAGTTTTCATTTTCATGCTTTTTAAATTAAATAATGAGGATTAAAATTTTCGAAAGTTGTTTCTGATAGATAAATCCTATAGACGATGGTTTAAAACAGCCACCTGCGATTTTTTTCTCTCATAAATGTCAAATTTAAAATTTGCCAAAATTCTTACGAATTATTGAGTTTTGAGTTGTCAAGGCTTACTTTGTTAATTACATAGTTAGTCCAGTCTACTAAAAAAATTGTGTTGTAAAAGAAGTTACTTACCTAAAACTAAAATTTGAGGTTATGAATAAGGAACAAATTAATCCCAGTAAGCAATTATCAAAAATTAATAGTTTGTTGTTACAGTAAAAGTTTTTTTCTAAACTAATATAGACTGTAGAAAATAACCTTTTTTAACAAATTTTAATTTTATCAAAAATACACAGTAGAGCTTGAATTCAATGTAATATACGGGTCTATATCACAACTTCAAATTTTCATAACGCCCAACTCCAAAATTGATCATAACTCCCAACTTGTGCATGTTGTCACAACTCCCAACTACTTTATTACGTTCTTTTTCTAACGGCCAACTTTGTGGTGTGTATATTACAACGCCTACATTTATAGCAGTTTGGCAACCCACCCATAAACTGGGTTTGTTCTTAACACCTGGTCACAACGCCCAAATCACATGAAAACATGTAATTTTTTTAAAAGGAAAAATGTAATAACCGTAACCTACCAACCAACACCGTTTACCACAAATTAGATTAAAACATATAATTATTTTATGAAGAAAATTATAATAACTGTAACCTGTCAACCAACATCTTTTACCTCTGATCACATGAAAACATGTAATGTTATTAATAAACCAAGTTATGGGTGAAAAGCAAGGTTGCCAAACTGCTATAAATGCAGGTTATGGTTGGGAGTATGACAACGTTGGGCGTTATGGAAAAAAAGTACTTGGGAGTTGTGAAAATAGTTGGGAGTTGTGACAACAGACACAAGTTAGGAGTTATGATCAATTCTTGAGTTAGACGTTGTGAAAATTGGGTGTTGTGATCAGGCCCCTAATATAGCAATATAACAATATAATTTTGAAACCAAAGTTGGCTATGAATGAACATTAAGCGAGGATAATCACAGCCGACTTCGTTTTCTTACAGAATTTTTTGTTTTTCATAACCACCTTAAAGATATAAGTTTTTATTCATGTTATTATACAATAACTGAGAGTGTTTTGAAAACAAATTCTTGCTAAGATGGTAAAACAAAGCAAGCCGTGACTGATGGTTTTCTTCTTTTATAATGTATAGATTTTTCGTGATCAATTTTGGGCGAGCCGCCATAATGAATCACACGATTACTCAGATAAAGAAACCGAGTCAGGCCAGCCAAAAATCTACAATTTACAAAAAGAAAGAAAAGTCGGTCGAGTAAATTATAAAAAAATCAAAGTTGACTCTGAAGCAAATAATCACAGCCGACTTTATTTTTATGTTTTCATAACTTTTTATCCCGAAAATTATAGGAGAGTGCTTTTGAAAATATAGAGTGCATCGTTCAAAACTAACTGATCCTTTGGTTGTATCGACAGAATTTCACAGCCAACTATTCAAATTTTGCATATGTAGTGTGTGCGGTATAACTTTTAAAAAATTTTAACTTAGTTGGCTTTGGTAACCTATAAACAAAATCATGTAAAACAAAAAATAGTTTGTCCTTGCAATTAAATGAGTGTGTTACGTATAGTCGCGTATTTTTTAAATTCTAAGCATAGTACAGGGTGTCCAGTAACTATACGGACAAACTTCGGGACCATATTCAGACGATATTCAAATTTGTTCCCAAAATATTGCCAAAAACCGAGGAAAATAAAATTTTTAACACTTATTCTTATTTTTGAGGTCCGAAAATCACTACGAAAATTGTCCGTAGAGTTACTGGACACCCTGTACAGTTCGAAATTAAAACTAAAAGAACTTTTATTAATTTAAATTAAATTAAATGACATTTAGAACAAATTCATCATCATTTGTTTTAACCGCCCAAATTCTATTTCTTGTAACAATTCAAGCAGGCTTTGAATAAACAAAAGCGTCAACCCTAATTTCTACAACAACGGATAATCACAGCCCACTATCAATATCAATAAAGGACAACTAAGTTTTAAAAACTAGAAAATAACTTAGAGTGCTTTGAAAACAAATAGACCACCCTAATTGATTCTAATTCCACAGCTTACTATTCAAATTTTGCGAAAGGAAGCCATGACTTCTAGATTTTTCTGTGATTATAGTTAAATGTTTCTTAAATTACTTTTCATAAATTCTAAAACACCTTATATAACAATAAATCTCAAGCCTCCTATGATTTTTAATAAGAATTGATTACAACTAAAATAGATGTCAAAAGTCTCTTAGTTGGCTTTGGAATAAAATTATATTAAGAGCGAAACTTTGTGTATAGATTGGGTGTTTGTTGTAAGTATTCTCAGCTTACTAACAATTAAATAATAAATGCGTGATCAACACAATCAAATTAAAGGTTTTGATTGTGAACGAAAAACGACATAACTTCTAATATGCATCTCAAGAAGCGATTTGAAAATATGACGTTGTGTCATCAGTGAAACTATTTTCTTTTGTGTCTAAAATAATATAATCTCAACGCCTACTATGTTGGTTAAATAATTTTATATAAAGATTTCACAGCTTACTATTCAAATTTTGCGTTATAAGGGAACGATGAATCAAAACAAACCATGACTTCTAAATTTTTCTATGATTAAAATACTTAATAGGGTTAATTTTTTTCTGAAATTATTTTTCATAAATTCTAACTACCTACGATTTTCAATAAGATTTTATTGTTTGACCCAATAAGCTTCAATAACGAAGTTGGCTTTGGAATAAAATTGTAGCTTGAGCGTAACTTCGGAGTATATTGTCGTTTGTAGAGTATTCCCCAGCCTACTAACAATTAAATAATAAACCAAAAATTAAATTAAACCTGGAATTCCCATCAAGCTGTATGTATCGACAAATTTCGCAGCTTACTTTCATACATTCAAATTTTACAAAATGCCTTCGCTGAATAGTGAAAAAGAAAGCAAGCCGTGACTACACCATTTTCCTTTATTATAAATGATGGTTTTGCTTTCTTTAGAAAAAGAATGCGATTTTAAATGTTTTTTTTCATAGAAGTAGGCGATGCACGGATCAAAACACTTAATCGTTGATATCCGATAGTCATAACGCAAGTATAAATTTTAAAACTTATTATTTTTAGCAAATCGCATTGATTGCGATAATTTAGCGTGAGTACCTAGTAATAAAAAAAAGCAGCTGTGAAAAGAATAAGAATCGTGCATAAAAGTAAAACAATTATAAAAAAAATTACCACGCCCACTATCCGAAAATTAACGGGAACGCACGACTAAAAAATTCATCTAACCTCGCTAATAATCAATGAGAATTAAAAACCGAGATTCAGAACTTCAAAACTCCTGTTTAGTATTGAACTTACTTGCTCAGATTTAAAAAAAGAAAATTAATTGTTCTAAGTAACAGTAAATAAAGCAAACTCAACAGCTGCTTTTTATACAACACCCCCTCACCGAAACATTAGCGAAAGGAAAACATTTTGAATAATTCCGCGCACACGCTAATGCTCAATATCCTAAAATTTTAAAGTTGGACCTCTCCACTTTTTAAATAAAAATGGCTGAGTTGTCGAAAAAAAAAAGCACGAGTAGAAAATAAACACGAAGCCATCGTTAAACAAAAACAAATTACCACGCCACCTTCCAAATTTAATGAAATGTCATTTTTAAATTGATATTTAACCTCACTTTGCAAAACACAAAATAACCGAAATACATTCGTTTATACCACGCCCCTCACTCGAAGGAACATACGCTTTAGGTGTGTTAATACAGTTAATGAAAACCTGCAAAAACCATAAAAACACAAAGTAGGTAGAAACGAAAGTTTGTTGTTTATAACCTCACTTTTCGATGTTTTTATTTTTATCCTGCAATACAATAAAACCCGTTTTTTTGTGATTGATTCTGCAAATTTTAAACTAGTCATAAAATAAAACTACTTTTTCTAAAGCGAAGTAAAAAATCGGTAGGTGACCGTCTCCGGACAAAGTGAATGATTACTTAACCTCAAGAAATTTTGTGTAAACCACATTAAAACAGGATTAATTATTTTTTTATTCGAGCACATTAGAACCAACAAAAAAACGATAATATCACCGCTTACATATAGCTAAAATTTCTTACATTTTTTTAAAAATGGAATCCTTGACCCAATGACATTGCTTGAATAAACAACTGCAATAGCAACAAACAAGAACATTGTAAACTGTCATGGCCTACTAAATTTAGCAATATAATCATAAATGCCCCTTAATTATTATGTTCAAACACAGCTAAGTAAGAAAAATTTGAAAAAAAGTACAAATATCTTATTCCGACTACTAACTATATTGACTGAATTTTCTTTTTTAAAATATCATAGTAGGTTATTATGAGCTTAAATTGTTTTTTAGCCTTTAAATTTTAATGAATTTTGTTAACAAATTAAATAGCAATCAATCAACTCATGGCCTGCCACTAAATCAATCAAACAAATTATTAATTTTATCTTCTTCTTTATTTTAACTCCTTCTATTATTTTTCAAAAAGCTGATTCGTTTTATTTAAATGGATCAACTGTCTTTTATTTTGACATCCTTGTCGATTCAGAAATTGTTACTTTTTAAATTGTTACAACTTATGTTGCCGAGCCCAACTAAGAAAAGAAATTAAATATACCCATGGCCTACCTACTAGTGCAAACCTGTTCGGTTTCGTAATTTCTTCTGTTCTACTTTGCTCTTCTGAGGCTATTGGCCAATTTAGATTGTAGCTGGCTATGGATTAAAATGTCAAAACGTCAGAAGCCTGCTGAAAACGATAAAATGTTTTTATTGCCCAATTAAGCCAACCCGTAGACTACTACAGATGAAAGTTAAAAAAATCCATATTACTATGCACATCTAATTTTTTAATTGTGTTGCCAACATAACTGAAAGGGCTAGGTATAAAATTGCAATGGTAGGTCTTTGCAGAAATTTCTTGTTCTATTCATTTGAAATGCCCAAAGCTCGATTTATTGATTTAATGAAACATTTGGTCTCCATAAAACTCTACCTTTACGAATAAATTAATCATTCCGCACACTGAACTTCTTGAGCTTAAAAACCAAGGCCCAAGCTTACTAAGACAAAAGTTTTGTTTTCTAATTAATATTCGACAACTCGGTTGTAATTTCAAGAAAATTGGATATTCCTAATTTAACGTTAAGTAATTTTATTACAAAAGTGCACAGGTATTTGTAAAACCACGAACTGTCAAATATAGATTGAAAATCGAAGGTGGCCTGCCATTTACTGTTTTAACCGTTTCAATCGTGGCTCTTGGATTATTGGAGTAGTTACCTTGACTTTCATTAATTTAATAAAAATCACGGCTTACTTTATAATTGTCAGTACAATCTGAGATTTTCTCATAGGATCAGTCAGATAAAAAGTGGGCTATGATTTATCTGCCTTTGAAATAGTTCTTTCAATTAGATTGCTGGGGCCAGACTATGAGATTAAACTATCTTATGCGCTAAAAGGGGCTACAAACTAAAAATTCAGTAAGTAGGCTTTAAAATCAAACAACAGAAACAAGTGCTTGATGAATAAAAAAACATTCTTTGTTAGTTTATTGTTTTTTATACAGTTCCTACAAAATAGGTAAGTTTAGAAGTAAAAATGAGTTACTAAAACCAAACTTTTGAAAAATAATTAGTAGGCTGCGATTAAACAAAATTAATTAGTGATGGAGGGTAATCTTGGGCTGAGTCAAGCTTTTCACGGAAAAGATTATTCACAATGCATTTTATTTAAATATTTGTAGGCTGATTGTGAATACAACATCGCTTAAATCAAGAAACCCTTGATAAAACAATTAAAAAATTATAATTTGAATTTTTCTTAGTAAAACCACAATTTAGATGCAGTTATCGAAAATAAGAAAAGTTTTCTAAATGAATATAAGCTGGGGAGAATTTGTCGATTCAAATGTATAGTCAAAACAAACTAAGCTGTAGACGTAAGCCCATTTAAGACTTCCAAAGTTACAGAAACTTCTGTTCAAACTTCCTGTCTGAAATCATCGAAGTCCAAAATTGTCAAACTCAAAATAGAAAACGAATGCGGATGTAAAACTGAGTCATGCCGCGTTCACAGTCCATTTTAAGACTTTAGAAAATTACTAAACCGTTTTGACTATAGCTACGTGTACAAAATTGGGTTGTTCAAAACTTCCGTCTAAGATCATGGTAAGTCCACCATGAGTATCAGTAAAATTTTATTTAATGGTTTAACTAAAGCACAAATTTTCAGTTGTAAAGTGAAAACACAAAGTTAAGATCACAAAACTTCAAATACCCTAAGTAAGTTACTACATTGAATTCATGTTACTGTGTATTTTTGATAAAATTAAAATTTGTTAAAGACGTTATTTTCTATAGTCTTACTGCAGAACGACAAACTGTATTTTGATCATCGTTTTCTGAAATTCATTTGTTCCTTATTCATAACCTCAAATTTTTAATTATAAGTAACTTTTTTTACAACAATAATTTTTTAATAGACTGACCAATCCATAATTAACAAAGTGTTTCCGGACAACCTAAAACTCACAATTTTAACATTTGACAAATTTTAAATTTGAAATTTATGAGAGAAAATCTGCAGGTGGCTGTTTAACCCTCATCATTTAATTTAAAAAGTTGAATCAAGTTTAGGTGGAACAGTGAGCTGGGTTTTGATTATTCAAAGCCAACTTTATTCAAGTTAGTTTCTTATATACAGTTGTATTAGGTATGTTTCCTGTAGGAATTGGGTAATAAGTACATATATACTGCCTTTTGTTTATTCAAAGCCTGCCTGTATATTTTTCTTGGTGAACAACCGCAATCGTCATATTTATATAATCGTAGCCAACTGGATGATGTTGCTTAACTTTCATTTTTTTGTTTTGTTCTGAAAACTTAAAACATTCGCATATTATTGGTGTTTACTTGTTCGCTTTTGTGCTGATTCAAAGCTCATTATGATTCTCACAGACCTGGCAGCCAAAGCCTACATAATTATAATTTTGTTATCACAGATTAAGTCACACAGCCTACGTCGTGAATACCTTTAAAAGTAATCTGTGTACTTCTAGATAATTATTGAATAATTTATTTTTTTTTCACAGCTTACTAAGATTTGCATAACCTAGATTCTAAATAAAATAGTCGTCAAGGATAACTGTTTATTTACGTTAATATTTTTAAATAATACAAATAAAACTTCAAAATATTATGCATATATTATCGAAGTTAACTTTCGGCCTACTATGAATTAAAAATAATAGATTTCAATACACAGCCTACTTTTTGAAATCGCATCGATCATTCGATTTGTATATAGACTAATGAAAAAAAAAATTTGATTGTGCTTCGTGTGTCAATTGTTTAACAAAATGGCGCTGTCGAAAAACCGATTGTTATTTCTTGATAAATAATTTCGATAGTTCTGAATTTCCCGCCTTAATTTATCAAGGTTGATATACAAAAATCAAAGCTCCAGAAGTTTGGTGTTTGCGTTCATGTTCTACATTTTTTCCTCTTGAACATCTAGGAGGAAGCCGTGAATTTTAATTCTGATTACGTCATCTGATTCTGAAACGAAACATTAGAGTTTGGTGTAAAATTTCACTTTCTATTTGATTAAATGAAATAGAGAAATGTTTGTTAAATTTAAATGTTAAACTTGACAAATACAACGATAATGAATTAACCCCATAAAAAGCTACGAATCAATTTTTATTTTTAAATTTGTGTTTTAAACCATAAGAAAATGGTGTAGTCACGGCTACTTTATTTTACCATTATGAGAATTGAGCGTGATCGACTGTATCAATGTCAGCCAAAGCACCTCGCGTTTTTTAAAATTAATTTTCTTGAATTTTAATTTTGACCGTCAAAAAACTTTACCACCTCAGTTCAGAAGAAATAAACGCATTGTGATTGTTCAACCATAACTTCAGTCATCAAAGCCTCTCTTTTGTTTCTTATAATGTTAAAATCTCTTATTTAAACAACATATTACGCGTTGAAGTTATATTATTTTAGGCACAAAAGTTTTTATAATGGCTTCCTGAGATGCATATTGTAGGTATGTTACTTTTCAAGTTGACAATTTGATTTTTGTTGATCACACGTATTATTTAATTGTTAGTAGGTTGGGAATATTTACAAACAAACGCCAATTATATACATACAAATTACGTTCTAATAATAACTCCTCATTCCAAAACCAACTGATTCTTCATTTTTAGTTCTAGACAAACTATCAAATCTTATTGAAAATCTTAGGAGGCTTGGGATTTAAGGTGGTTTAAGGTTATATACCTAATTTTAAAAAAATGTAACCCCCCATTATTTAATCACACAGATTTTTTTGATTTATCGTTCACTTAACGACGCACTTCGCAAAATTTGAATAGTAAGCTGTGGAATTTTCTAGACTAGAATAAATTTTCAAAGCACTATCAGTTATTTTCAATACCAAGATCAAAAGGTAAACGTAGAAGGCTCTTATGTATGGTAAAATCACATACCTAGTGGGCTATGATTATCCGTTGTTGTAGAAATTACGGTTGACGCCTTCTGAGCTTATTCAAAGCCTGCTGAATTGTTACATAAGAAATAGAATTTGGGCGGTTAAACAAATGATGATGAATTTGTTCTAATGTCAATTAATTTAATTTAAATACAAAGTTTTTTAGTTTTTAATTTTAGAACTATATAGAATTTAAAGTAAATATGTATTATACACTCAATTCAGTGACACTTGAAACATTTGATTGCAAGGACAAACTATTTCTTGTTTTAAATTGTTATATTTGTAGGTTATCAGTGTCAACTTCGATGAAATTTTTAGGTTTGCCCGTCTACGCTTTATCAAAATCTTGAAATTCGTTAGCCTCATTATTTAACAAAATACAAGAAATCACGACTTGCTTTGTTTTACCTCCCACTTTGCAAAATTTTAATAGCAAGCTGTGGAATTCTGCTCAAAGCACTCTTGGTTTTGTCTCCTAATTTTGAAGATAAAAAGTATGAAAATATAAAAACAAAGTCGGATTTTCTTTGTAGGTTATTTCAGCGCCAACTTCGTTGAAATTTTTAAGATTGTCCGTTTTCAAAGCACTCTTAGTTTTTGTCTGCTAATTTCTGTAATAAAAAGGATGAAAATATAAAACAAAGTCGGATTTTCTTTGTAGGTTATTTCAGCACCAACTTCGAAGAAATTTTTTAAGATTGTCCGTTTTCAAAGCACTTTAGTTTTTGTCTGCTAATTTCGTAATAAAAAGGATGAGAATATAAAAACAAAGTCGGATTTTCTTTGTAGGTTATTTCAGCGCCAACTTCGTTGAAATTTTTAAGATTGTCCGTTTTCAAAAACATTCTTTGTTTTTGTCTGGTAATTTCGAGATAAAAGTATGAAAACATAAAAACAAAGTCGGATTTTCTTTGTAGGTTATTTCAGCGCCAACTTCGTTGAAATTTTTAAGGTTATCCGTCTACGACAGCTTTCGAAAATTTTTAGTCTCATTATTTAACAAAACAGAAAAGATACCCACGGCTTGCTTTGTTTTACCTCGCACTTTGCAATATTTTAATAGCAAGCTGTGGAATTCTGTTTATACATCCAAAGAAACAGTTAGTTTTATGGACAATGTTTTCAAAGCACTCTTGGTTTTTGTCTCCTAATTTTTACGATAAAAAGTATGAAAACATAAAAAACAAAGTCGGATTTTCTTTGTAGGTTATTTCAGGGCCATCTTCGTTGAAATTTTTAAGGTTGCCCGTTTTCAAAGCACTCTTAGTTTTTGTCTGCAAATTTCGAGATAAAAAGGATGAAAACATAAAAACAAAGTCGGATTTTCTTTGTAGGTTATAATCAGCGCCAACTTCGTTGGAATTTTTAAGGTTATCCGTCTACGACAGCTTTCGAAAATTTTTAGTCTCATTATTTAACAAAACAGAAAGATACCCACGGCTTGCTTTGTTTTACCTCGCACTTTGCAATATTTTAATAGCAATCTGTGGAATTCTGTTTATACATCCAAAGAAACAGTTAGTTTTATGGACAATGTTTTCAAAGCACTTTTGGTTTTTGTCTCCTAATTTTTACGATAAAAAGTATGAAAACATAAAAACAAAGTCGGATTTTCTTTGTAGGTTATTTCAGGGCCATCTTCGTTGAAATTTTTAAGGTTGCCCGTTTTCAAAGCACTCTTAGTTTTTGTCTGCAAATTTCGAGATAAAAAGGATGAAACATAAAAACAAAGTCGGATTTTCTTTGTAGGTTATAATCAGCGCCAACTTCGTTGGAATTTTTAAGGTTATCCGTCTACGACAGCTTTCGAAAATTTTTAGTCTCATTATTTAACAAAACAGAAAGATACCCACGGCTTGCTTTGTTTACCTCGCACTTTGCAATATTTTTAATAGCAATCTGTGGAATTCTGTTTATACATCCAAAGAAACAGTTAGTTTTATGGACAATGTTTTCAAAGCACTTTTGGTTTTTGTCTCCTAATTTTTACGATAAAAGTATGAAAACATAAAAACAAAGTCGGATTTTCTTTGTAGGTTATTTCAGGGCCATCTTCGTTGAAATTTTTAAGGTTGCCCGTTTTCAAAGCACTCTTAGTTTTTGTCTGCTAATTTCGAGATAAAAAGTATGAAAACATAAAAACAAAGTCGGATTTTCTTTGTAGGTTATTTCAGCGCCAACTTCGTTGAAATTTTTAAGGTTATCCGTCTACGACAGCTTTCGAAAATTTTTAGTCTCATTATTTAACAAAACAGAAAGATACCCACGGCTTGCTTTGTTTTACCTCGCACTTTGCAATATTTTAATAGCAAGCTGTGGAATTTTGTTTATACATCCAAAGAAACAGTTAGTTTTATGGACAATGTTTTTCAAAGCACTCTTGGTTTTTGTCTCCTAATTTTGAAGATAAAAAGTATGAAAACATAAAAACATAGTAGGATTTTCTTTGTAGGTTATTTCAGGGCCATCTTCGTTGAAATTTTTAAGGTTGCCCGTTTTCAAAGCACTCTTAGTTTTTGTCTGCTAATTTCGAGATAAAAGTATGAAAACATAAAACAAAGTCGGATTTTCTTTGTAGGTTATAATCAGCGCCAACTTCGTTGGAATTTTTAAGGTTATCCGTCTACGACAACTTTCGACAATTTTTAGTCTCATTATTTAATAAAACAAAAAGATACCTACGGCTTGCTTTGTTTTACCTCGCACTTTGCAAAATTTTAATAGCAAGCTGGGAATTCTGTTGATACATCCAAAGAAACAGTTAGCTTTATGGACAATGTTTTCAAAGCACTCTTGGTTTTTGTCTCCTAATTTTCAAGATAAAAAGTATGAAAACATAAAAACAATGTCGGATTTTCTTTGTAGGTTATCTCAGCGCCAACTTCGTTGAAATTTCGAAGGTTGCGCGTTTTCAAAGCACTCTTAGTTTTTGTCTGCTAATTTCGAGATAAAGAGAATGAAAACATAAAAACAAAGTCGGATTTTTTGTAGGTTAGGTATCATCAGTGTCAACTTCGTTGATATTTTTAAGTTTATCCGTTTCAAAGCACTCTTAGTTTTTGTCTGCTAATTTCGAGATAAAAAGGATGAAAACATAAAACAAAGTCGGAATTTTTCTTTGTAGGTTAAGGTATCATTAGTGTCAACTTCGTTGAAATTTTAAGGTTGTCCGTTTTCAAAGCACTCTTAGTTTTTGTCTGCTAATTTCGAGATAAAAGGATGAAAACATAAAAACAAAGTCGGAATTTTCTTTGTAGGTTAGGTATCATTAGTGTCAACTTCGTTGAAATTTTTAAGGGTGTCCGTTTTCAAAGCACTCTTAGTTTTTGTCTGCTAATTTCGAAATAAAGAGGATGAAAACATAAAAACAAAGTCGGATTTTCTTTGTAGGTTATTACAGCGTCAACTTCGTTGAAATTTTTAAAGTCGTCCGTTTTCAAAGCACTCTTAGTTTTTTGTCTGCTAATTTCGAGATAAAAAGGATGAAAACATAAAAACAAAGTCGCATTTTCAACGTAGATTATTTCAGCGCCAACTTGGTTGAAATTTTTAAGGTTGTCCGTTTTCAAAGTACTCTTAGTTTTTGTCTGCTAATTTCGAGATAAAAAGGATGAAAACATAAAAACAAAGTCGGATTTTCTTTGTAGGTTATTACAGCGTCAACTTCGTTGAAATTTTTAAAGTCGTCCGTTTTCAAAGCACTCTTAGTTTTTGTCTGCTAATTTCGAGATAAAAGGATGAAAACATAAAAACAAAGTCGCATTTTCAACGTAGATTATTTCAGCGCCAACTTGGTTGAAATTTTAAGGTTGTCCGTTTTCAAAGTACTCTTAGTTTTGTCTGCTAATTTCGAGATAAAAAGGATGAAAACATAAAAACAAAGTCGCATTTTCAACGTAGATTATTTCAGCGCCAACTTGGTTGAAATTTTTAAGGTTGTCCGTTTTCAAAGTACTCTTAGTTTTTGTCTGCTAATTTCGAGATAAAAAGGATGAAAACATAAAAACAAAGTCGGATTTTCAATGTAGATTATTTCAGCGCCAACTTGGTTGAATTTTTGAAGGTTGTCCGTTTTCAAAGCACTCTTAGTTTTTGTCTGCTAATTTCGAGATAAAAGGATGAAAACATAAAAACAAAGTCGAAATTTTCTTTGTAGGTTAGGTATCATTAGTGTCAACTTCGTTGAAATTTTTAAGGTTGTCCGTTTTCAAAGCACTCTTAGTTTTTTGTCTGCTAATTTCGAGATAAAAAGGATGAAAACATAAAACAAAGTCGGAATTTTCTTTGTAGGTTAGGTATCATTAGTGTCAACTTCGTTGAAATTTTTAAGGTTGTCCGTTTTCAAAGCACTCTTAGTTTTTGTCTGCTAATTTCGAAATAAAGAGGATGAAAAACATAAAACAAAGTCGGATTTTCTTTGTAGGTTAGGTATCATTAGTGTCAACTTCGTTGAAATTTTTAAGGTTGTCCGTTTTCAAAGCACTCTTAGTTTTGTCTGCTAATTTCGAGATAAAAAGGATGAAAACATAAAACAAAGTCGGAATTTTCTTTGTAGGTTAGGTATCATTAGTGTCAACTTCGTTGAAATTTTTAAGGTTGTCCGTTTTCAAAGCACTCTTAGTTTTTGTCTGCTAATTTCGAGATAAAAAGGATGAAAACATAAAAACAAAGTCGGAATTTTCTTTGTAGGTTAGGTATCATTAGTGTCAACTTCGTTGAAATTTTTAAGGGTGTCCGTTTTCAAAGCACTCTTAGTTTTGTCTGCTAATTTCGAGATAAAAAGGATGAAAACATAAAAACAAAGTCGGAATTTTCTTTGTAGGTTAGGTATCATTAGTGTCAACTTCGTTGAAATTTTTAAGGTTGTCCGTTTTCAAAGCACTCTTAGTTTTTGTCTGCTAATTTCGAGATAAAAAGGATGAAAACATAAAAACAAAGTCGGATTTTCTTTGTAGGTTAGGTATCATTAGTGTCAACTTCGTTGAAATTTTTAAGGGTGTCCGTTTTCAAAGCACTCTTAGTTTTTGTCTGCTAATTTCGAGATAAAAAGGATGAAAACATAAAAACAAAGTCGGAATTTTCTTTGTAGGTTAGGTATCATTAGTGTCAACTTCGTTGAAATTTTTAAGGTTGTCCGTTTTCAAAGCACTCTTAGTTTTTGTCTGCTAATTTCGAGATAAAAAGGATGAAAACATAAAACAAAGTCGGAATTTTCTTTGTAGGTTAGGTATCATTAGTGTCAACTTCGTTGAAATTTTTAAGGGTGTCCGTTTTCAAAGCACTCTTAGTTTTTGTCTGCTAATTTCGAAATAAAGAGGATGAAAACATAAAAACAAAGTCGGATTTTCTTTGTAGGTTATTACAGCGTCAACTTCGTTGAAATTTTTAAAGTCGTCCGTTTTCAAAGCACTCTTAGTTTTTGTCTGCTAATTTCGAGATAAAAAGGATGAAAACATAAAAACAAAGTCGCATTTTCAACGTAGATTATTTCAGCGCCAACTTGGTTGAAATTTTTAAGGTTGTCCGTTTTCAAAGTACTCTTAGTTTTTGTCTGCTAATTTCGAGATAAAAAGGATGAAAACATAAAAACAAAGTCGGATTTTCAATGTAGATTATTTCAGCGCCAACTTGGTTGAATTTTTTAAGGTTGTCCGTTTTCAAAGCACTCTTAGTTTTTGTCTGCTAATTTCGAAATAAAAAGAATAAAAACATAAATACAAAGTCGGATTTTCTTTGTAGGTTATTTCAGCGCCAACTTGGTTGAATTTTTTAAGGTTGTCCGTTTTCAAAGCACTCTTAGTTTTAGTCTGCTAATTTCGAAATAAAAAGGATGAAAACCTAAAAACAAAGTCGGGTTTTCTTTGTAGGTTAGGTATCATCAGTGTCATTGAAATTTTTAAGGTTGTCCGTTTTCAAAGCACTCTAAGTTTTTGTCTGCTAATTTCGAGATAAAGAGGATGAAAACATAAAAACAAAGTCGGATTTTCTTTGTAGGTTATTTCAGCGCCAACTTCGTTGAAATTTTTAAGGTTGTCCGTTTTCAAAGCACTCTTAGTTTTTGTCTGCTAATTTCGAGATAAAAAGGATGAAAATATAAAAACAAAGTCGGATTTTCTTTGTAGGTTAGGTATCATTAGTGTCAACTTCGTTGAAATTTTAAGGTTGTCCGTTTTCAAAGCACTCTTAGTTTTTGTCTGCTAATTTTGAGTTAAAAAGGATGAAAACATAAAAACAAAGTCGGATTTTCTTTGTAGGTTATTTCAGCGCCAACTTCGTTGAAATTTTTAAGGTTGTCCGTTTTCAAAGCACTCTTAGTTTTTGTCTGCTAATTTCGACATAATAAAAATAAAAACATAAAAACAAAATCGGATTTTCTTTGTATGTTATTTCAGCGTCAACTTCGTTGAAATTTTTAAGGTTGTCCGTTTTCAAAGCACTCTTAGTTTTTGTCTGCTAATTTCGAAATAAAAAGGATGAAAACATAAAAACAAAGTCGGAATTTTCTTTGTAGGTTAGGTATCATTAGTGTCAACTTCGTTGAAATTTTAAGGTTGCCCGTTTTCAAAGCACTCTTAGTTTTTGTATGCTAATTTTGAGATAATAAGAATGAAAACATAAAAACAAAGTCGGATTTTCTTTGTAGGTTATTTCAGCGCCAACTTCGTTGAAATTTTTAAGGTTGTCCGTTTTCAAAGCACTCTTAGTTTTGTCTGCTAATTTTGAGTTAAAAGGATGAAAACATAAAAACAAAGTCGGATTTTCTTTGTAGGTTATTTCAGCGCCAACTTCGTTGAAATTTTTAAGGTTGTCCGTTTTCAAAGCACTCTTAGTTTTTGTCTGCTAATTTCGAAATAAAAAGGATGAAAACATAAAAACAAAGTCGGAATTTTCTTTGTAGGTTAGGTATCATTAGTGTCAACTTCGTTGAAATTTTTAAGGTTGCCCGTTTTCAAAGCACTCTTAGTTTTTGTATGCTAATTTTGAGATAATAAGAATAAAAACATAAAAACAAAGTCGGATTTTCTTTGTAGGTTATTTCAGCGCCAACTTCGTTGAAATTTTTAAGGTTGTCCGTTTTCAAAGCACTCTTAGTTTTTGTCTGCTAATTTCGACATAATAAAATAAAAACATAAAAACAAAATCGGATTTTCTTTTGTATGTTATTTCAGCGTCAACTTCGTTGAAATTTTTAAGGTTGTCCGTTTTCAAAGCACTCTTAGTTTTTGTCTGCTAATTTCGAAATAAAAGGATGATAACATAAAAACAAAGTCGGAATTTTCTTTGTAGGTTAGGTATCATTAGTGTCAACCTTGTTGAAATTTTAAGGTTGCCCGTTTTCAAAGCACTCTTAGTTTTTGTATGCTAATTTTGAGATAATAAGAATAAAAACATAAAAACAAAGTCTGATTTTTTTGTAGGTTATTTCAGCGCCAACTTTGTTGAAGTTTTTAAGGTTGCCCGTCTATACTTTATCATAAGAAACATAAGAAACTTTCGAAAATTTGAAGCCTCATTATGTAACAAAACAAATAGATACTCACGGCTTGCATTGTTTTACCTTGCACTTGGTCAGTCTCCTGATGTGAAAATTCGCTTCAGAGCCAACTTTGATTCGTCAAAACTGTTTATGTTATTTCAGTATTATATTAATTTTTTTTTAAATTTTAGTGACTTTCTTTTTTTTCGTATATTGTTGTTGTTGCTTTTATTTTTTCTTTATCTGAGTAATCGCGTGATTCATTTTGATCATCGCTTACTGGGATTCATCTTGTAAGCTTCATTCTTTCATTTAATTTTTGTTGAACTACTATGTGATAGTAGGCTGTGAATGGACGTTTACAAAGTTGCACTTCACAAATAAGCTTTGACTTAAAATGTTTTCTCAAAAAAGTTGAACATTTTGAAAAATCTAACCTCATTTAAAAGGGAGAAGTATAAGTCACGGCTTGCTTTGTTTAAAGTTTAAAGGCGTCATAACCTTAGAAACAAAAAAAGTCACGATTTTAATTAATTAATAATGGTGAGATTATCATAATCGCTTTTAAGGTTAAAATACATGTGAAAAACAAATGAAACTAAATTAAGTACCTTAACGCAAAACCAAAGCCTACTTATATATGCTATGTAAGTGCAAAACTATACCTACTATAAAAATGAGTTGGCTTTGAAATTCAACAGGAATGAGTGGGCAATGGAAAATTAAAAAAAAAAAATTGTCGCCACTGAGGTGGTGTGAAAAAATACATATTTTAATTAATGAATGGCATCGCTCTTTCTACTTCTAATAAAATAGATGTGAAACAAATGAAAAATAGCATAAACCCAAGACCTACTTTTATCTGTCATACAAAACAAAAGAAAGACATCAGTGAGCAATGAATAAAAAGTTTACCACCACGGTGATTTGTATAGAAAAACCGGCTTAAAATGTTGAAAAAAATATTTAGTAGATATCAATGTACACGTGCTAATAATTGATGTGTTGAAATTAAATCACGCACCCGCAGTAGGCTATGAGAACAAATAACGTGCTGTATGTGCTAGAAACAAAACGCGCACTAGAATTAAGTAGGACTTGGATTTTAAAAACGAAAGAATTTGTAGCCATTTTGTAGTTTGCAATTATGTTCGAAAATATTTGAATGTGCAAAGTAGGCTGTGAATCTGCAATCCGGATAATAAAGCCAATTTGTAGTAAACTTTGTTTATTGTCCACTAATCAAAGCCTACTGATTTTTCTCGCAAGTTTATACGTCTATTATATTTTTAATTCATCGCCTACTTGGATCAAGTTGATTGTCATTGTTTTTCACTGAAGTGAAAAAATATTTAAATGTTAGAAGGCTGTGGGTAGATTCAAATTGGGGAAATCTTTTATTTTTACATTGAATATTTAATTTATTTAAATAAATTCATAAATTAGTTACTTTACTAGTGTTTTGTTTTATTTATGTCATCATAGCCAACTTTTTTACGAAAACAAGTGGTTGTATGTCAAACCGTCACATCTAGATTGAAAATTGTATATAGGTGGCTTTTAACGATTTTAAATACATATACTCACAGCCGTCTATGATTTATCAGAAAACTATCGAAAAATAGTGTTTTGAAAAATTAAGCTTTGTCGATGCGTATAAATATAAATATTTTTAATTTTTTATTCGCAAAAAATTGTTTTTTCTCGCAATCTTAAAATGGACTTCCCTTGTTATTGATTTAATTTTTTGTAATTGTTATAACTTAATTTTTTTAAATGTTGAGGTTGGAAGTCTTAACATTGATGTTTTTTTTCTTACAATTAAAAATTTGTGATTGACTGAAATAATATTAGACTTCTGTTTAATAACAGATTTGTAAATGTATTCTTAACATAATTTTAAAGATTAACGCATACGTTACCACTAAATTTGGACTTACCGTAGTGTTTACAATTAAGGTATTTTAAATGTTTTGAACTTACGTGTTGTGTTATCAATAAACAAACTTTTCGAGTAAAATTTTTGGAAGTCCTAACATTGATGTTTTTCTTTAAAATTGAAAATTTGCGTTAGAGCGATGAAATTTTGGTTTAGTAACAAAATCTTACTTGTATTTCTAATATAACCTGTATGTCCCATAAGGTAATCGATTTAAGTTTACAAAATTGGACTTACGGTAATTTTAGACAATATGTATGGACTTTCAGAACAGTTATTATAATATTATGAGAGTATTTAAAAACTTCATGAAGTCTAAACTAAACTCTATTATACTAACTATACTAACTATATTTAAACGCGTTTGACTAAGCAGGAGCGCAAAGTCTTAAATATGATTCATCTAATTAATACAGCAAGAGTTAAATTGTTAATTTTAGATTAATAAAGTAGTCTGAAAATGGACTTACGGGTTATGGTTACGTTGTATTTTTGTCTTTTCAAATTAATTTGATAGTTTGAATCTGAAATTATATATATATATATATATATATATATATATATATATATGTGAGATCAAATCAAATGTAGCAAAAAGCAAAAAAAAAACATTACAATCAAGTAGGCTTGGAAATAAAAATAAAATTAATTAAATAAATAAATAATTAATAATTAAATAAAAAACATTTTTCTTCAGTCACTTAAAATAAATTTAAATGAAGCATCGCCTAACACTCTGAGGTTAGTTGAGTCATGGCCTACTTGCAGAAAGATGATTTCTTAACAATAAGGTTATCAAAAAAATTGACGAAAAATCAACAGTCACGACTTGCTTTGTTTTACTTTCAAAAATTGTGACAATTTGTCGATTTATATATATAATCAAAAGTCAACTTTGTAAGTCCATTTAAGACTTCAAAAAATTACAATAACTCTTACAACGTATCACGTTCGTTAATTGAACGAAAAGAGTATTTGTTCAAAATTTTCTCCTTGAAATCATTGAAGTCGAAAATTGCCAAACGAATGCGTAAGTAAAACTGAAGCCATATTTGAATACAAGTCCAAAATGGTTTAACTCGAACAAACATTTTCAATTGTAAAAGCGTTAACACTTCCAAAACTTCAAGAGTTTCAGAAAGAAGCATTATCATAACAAATAAGTCCATTAAAACACTTCCGTTCTGTGATTTAAAAAAAAATAAATAATGCATCTCTTAATACTCACATAAATCTATTTTAAGACTGCAAAGGGTATAAAACTCACTGAATGCGCTAATTAAAGTCTAAAACTGTCATCGTAAGTCTAAAGTTGGCAAACGAATGCATTGACATACCTTTAATAACAGTGGAGCCATATTAGATTACAGTTGAATGTTGCTATTAAGTAGAAGTCCAAATGGTAACAATCGCCAAGCGTAAATTTCGATTGTATTAAAGCGTCCAAGACTTTGACAGCATCAAAATTTGTTTGATCTAGTTAATTTTAAAACACATAAGTCCATTTTAAGATTTCAAAATATTAACTTAAATTTTCTGTCTAAAACCATAGTAAGTCCAAAATTATCAAACTAAAGCGAATGTCCGAATAAAACGTTTTTGTTAAACGGAAGTCCAAAATCGTTTCACTCAAGTACACAAATTTTCAATTTTAAAAAACTTCAAAAAAAATTAAATTCAAATTTAAAAAACAACATATAATTATAGTATCATAGTAAGCGGTGATTAAAAATGCATTTGTTTTGTGACCGTAAAAGCTCACAAATCGTTCTTCTTTTGTTTGTAAAACGGTAAAAATGATTGGAACAGATACTCGAAAACTCTTAGTAGGCCGTGAGATAAATAAAGAATTTGTTTGTTTTTCAATTCAAGCAGGCGTTGATACAAAGTACAAATCAAATTTTATAAGTAGGCGTTGGTTGGGAGCAGTACTAAGTACCTACTATTTTATTGGTTTTTGTTTTTTAATCCTCAGCCTACTAGATGTATGATTTTATTGATTATTTCTTAACTACTATAAACAAACCTTAACCGAGTACCAACCAAAAAAAATATGCAAATAATATTTTTTTTTAGAGGTGATTTTGAATAAATAAATAAAGTTTTCCAAAGCCAACTAAATTTTAAAGTAACTTAACACTTTTACTTCTAATTCGCAGCCTACTATAAAACTAGTATATTATAATTATACGAGAATACTTAAAAAATTAATAGAAACAAAGCAGGCCATGATGTGGGGTTTTCAGAACGTCGTCGTTTTGTAAGAACCCGAAGTCAACTTTATATAGATATACCTTAGCAATAAAACAATTAAATAACAAAAAAAAGTAGTAGGCTGTGAATTTTGAGTATTCAAGAGTACCAACTGATAAAAAACGAAAACACCTAATAATTGATTTTGTAATTTGTAATTACTCAGTAGGCTGTGATAATTTAATCGTATTCTATACAAAATAAAATATAATGGTTTCGAATGAGATATAAATCAGTAAGCCATGAATGGATACTGAATTGCTTAGTAGGCGATGAAACTCAATCTGATTGTGTTTTTTTAAATTTGAATAGGTATAATTTTTTTTGAAGTCTTAACATTGTTGTTTATCTCTTAAAATTGAAAAATTGTATTTTGGACTTCCGTTTAACAAAAACGTTTTATTCGGACATTCGCTTGAGTTTGTAATTTTGGACTTACTATAGTTTTAGACAGGAAATTTCAAATGTTTGCATGTAATGAGTCAGTTTAAAGTTTATTAAATATTTGGAAATCTTAAAATGGACTTACGGATTTTGCCTTTTAAAATTAATTAAATCACACATTTATTGAAGCTGTCAAAGTTTTGGACGCTTTAATACAATCGAAAATTTACGCTTGAGGGTTGCTACCATCTGGACTTCTACTTAATAACAACATTCCACTTGTACTCAAATATGGCTCCACTGTTATTTATAGGTATGTCATAGGTACAAAACAATGCATTTGTTTGCCAACTTTGGACTTACAACGGACTTTGGCGTATTTAGTGAGTTTTATACTATTTTGCAGTCTTAAAATGGACTTATGTGAGTGTTAGAAGATTCTTTTTTAAATTTATTTCGAAATTACATACGGACTTACTTGTTTAGACGATACTTCTTTCTAAAACTCTTGAAGTTTTGAAAGTGTTAACGCTTACAATTAAAAATTAAACCATTTTGGACTTCTATTTTACTAGTACGAACTCGTAACTGGACTTACCATTATTTTAGACGGAAAACTTAGCTAGTCAAACACTTTTGTAATTTTTGAAGATTAAAATAGACTTACGTGTTTGTGAATGTTGCGGTGTGACTTTTAAATTTTTTTTGCTTTGCCAATTTTGGACTTACAATGAATTCAGGGAGAAAGTTTTGAATAAATACTCTTTTCGTTCAATTAACGAGCAAAGAGTTTCTGTAATTTTGAAGTCTTAAATAGACTTACGCCTACAATTAAAGTTGCAATTTGACTATACATATGAATCGATAAATTCTCACGGTTTACTATTCCAATTTTGGAAAGTAAAACAAAGCAAGCCGTGGCTGCATACTTTTCTTGTTTTCTTCAGTTTTTTTGATAACCTTCGCTGCTAATTTGTGATTTTTTCAAAGAAATTTAAATAAAATCCCATATTTAAATTTTTCAGTAATTTTATCAAGGGCTCCTAGGTTAATTGATGGACGTTTGTTTATATTCACAGACTACAAACATTTAAATAAACTGCAACGTTAGCGAATCAAGTAGGCGACGACTCAACTAACCTTATTTGCATCCATACAAATATTAGGGGATGCTTCATTTTAAATTTATTTTTGATCAGCTCTACCTATTTTGTAGGAACTTGAGTTTTTCTATTCATGGCTTACTGGTTTTTGTTATTTCATTTTAAAGCCTACTAATTTTTATCATTTGTTTTGATTCTAAGCTTACTTGATTGTAGTGTTCTTTTATTAAATTCAAAACAATTAATTATATTAATTTTTAAAAACAAAATACAACGTAACTATAACCGGTAATTCCATTTAACATTACTGTATTAATTTAAAAAAATTAGTAATATAACTTGCTGGATTCATTAGTTAAACTATTAAGACTTCACGCTCTTGGTTAGTCAAACGCGTTTAAATATATGTAAGTCCCAATTATAAATGTTTTTGATTGATATTAAGAAACTAATCGACCGGATTTAAAAAAAACAAGATTGATTTAAAAAATATTGTTGAGTTTAGATTGAGGATTTGGAAAATTACTTAAATCTTCTAAAACGGATTGAAATAAAAATAAGATCTTAGATAAAGAAAAAGTTTAATAAAAAATTAAAATAATAAAACGTTTTCAAGTTAAATCAACCCAATCGACAGGATATCAAAAAAAATCGGATCGAATTAAAAAAATTATTTTTATGTTTCTTTAGAGGTAAATTAATAGATTCAAGCATTCAATTTTGCAACGTATGTTAAAAATTAATGAAAAAGTTTCAAGTTTGATCGAAAATTTTTGGTTTGATTTTTCAATAGCGGATTAAAAATAATTTAAAATATAAATAAAAACAAGATTTTGATTGACATTAAGAAACCAATAGACCGGATTTTAAAATAAAAAACAAGATTGAATTTAAAAGAATATTTCTGAGTTTGGATTGAGGACTTGGAAAATTTCTTAAATCTTCTAAAACGGATTGAAATAAAAATAAACAAACAGTGACAAGTTTTAGAAAAAAAGGTTTTCAAGTCAAGTCAACCTAATTAAAAAAACGGATTGAATTAAAAAAAATAATTTAGTTTTAATACATTCAATTTTGTGTCAAAAATTAATAAAGAAACTCCAAGTTTGATTGAAAATTTTGGTTTGATTTTTCAATAGCGGATTAAAAAAGAATTTAAAATACAAATAAAAAAATGTTTTGAATTGCTATTAAGAAACTAATCGACCAGATTTTAAAATAAAAAAAACAAGATTGAATTAAAAAATATTGTTGAGTTTAGATTGAGGATTTGGAAAATTACTTAAATCTTCTAAAACGGATTGAAATAAAAATAAGATCTTAGATACAAAAAGTTTAATAATAAATTAAAATAATAAAACGTTTACAAGTCAAATCAACCCAATTGACGGAATTTCAAATTAAAAAAATCGGATCGAATTAAAAAAAATCAGTTTTATGTTTTCTTAGAGGTAAACCAATAGATTCAAGCATTCAATTTTGCAAAGTATGTTAAAAAACTAATGAAAAAGTTTCAAGTTTGATCGAGATTTTTTTAGTTTGATTTTTCAATAGCGGATTTAAAAAAATTTTAAATATAAATAAAAAAGATTTTGATTGACATTATGAAACCAATAGACCGGATTTTATAATAAAAAAAACAAAATTGAATTTAAAAAAATGAGTTTGGATTGAGGATTTGGAAAATTTCTTAAATCTTTTAAAACGGATTGAAATAAAAATAAGATCTTAGATAAAAAAAAGTTTAATAAAAATTAAAATAATAAAACGTTTTCAAGTCAAATCAACCCAATCGACGGGATTTCAAATTTAAAAAATCGGATCGAATTAAAAAAATTAAATATAATTAAATTTTATTTTAATATTTAAGTTTGGATCGAAAATTTTTTGTTAGAATTTAAAAAACGGATTGAAAGATTTCAAAATAAAGAAAAAGGTTAAATTAAAAAACATTTTTGTCATTGAAGTGATTTCAATAAAGGATTAAAATAAAATAAACAAACAAACAGTGATCAGTTCTTAGATAAAAAAAAATTAGTACAAAATTAGTAAAGTAAGAAAACGTTTTCAAGTCAAGTCAACCCAATCGACTAGGTTTCAAATTTAAAAAACCGGATTGAATTAAAAAAACTAATTTATATGACTTAATAGATTCAATTTTAGAAAATATTTAAAAAATTAATGAAGTTTGGTTCGAGAATTTTTGGTTTGACATTTTAAAAAGAGATTAGAATATAAATTTAAAATACAAATAATAAAAGGTTTGAATGGAATTAAAAAAAATTGAATTTAACAAAAATCTTTTTTGTGTTTGGATTGAATTCAAAACGGATTGAAATTATGTTTCGTTAGACAATTTGACAAACTAATAGCTTCAATTTTGCAAAGTATGTTAAAAATTAATGAATAAGTTTCAAGATTGAATCGAAAATTTTCGATTTCATTTTAAAAAAAAACAAGTTTGAATTAAAGAAAGTAATTCTGAGTTTGAATTGAAATTTGGCAAATAAATTTTCAAAAGTGGATTGAAATAAAATAAGTTCTTAGATGAAACAAAATTTAATAAAAATGTAAGTAATAAAACGTTTTCACGTCAAATCAATCTAATCGACGGGGTTTCAAATTCAGAAAACCGGATTGAATCATAAAATAATATTTTAGCAAACTAATAGATTCAATAAATAAAAATTTTCAAAGTACTTATTTAAAAATTAGTAGGTAAACAAGGCCATGAAGAATTTCTAAGTTACGATCTAGAATTTTGGCTTGAATATATAAAAACGTATTGAAAACAAACTAATAGATTCTATAGATTTTAAAGTATATTAGAAACTTAATAGGTAAACAAAGCCATACAGAATATTTAAGTTTGGATCCAGAATCTTCTGTTAGAATTTTCTAAAACGGATTGAAATCGGTTTCAAACTCAAAAATCAGATTAAAACTTAAAAAAATGGATTAAAAAAGTAATTTGATTACCCGAATAAATTTCTCAAATTAAAGAATAAGAAAATTTTTAAGTTTAGACCATTAATTTTGGACAGTTTTAAATCCAAAAATCTGATTGAAATAAAAAGTAAATAATGATTTAATTACTAAAATAATGTTTAACTTAAAAAATAAAAAAATTACACAAGTCTAAAACAATAATGTTATACCATTTTAAAACAAAAAATTAGATTGAAATAAAAACGTTTGGATTCGTCATTTTAATTAAAGAATGAACAAAAAATGAATAATTTTTAGATCGATTTCAAACTCAAAAATTTTTGAAAATTATCCAATTACACAAAAAAATTAGTTAAAATAAATTACTATATAAAAAACTTCCAAGCATTAGTATTTCATACGGTTTCAAAACCAAAAATCGGATTGAACCAAAAAAATTGGTAAATAGTGATCTGTGTACTTAAATAATTTATTTTAAATTAATAATACAGTTTGAATTATTAATTTTTAGGCGGTTTCCAATTCAAAAATTGAGTGATTGAGTTTAATTAAAAATGAACAAAAAACATAAATTTTTATTAGTTGGATCATTGATTTGGAAAAATTTTAGATTGATTTCAAACTCAAAATTGGATTATAATAAGAAAAAAATTATTTCAATTGTTTTTTCAAATTTGAGTCATTAATATTTCACATAGTTTCAAAACGAAAAATTGGTCTGAAAAAAGGAAAATGTGAATAGAGATCTAAGAACTCAAATAATTTTGTTTAAATAAAGAAGATAAATTTTGATTATTGATTTTTCAGGCGGTTTCAAATTTAAAAAAGGATTGAATAAGAAAATTTCAAACCAAAAATCAGATTAATAAAATAATCCACAAAATTTTATAACTGGATTGAAACACTAATTGAAGATTGAAAACAAAACGGTGTATGATCATATGATCATGGCTAAAGTGTTTTTGAATAAGTCAATTTAATTAAAGATGAACAAAAAATAATTCTTCTTAAGTTGGATCACTACATTAGATCAATTTCAAACTCAAAAATCAAATTAAAAAAAAAATAAAATTATCTAACTACTCAAATAAATTAGTAAAAATAAATTGCTATATGAAAAACTTCCAAGTTTGAATCATTCATTTTAATCGGTTTCAAAACCAAAAATCGGATTTAAAAAATATTGGTAAATAATAATAATCTCAGTACTTAAATAA
Source organism: Abscondita cerata (assembly GCA_030710515.1). Taxonomy (NCBI): domain Eukaryota; kingdom Metazoa; phylum Arthropoda; class Insecta; order Coleoptera; family Lampyridae; genus Abscondita; species Abscondita cerata. The sequence goes on from JALBCR010000267.1 coordinate 770,266, forward strand.
TTTAGTGTAAAATATAGAAGATAAGTTTGGATCATTAATTTTTCAAGCGGTTTAAAATTTAAAAATTGGATTAAAATAAAAAAAAAATTGAATGACTCATTTTAATTAAAAATAAAAAATCGGTTTTTAAGCTGGATCAATAATTTGAAAAATTTTGGATTAATTTTAAACTCAAAAATTAAATTATAATAAAAAAACATTTAAAAATCATCCATATTCTCAAATAAAGTATATAAAAAAACTTTCAAATTTCATATTGTTTCAAAACCAAAATTGGATTAAAACAAAAAAAAATTGGTAGGAACTCAAAGCTAGTCAAACACTTTTGTAATTTTTTTCAGGGAGAAAGTTTTGAACAAATACTTCTTTTTTGTTAGCGAAGAGTTTCTGTAATTTTGAAGTCTTAAATAGACTTACGTATACAAACAAAGTTGTAATTTGACTATACATATGAATAGACAAATTCTCACGGTTTACTATTCCAATTTTGAAAAGTAAAACAAAAGCAAGCCGTGGCTGCATACTTTTTCTTATTTTCTTCAGTTTTTTGATAGGTAACCTTCGCGGCTAATTTTTTTTTTGAAATTGAAATTTAAATAAAAATCCTAAATTTTAACGTTTTAGTAATTTTATCAAAGGCTCTTAGGTTAATTGATGGAGGTTTGTTTATATACACAGCCTGCAAACATTTAAATAAACTGCAAAGTTAGCGAATCAAGTAGGCGATGACTCAACTAACCTTATTTGCATCCATACAAGTATTAGGGAATGCTTCATTTAAATTTATTTTAAATGACAGAAGAAAAATGACATTTTTGTTCAGCTCTACCTATTTTGTAGGAACTTGAGTTTTCTATTCATCCCTACTGGTTTTTGTTATTTCATTTTAAAAGCCTACTAATTTTTATCATTTGTTTTGATTCCAAGCTTACTTGATTGTAGTGTTCTTTTATTAAATTCAAAACCAATTTTAATTATATTAATTTTAAAAACAAAATACAACGTAACTAATCTTGTAATTCAAATTTAAAAAACACAATCAGGTTAAGATTCATAGCCTACTCAGTACTTTCAACATAAAAAATATATATTAGAACACAATTATACCTATAATGTAGATGTAGATCAATTTTCTTAGAACCGCAACATCATAGCGTACTGCATAATTTTTTTCAAGTTTTGTTTAATATTTTGTTTTTATTATCAGATTGAGTTTCATCGCCTACTAAGCACTTTCAGTATCCATTCATTACTTACTGATTTCTATCTCATTCGGAACCATTATATTTTATTTTGTATAGAACACGATCAAATTATCACAGCCTACTGAGCAATTATAAATTACAGATTCAGTTATTAGGTGTTTCCGTTTTTATCAGTTGGTATTCTTGAATACACGAAAATTCACAGCCTACTACTTTATTTATTCAAAGCCATGATTTTCTCAGAAAACTATCGTAGATATTAGCAAACTGTCAAACTTTGTCGATGCATATAAATAGTATAAATATTTTTAATTATTTTATTCACAACCAGCAGTTAAAAAATTTGTCTCGTAGTCTTAAAATGGACTTACTTATTATTTCCATTTTTTTAATTGTCTTAACATGAATGATTTTTTTCTTAATATTAAAAAATTTGTACGTAAGTGAAAGAAATATTATAAGACTTCTGTTTAATATATTTTAAAGGTATCGAACTACCACTGAATTCGTTAATTTTGGACTTACCATTAGTGTTTACACTGAATGTGTTTTAAGAGTTTTCGACAAAGTTCTATTTTGACTATTCAACGCATTCACATTAGACATTTTATGAAGTCTTATAATGGACTTATTGTTAATGCGATACTGCATCAATAGAAGATTTTACTGATTTACTTAATTCCAATTGAGTGATCAATTAACAAACTTTTTTGAGGTTACATTTTTTAATTTTTGGAAGTCCAAACATTGATGTTTTTAATTGATTAAAGTTTGCAATTGGACTTACGGTAGTTTTTGACAATATTTGCAGACGTGTATGGACTTTCATAACCTTATTATACAGTATTATTATTATCCAACCAAATGTATTTACATGTAAGTTACCAAAAAATTTATGAAGTCTAAAAATTAAACTCTATAATTGGAATTTGTTTACCTACTAATTTTTAAATAAGTACTTTAAAAATTTTTATCTATTGAATCTATTAGTTTGCTAAAATATTATTTTATGATTCAATCCGGTTTTCTGAATTTGAAACCCCGTCGATTAGATTGATTTGACGTGAAAACGTTTTATTACTTTACATTTTTATTAAATTTTGTTTCATCTAAGAACTTATTTTTATTTCAATCCACTTTTGAAAATTTATTTGCCAAATTTCCAATTCAAACTCAGAATTACTTTTCTTTAATTCAAACTTGTTTTTTTAAATGAAATCGAAAATTTTCGATTCAATCTTGAAACTTATTCATTAATTTTTAACATACTTTGCAAAATTGAAGCTATTAGTTTGTCAAATTGTCTAACGAAACATAATTTCAATCCGTTTTGAATTCAATCCAAACACAAAAAGATTTTGTTAAATTCTATTTTTTAATTCCCTGCCGATCGGTTTCTAAAAAATTAATTCAAACCTTTTTATTATTTGTATTTTAAATTTATATTCTAATCTCTTTTTAAAATGTCAAACCAAAATTCTCGAACCAAACTTCATTAATTTTTTAAATATTTTTAAAATTGAATCTATTAAGTCATATAAATTAGTTTTTAATTCAATCCGGTTTTTAAATTTGAAACCTAGTCGATTCGGTTGACTTGACTTGAAAACGTTTTCTTACTTTACTAATTTTGTACTAATTCTTTTTTCATCTAAGAACTGATCACTGTTTGTTTGTTTATTTTATTTTAATCCTTTATTGAAATCACTTCAATGACAAAAATGTTTTTTTTAATTTAATCTTTTTCTTTATTTTGAAATCTTTCAATCCGTTTTGTAAATTCTAACAAAAATTTTCGATCCAAACTTAAATATTAAAATAAAATTTAATTATATTTAATTTTTTAATTCGATCCGATTTTTTTAAAATTTGAAATCCTGTCGATTGGGTTGATTTGACTTGAAAACGTTTTATTATTTTAATTTTTATTAAATTTTTTTTATCTAAGATCTTATTTTTATTTCAATCCGTTTTAAAAGATTTAAGAAATTTTCCAAATCCTCAATCAAACTCAGAAATATTTTTTAAATTCAATTTTGTTTTTTATTATAAAAATCCGGTCTATTGGTTTCATAATGTCAATCAAAATCTTTTTTATTTATATTTAAAATTTTTTTAAATCCGCTATTGAAAAATCAAACCAAAAAAAATCTCGATCAAACTTGAAACTTTTTCATTAGTTTTTTAACATACTTTGCAAAATTGAATGCTTGAATCTATTGGTTTACCTCTAAAGAAACATAAAAATTAATTTTTTGTATCTAAGATCTTATTTTTATTTCAATCCGTTTTAGAAGATTTAAGTAATTTTCCAAATCCTCAATCTAAACTCAACAATATTTTTTAATTCAATCTTGTTTTTTTATTTTAAAATCTGGTCGATTAGTTTCTTAATAGCAATTCAAAACATTTTTTTATTTGTATTTTAAATTCTTTTATTAATCCGCTTTTGAAAAATCAAACCAAAAATTTTCAATCCAAACTTGGAGTTTCTTTATTAATTTTTTGACACAAAATTGAATGTATTAAAACTATTAGTTTTTACAAATTCTCTAACGAAACATAGAAATTATTTTTTAATTCAATCCGTTTTTAATTAGGTTGACTTGACTTGAAAACCTTTTTTTTTAAAAACTTGTCACTGTTTGTTTATTTTTATTTCAATCCGTTTTAGAAGATTTAAAAATTTTCAAGTCCTCAATCCAAACTCAGAAATATTCTTTTAAATTCAATCTTGTTTTTTTATTTTAAAATCCGGTCTATTGGTTTCTTAATGTCAATCAAAATCTTGTTTTTATTTATATTTTAAATTATTTTTAATCCGCTATTGAAAAATCAAACCAAAAATTTTCGATCCAAGCTTGAAACTTTTCATTAATTTTTTAACATACGTTGCAAAATTGAATGCTTGAATCTATTAGTTTACCTCTAAAGAAACATAAAAATAATTTTTTTAATTTGATCCGATTTTTAATTTGATATCCTGTCGATTGGGTTGATTTAACTTGAAAACGTTTTATTATTTAAATTTTTTATTAAACTTTTTCTTTATCTAAGAAATTATTTTATTTCAATCCGTTTTACAAGCTTTAAGTAATTTTCAAATCCTCAATCTAAACTCAACAATATTTTTTTAAATCAATCTTGTTTTTTTTTAAATCCGGTCGATTAGTTTCTTAATATCAATCAAAAACATTTATAATTGGGACTTACATATATTTAAACGCGTTTGACTAACCAAGAGCGTGAAGTCTTATATATAGTTTAACTAATGAATCCAGCAAGTTATATTACTAATTTTTTAAATTAATACAGTAATGTTAAATGGACTTACCGGTTATAGTTACGTTGTATTTTGTTTTTAAAATTAATATAATTAATTGTTTTGAATTTAATAAAAGAACACTACAATCAAGTAAGCTTAGAATCAAAACAAATGATAAAAATTAGTAGGCTTTAAAATGAAATAACAAAACCAGTAAGCCATGAATAAAAAACTCAAGTTCCTACAGAATAGGTAGAGCTGATCAAAAATGTCATTTTCTTCTGTCATTTAAAATAAATTTTCCCCTAATATTTGTATGGATGCAACTAAGGTTAGTTAGTCGTCGCCTATTGATTCGCTAACGTTGCAGTTTATTTAAATGTTTGTAGTCTGTGAATATAAACAAACCTCCATCAATTAACCTAGGAGCCCTTGATAAAATTACTAAAAATTTAAATATGGGATTTTATTTAAATTTCTTTGAAAAATCACAAATTAGCAGCAAAGGTTATCAAAAAAACTGAAGAAAACAAGAAAGAGTATGCAGCCACGGCTTGCTTTGTTTTACTTTCCAAAATTGAAATAGTAAACCGTGAGAATTTGTCGATTCATATGTATAGTCAAATTGCAACTTTGTTTGTAGGCGTAAGTCTATTTAAGACTTCAAAAAATTACAGAAACTCTATGCTCGTTAATTGAACGAAAAGAGTATTTATTCAAAACTTTCTCCCTGAATTCATTGTAAGTCCAAAATTGGCAAAGCAAAAAAATTTAGAAGTCACACCGCAACATTCAAAACACGTAAGTCTATTTTAATCTTCAAAAAATTACAAAAGTGTTTGACTACCTAAGTTTTCCGTCTAAAATAATGGTAAGTCCAGTTACGAGTTCGTACTAGTAAAATAGAAGTCCAAAATGATTTAATTTTTAATTGTAAGCGTTAACACTTTTAAAACTTTAAGAGTTTTAGAAAAGAAGTATCGTCTAAACAATTTAATAATAAATTTTAAAAAAGCATCTTCTAACACTCACATAAGTCCATTTTAAGACTTCAAAATAGGTTAAAACTCACTAAATACGCCAAAGTCCGTTGTAAGTCCAAAGTTGGCAAACAAATGCATTGTTTTGTACCTATGACATACCTATAAATAACAGTGGAGCCATATTTGAGTACAAGTGGAATGTTGTTATTAAGTAGAAGTCCAGATGGTAGCAACCCTCAAGCGTAAATTTTCGATTGTATTAAGACGTCCAAAACTTTGACAGCTGCAATAAATGTGTGATTTAATTAATTTTAAAGGCAAAATCCGTAAGTCCATTTTAAGATTTCCAAATATTTAATAAACTTTAAACTGACTCGTTACATGCAAATATTTGAAATTTCCTGTCTAAAACCATAGTAAGTCCAAAATTACAAACTCAAGCGAATGTCCGAATAAAACGTTTTTGTTAAACGGAAGTCCAAAATACAATTTTCAATTTTAAGAGATAAACATCAATGTTAAGACTTCAAAAAAATTATACCTATTAAAATTTAAAAAACACAATCAGATTGAGTTTCATCGCCTACTAAGCACTTCAGTATCCATTCATGGCTTACTGATTTCTATCTCATTCGGAACCATTATATTTTATTTTGTATAGAACACTATCAAATTATCACAGCCTACTGGGTAATTACAAATTACAAAATCAATTATTAGGTGTTTTTCGTTTTTATCAGTTGGTACTCTTGAATACTCAAAATTCACAGCCTACTACTTTTTTTGTTATTTAGTTGTTTTATTGCTAAGGTATATCTATATAAAGTTGACTTCGGGTTCTTACAAAACGACGACATTCTGAAAACCCCACATCATGGCCTGCTTTGTTTCTATTATTTTTTAAGTATTCTCGTATAATTATAATATACTAGTTTTATAGTAGGCTGCGAATTAGAGTAAAAGTGTTAAGTTACTTTAAAATTTAGTTGGCTGGAAAACTTTATTTATTTATTCAAAATCACCTCTCTCAAAAAAATATTATTTGCATATTTTTTTGGTTGGTTCAGTTAAGGTTTGTTTATAGTAGTTAAGAAATAATCAATAAAATCATATATCTAGTAGGCTGAGGATTAAAAACCAAAACCAATAAAATAGTTTCCGTAGTACTGTGTTTCTATTGCAAGTAGGTGCTTAGTACTGCTCCCAACCAACGCCTACTTATAAAATTTGATTTGTACTTTGTATCAACGCCTGCTTGAATTGGAAAACAAACAAGTTTTTATTTATCTCACGGCCTACTAAGAGTTTTCGAGTATCTGTTCCAATCATTTTTACCGTTTCACAAACAAAAGAAGAACGATTTGTGAGCTTTTACGGTCACAAAACAAATGCATTTTAATCACCGCTTACTATGATACTATAATTATATGTTGTTTTCCGTCCACGACTTCCTTTGATTTTAGAGTTTCGGCGAGTGGTTTTCGAGAACTTTCTAAATATTATTTTACACATTTTATTTAAGAAAAAAGCACGCGTTTCCAATTGGTAACCAACGCCTACTCAGTTAAACGCAAATAATTGCCCATTTTGTTTAATTTCAAAGCCAACTTTCTTTTGTAATTTACACGAAAAGATAGCGATAGACTTAAAATCACGGCCGCCTGGGATTTATCATCAAGCACTTGACAAAATCTATACCGCACCATTATTTTATAAAAGAAAAGTTAAATGTGACTCTTTTGTCCAATAAAAGCCTTTTTACAATTAAGTTATAATACACCAACTAATTGGAAAAACAATTTCTCAACTCACGGCCAACTGCGTTCCTTTTTGTATATAATTTCAACAGAGCCGGCTTCAGCCCGCGATTATTTAATTTATTTACACAGCTTCCTTAGTTTTTTTTTAATCCAAAGCCTACTCATAATTTTCTGTTTTTAATACTTTTATTCTGTTTCTTACTTACTTACTTACTGTTAAATATACCTAATAGATAAGGGAGAAAGTAGGCCGTGATTATCTCCGCTTTTGTTTATCCAAAGCCAACTGATGTAAATAGTTGATTTGACAGCTTGACAGTATCACTGACGTTTATGATGGCGTTATAATCATCATTTATTTATATTCGCGCCTACTTAATATTTTGAAATACGTACTTTCATAGTTTTAACCGTAATAAAAATCGTAGCTTTTAATACAACTATCATTATGTGGATTTTAGTTTATTTAGTTAAGTGGGCTCTGACTATTATTTCATGAAATGTCATGAAAAATGTTTTCTGATAGAAACATTAAAACTAATTAGTAGGCTGTGAACGGTTGCCTGTTTTGTTGTCAATTCAAAGCATTCTTGGTTATTACCTAGTTGGCCATGAAAACAAAAAAATGCATTCGTTACCACGGTTATAGGTAAAGTTTCTTGTATCAGAATTTAGGGATAAAGTGGGCAGTGGCTTTGTTCATTCAAAACTCTGATTGTTTTTTGGGTTTTGTTTTTATTTTTGATTGATGGTCGTGGCCTACTGGGATCTAAGTAACTGTCCCAGCTTGCTTTGTGTTTATTTTAATTTAATTTACAATGCATTTACAAAAATTTTAATTTATTTATATCAACAACTTTATTTTATAATGAAACCATATAGGATATGGTAATTTCCCGGCGTTTCTTACGGAAAATATTGAGAAAACGGGTATCTAGTTGGCCGTGAAAACATCGTATTTATTTTTACCGAAAAAAATAAAATTAAAAATGGACGAGACAAAATAAATTCGAATAAAGTAGGCGGCGGTGAAATTAAACAAATGCCGCGCGGCCACCTTGATATCGTTTACGTTTCCTCTATTGTTAAAGTTTAATCGAATTAATTTTCCGGCTTTTTCCGATTACGGTGAAGCTAATCGCGGCCAACTCAGTCTCCCGATCCTGTTATCCTGATACTGGAACACTTAAAAACGTCAAAGCCTGATCGTGCCTTGTCAGAAATGACGAAATTGCTGCCGTTGATTGTAATCGAATTATTCGAAAACGGTGATATAATTAGGGTTAGAAACCTCCCCGCGCGGCGGTGGCTCCATCTATATGCTAATTAATTATCTTAACCTTCGCGAGTGGGTGTGAAGAACTTTTGGACAATTTTTTGAGGACGAGTAAATATAAATTATTAATAAATTGCGAACGTAACAAAACATTGGCAAAGAGTTTTAGATACTTGGCCTTCTGTGACCTTTAAGTGCGCAAGCGCTGCCTGTTATCGTATCGATCGTCGGTTGTTTCCGTAGATGCCCTGATAAATCATCGTCGAAATCACTTTTTTGTTGTTAATTGTTTTAAAAAGTTGCTTTTACGCCGACTAACAGGAATTTCGATGCTAGACGCACGGCACAACGTCGCCTACTTGACGTAAATGTTTGTTGATGGCGAGCTTGCGAACGTTACGTTCCAAAGCACGCTCGGATCAAGACTTTGTTTGGCCGGATTGCAGCGGTACCCTGCCTGGTGTATTATCACTAATGCTATGTTTATAAATTCTGTGTGCGTCATTTTGTAAGTGTAGGTTTTTTATATTTTGTGCCACGTCGTCGGACGTGTGGGCAGCGATATACAATCGCATTAGCATATTTGCGGACGAATTATTTCAAGAAATGTTTTCTGCGTAAATAATTTCGCTTGCACAGTGGCGTGCGCATTTTTTTTTAGTGTATCGCATCTGAATTTATTCTTCTAACCTAAACTTCGCATAAAGGATTGGTTAGAATCTTATTTTAGTACTTTTATGGAACCTAACCTCATTTTTTTTATTATTGTTCAATATTCCCGAAATTGTTCAACTTCTTGTTTAGTTTAGTTTAGAAACATAACCTCAATTTCACCGTAATTCAAGATGGCGTTATGTGATCAAGAATAACAATTTATTTCCGATTCCGATGATTCGGAAAAAATTGAACCCATCGAAATAAGATACCTTCGAAAAGCACATCGCGGCTGGGTTTTAGATTTCCCGTGAAGTCGAAGGATCCCAACACTATTTTATCAGGTTGAAGCGTCGTTGTGCGGTCCAATTACGTAATTTTCGTACACGTCAGCAAAAGTTTTGTTTAATTTTTAGCGCGCTTTTTATCCCACCGATGGTCGAGTTTATTTTATTCTTAAACAACTACGTGTGAGAAAATCATCGTAAAACTGACCTGTCCACGATAATGACAATTTTATTTCCGCGGTTTTGTATTCAACGCGAGGCGTAACACGTTTCAATCTCCCGTCCTCGTCGCGCACGTAAAACTCGTTGGGCTGACGTGAGGCGCACGCAGTGGGATGGCGTGACAACGTTAACGAAGGAACTTCAGGGGGTTACACACGGTCTGGGAGATACAGACGTTTCTATAGCATCTTCGGGCGACTCACGAAGATGCTGTAGAAACGTCTGTATCTCAATGGTCCTTCTCGTTAACGTTGTCACCATCCCCGTGCACCTCCTCAACAGCGATGCTGCGGCCCAGATGAAGCGTTGAATAAAACTACGAAGCAAATGTCATTATCAAATGAACAGCGCTTTGATCGATTTTTTCTACGTGGTTGTTTAAGAGCAAAATAAGCTGCGACCGTGGTAAATAAACAAGCGATGACGTGCCGCAAAAATCACGGAACCGCGCAACGACTGCTCAGCTGTAAATGTTGGATCACTTCGACTGTAATCAATGCGAAGACAGCTCGATGGGTTCAATTTTCGAATCATCGAGTGTTGTGATCACCTTTGCGAATACAGTGAGTTATGTTTAAACAAGTTGGTAATGAACAATAATAAAAATGAGGTTATAAGATTTAGGTAAATATAAAAATGCGCCTATTACTGGCAGTGTTACGCAGCTGACTGTGGTCGTCTCTGACCCGCAAAAAAACCTACACTTTCCCTATGTAA